>JAFFJZ010000097.1:0-331379 GCA_018340375.1 Gonatopus flavifemur
TTCTTGCGTCTCGATCATTTGCAGTCCGACTTACCCATATAGCACACTTGTTCAGAAAGAGTTCTTAGAGAGTTCAATTGGGGTTTGGAGAATTCATTATGAATTCTCAAGAGTTCCTTTTGAACTCTCGTGCTGTGTGGGTTATTTGGTATACGATGACATAATTCATATACCCAGTGGCATCTCACGTACATTTGATTCCCATGAAGTGATGTCAGGTTTGAATTTCTATTTTCAATATGTTCAGCCCATCGGGTCATTTTTCATTGAACAAGTGAATTCGACGCAGCTGACTTCGTGTGATACGCCATAAAGATACAGTCCACATCAGTTATATGTAAAACAAGAAAAGATCGTGTAGCTGAATCACATGAACTTAATTAGACTTCTTACGGATTACAGTGTTCTAAGTGTTTTGACAAGAAAATGTCTCCTCGAAGTCAAATATCGTTTGAGAAACGTGCTGCCATTGTCGCATTCAAGAAAGCTGGTTTCTCTATTAGGCAAATCTGAAAGTTGGAAGCAGTGTCAATTAATGGTGTTTCTCACACTCTTGAAAGGTTTGAAGAAAAGAATTCAATCGCAGATGTTTCGCGATCTGGCAGACCTCGTGTAACCACCCCATCGGAGGATAAATTCATTCTTGTGACAAGCAAACGAGATAGATTCAAAATAGCCCGGGAAATAAAAGAAGAACTAGATGCAATAAGAAACAAATGTGTATCTGATTCAACAGTGAGAAGAAGACTGCGGGAAGGGGGTCTATTCAGTCGTGTTGCAGCTCATAAACCACTGCTCAGGGAAATAAACGAAATGAAACGATTAAAATGGGCACGGCAGCATAAAGATTGGACGCGCGAGCAATGGAAAGAAGTCCTTTTCACTGACGAATCCAAATTTGAACTGTTTGGATCCAAACGTCGAGCATATGTACGTTGCTTAACTGGAGGAAGAATGAAAGAACAGTGTATTCTACCGACTGTGAAACATGGTGGTGAATCAATTATGGTATGGGGATGTTTCGGGAACAGTGTATCCTACCGACTGTGAAACATGGTGGTGGATCAATTATGGTATGAGGATGTTTCAGGAACAGTTCTGTGGGCGATATAGTGAGAATTGATGGAATATTAGAGGAACACCAATATCATAAGATCCTCCAACACCATGCCATCCCGTCTGGAATACGATCGTGCGGGAAAGGATTCACTTTGCAGCAAGACAACGACCCCAAGCACACTTCAAAGTATTGTAAGAATTATGTTCAATTGGAAGAAGAACAGGAAGTATTGTGAAACATGATATGGCCACCTCAGAGCCCGGATTGCAACCCAATTGAATTACTGTGGGACCACCTAGACCGAAGAATTCGTCAAACTCATATCACGAATCGAGATCATCTTTGGGAAATTTTGAAACGTGAATGGGAAACTATTGATAGCAAAATCGTCCAGGGATTAATTGAGAGGATGCCACGAGTTTGCACCGCAGTGATTAAGGCCCGAGGGGGTTATTTCGGAGAATCTAATATTTGAATTTTATCAATTCTTTCTCCTATAAAATTGTATATTTGTTCAATAAAGAGAAAGATATTGACGAATATTCGTATTTCATTGATGGAATGACGGAAATGTTGCAAATGCTTGGTCTAGATACAGTTCTTCGAGACAGTTACGTATATCAACTGGTTCAGACAATTTTAGAAAGATTCTGAGGTGTAGAACACTTTTAAACTAAACTTTTTGGCCCGTTACAATTTTTTCATTCACCTTATAATTCCAAAGTTACACGGGTTTTTTCAAAAAACGACTTCAAGCATATAAAATTGAATAACTCTGCGAGAAAGAATCGCAGAGCAATGAATCAAGAACGATTTTGAAGGGGAAGAAATACTCTATCGAATGGGTGTCGACATCATCCGGTGATTCAACTTCCCCTCCATATGCGGCGGGTTGTATTCCCAGAAAAAAAGTGTCAAAAAACGCCATATTCAATTCGCCATAGCGCTTTGAGGAATCATCATAGAGGAGATAGGTTTATTCCATTTGAAAAATCAAACTCTGCCCTTCGAAATGGTTTTTTTATTTTTTCCCTACGACCATTTTTCATTCAGATATGATACTTCAAACTTTTGCCTTTTTTTCCAAAAGTGAACCGAAACTTTCGACCGGTAGTGTATGAAAAATAAATTAATCAATAAACATAAATTAATTCATAAACATAAATTAATTAATAAACATAAATTATTATAAATTAATCTGAGTAAAGATATTTCTGTGGAGCTTCCTCAAGCCTTCGATGAACCTTCAATGAACGTTCCATCTATGTTCCCTGAAAGTATTTTGAGGCGGACATTTCAACGTTCGTAGTACCTTTGGCAAACGTTTGTGAATCTAAAAGTTAGCTTTCATGAACCTTCGATCCGATCTATACAGATCTAATCTGAACGTTCGTTGAACCTTCATGTTCTCTTCGGGTATTGATCAACTATATCCAGTATTGTTTATTGTTACAGGGTAAACTCACTATTGTTTATCAATACATGGTATCAAACACAGTGACTCAGATATACGGTATTGACTAATGACACCTAGGATTATCAATTATTAGTATCATAAAGAACTAAAGGTATTCCAGATCAGCACAATCACTTTCAATAAGGAAATTCTGTAAGTCTCCAAGAGAATGAAATAATGATCTTGAAAGTAAACAAAAATTTTGATACAGACTCAAACCAAAGCATTGCAAAAAATAGAAACTTTGAGCGTCGATTTAATATACATTGAATTAAATTCACTTCCAAATTCACAATCCACTTCATATGAAATTATACATCAATAATTGTAAGTTTAATCCATTTTATTGAGAAAATTATATAACCTCTCACAGTACATATATCATATAAGTATATGTGATTCAAAAATTTCGAGGTTAGAAAATTACTTGGATTGGAAATTCGTCAACGTCGGAATCAAATTCTATTCACTGGCACATCATTACAGAATTTTCAATACTTCGCTATATTCATCCCTAATATTATAATGATTCAGAAATTCATCGAGTGTGATTGGATTATTATTGTAACACATCGTCCTACAGGAAATCAACCGAGGTGCTCCAGAAACACTTGTTGCAACTTTTTCTGTCATAGACACAAGTGTCGCTTCAGCTGAGGTCGTTTAAGCATAGGTTATGTGAGCTCACGTTGAGGTAGGTTGTTTACAGGGGTTCGATTCCTCGAAGGTGCATAATAAATTCTCATCAGTACAAGGAGCAATTACAGAATGTTGCGGAGTTTGGGGATGTTGGTGAAAAGATAAAAATGAAATATTTTTTTTTATTCTCTTTCACAAAAATAACTAAAATTTGTGACAGATTTTTTCCCCCTGAAATACACATTTTTCAAGAGTGCTATTCTACTCCAAGAAATTTAGAGAGTCATATTTATTCCAAAAAATTCCTTGTCAGTCACTGGCAAGTGCCTCATCAGTTACTTGCTAGTGTCTGCTTAGTTTATCTGATTAGTCCCTCGTTGATGAGAGCGTTACATTCCCTACCAGTTACTCATAAGTTTTCCCGATTAGTGCCTCACCAGTAAAGAGGATGAACTGATAGATGCCTCATGGTTTACTAGCGAGAATTTCTAATAGGGATAGGAATAAATGGGTTTTTTATCAATCAGGGAAGAGATCCTGAGAAAAATTTGCATCATATCTAAAACTCGTCTTGAAGAAGTCTAAAAGATATCTTCTAGATATCTAGTAAGAGTTCCGAAAGATATCTCACTCAAGACATGTTTTAGATGTCTAAAACTGTCGCATAAGACATCTTTCAGACTTCTTTTAGATATCTTTTAGAACAGTTCGTAAGACATCTTGCGAAGTCGCAAGACATCTTTTAGATTTCGAAAAGATATCTTTTTGTCTATATGGGATGGAACTGGAATAAAAGAAAACCCATTCTTCGAAAATCCCGAATGCGTATAACCTCTTGAGGAGTAGTATCACCTTGAAGCAAAAAAATTTTTCTGTCATTTTCAAAGACCCACCGCAGACGATAGAAACATTTTGAAACTATGGAATTTTGTGCACATAAAAGGACTCGTCTTCAAGTACCAAAAACACATCTTATCGAATGTTTATAATGCAAAATGGTCGCATGTCATCACGCTTAAGAAAAATCTGTCGATTCACATGGGCGTACCATTGAAAGTCATAATTAATTTGTAGAACGAAACAACAAAAATTTTCTTGAAATGTAGTTCAAAATGAAGTGAACGTCGTAGGGTTTTCGCAAAAAATGATTTGGAAGGGGAATGATGTTGATTTAAATTTGTTTTCGTTACATCGATCGAAAATCGCTCATTGAATCCGTAAAATTCAACCCATCAAAATACTCCTTGGTCGTTCACTTTATTTTGAAGTATATTTCAAAAAACTGTTTGTTTTCTTATTCTACGTTCACAATTGTGACCTTTGGGTGTACGCCTATGCGAATCAACAGGTGTTCCTTGTGTTGACATACCATCATTTTGTATTATAAAAATGTAATATAATATGGTTCTGGTACTTAAAGACTAGTAGGGGAGACCGGGGCAGGTTGTGACAACTATAAATATGCATGATGTAAACTCCGCAAAAACTTATTACGGAAACTATGTGTTCACGAGAAGTATTGTAACTGCGCTATCTATACAGGGTGGACCATTTCACGTGATATAGTCAAATATCTCCGAAACTAGTAGAGATGGAGAAAAATGTTACGGATAAAAAGTTTAGGGTTCCAGGGAGGAAGTATGGTACTGACCTTGAAAAATTCCTCGGAGGTCATTTTGAAGGTCATTCATAGGTCAAGATGGTTTTCTTTGAACCGAACCCCCATGTTTGTTCTTACCATGGCATTTGAAAGCTGGTTCCAATCCCATGACAAAATACTGGTCATGGACCCCCTTCCACCCATTGGGGTGCGAGTTATGGACCGTCGAAGTCATTGATGACCGCGCGCGCGGACTGGGGCTACCGAGAGTTCAAGTGTGTGGATAGGCGTGATGATTTCAGTAGAGAGACAAAGATTAGTGATGACCCTAATCTTTCAGTGGATTATCTGGAAACTGGAAGGATGTTTGTGTTTGTTCGAATGCGCATCTCAATCAACGTTATGTGGTATGGTGAATACTTTCAATGTTTCGAGGAACCCTTCAACAATTTTTGGGGGTCGATACTCATTCATAACCTTGATGGAATCAAATGGAATGATTCAAAGGATTTAAAATGCAATAGTGAATCGTAACAAACCGAACACATAATCGCTACTCATGATAAGGAGAGACTCGGTGTGCCCGTTTGTTTATGTTGAAGGTTTTCTCCACAATGGAATCAACTCTCATCTTCATTGAAATCAATCACAATCTTCGGAGGAGAGCGAAGAGGATGAATCCATAAATGAATGGAAACATCGAATCTCTACTTATCACAAGTGGCAGTTATGTATTCGGTTTATTACGATCCACTATCGCATTTGAAATCCTTTGAATCATTCCATTTGATTCACTCAGGGTTATGAATGAATATCGACTCTCAAGAATTGTTGAAGGGTTCCTCGAAACATTTAAAGTATTCGCCATATCACATAACGTTGATTGAGATGCGCAATCGAACAGACACAAACATCCTCCCAGTTTTCAGATAATCCACTGAAAGATTGGGGTCATCACTAATCTTTGTCTCTCTACTGGATTCATCACGCCTGTCCACGCACTTACACTCTCGGTAGCCCCAGTCCGCGCGCGCGGTCATCAATGACTCCGACGGTCCATAACTTGCACCTCAATGGGTGGGAGAGGGTCCATGACCAGTGTTTTGTAATGGGTTTGAAACCAGCTTTCAAATGCCTTGGTGAAAACATGGGGGTCTGGTTGAGAAAAAAACTATCTTGACCTATGAACGACCTTCAAAATGACCTCCGAAGAATTTTTCGAGGTCAGCACCATACTTTCTCTCTGGAACCCTACACTTTTTATTCCTAACATTTTTTTCCATCTCTATTGGTTTCACAAACGTTTGTCAAAGGTACTACGAACGTTGGAATTCCCGCCTCAAAACACTTTCAGGAAACGTAGATGGAACGTTCATCGGAGGTTTGAGGAAGCTTCACAAAAATATCTATACTTGGATTAATTTATAATCATTTATGTTTATTAATCAATTCATTTCTCATATAAATTGATCAAAATTAATATAAGTATAGATATTTTTGTGAGGCTTCGTCAAATGTTCGATAATCTTTCAGCGAATGTTCCATCTATGTTTCCTGAACGTATTTCGAGGCGGACATTTCAACGTCCGTAGAACCTTTGTCAAACGTTTGTGAATCTAAAAGTTAGCTCTAATAAACTTTCGGCCCGATCTATACACATCTGATCTGAACGTTTGCTGAAGCTCCATGTTCTCTTCAGGTAGATTGCGCGTGCGCTATCGCACAGTGAGACGAATAACGTACGGTCAAAATTTGAAGTTTCTTTTGAGGCTTTTTGAAACACGACACTTTGTTATATAGACTCCAGTGAATTCAAAAAAAAGGTCAGAGGCCCAGTACTTCGTTCTCCCTTCTGTTTTTCAAAGAGATGTGTTGGAAAACGATGTTGAAAATCAGCTGTTTTGATGAAAATTCAATCACAATTATTGCAACTGTATCAAGCTGATAATAAGTCTTCACGTTGAGTGTTTGTGAACTCATTTCTTATAGTGCAGGGAGTTGCTTCATGTAAGAAAAGGCAAACAATTACCGGTGAATATGACTTTCTCCCTTCCCAAAACACAGTTTTCGTTAGATCTTTTGGCAAAATTAACTCGTAAAAAAAAGTGCCAAGATCCGCCAGAGAACGGGCTTCACATGTGCTTACTCTAGGCATTTACCAAGAGAAATGAGGAGGGATTAGAGCCCTCTTCGTCCCATTTTATCCACGAGGTGTATTTGAACAAGTAGCTTTGAGTGTCAACTTTGAGTGCGTTGGGATTATGAGCTTTATAAATGGATATTATGACGCTGAATTCATAAATGATCTCATGCCGATCCTACTTATTTTATATAGTCTCCGTAGTCAATATTGAAGATGTTTGGTACACGGATAGAAGAATGGTGGACTAATCCCTTGCGAGATGCTGATGAAATAAAAGTATGCGATGTCGAAAGGTATTTTCTAACGCAGCAATGCTTGACAACGCCACCTTGACGCAATCATTCTAACCAATGCATGGAGAAATCCCATTCGTTGCTTGCAGTCGCTCTATGGTTACTGGTTAGAATGATTACGTGAAGATGGCAGCACGGATGAGTCCATCCTTTTCCTCTCCGTGTAGCTGTTGGACTTGCTAAGCATATTCAGTTTTATTTTATTTAATTACAAAATTAATATCGTCACGGTTCTGGAAATCTTTGGGAAGTTGTGAGTTATCAAGATACCAATTATTATTGTTGGATATTCTAACATTCTCTTGTTAAAGCATTCTTCGCGAAAGCCATTACCATTGGTAAACTCTCGTCTTATGGTATAATAATATAATCATCTTCAATTTCTAAAACATCTCCGCATCAATATTTTTGTGATCAAAATGATTTGATTTCGTTCTCAGGTGCGATCAGTAGGGCGAGTGTTTCGATGTCCTTAAAATGCTGAAGACCAATCGTGAGTTTTTTCTTTCTTCAAAAAGTCCCACCGAACCACAAAACGCGAGCATTTTAAAAGATGAAATTTCACGTTACGTACCTGCGAATGTCTCCAAGGAAACCATCGCATTGTTGACTGACAAACTCGAAACGTTTTGTTCACATTTGAAGAAAAAATGGAAAGATTGCGGTTACAGAAAACAGTTTTTTTTGGACAAAAATAAATCTTGGCTTGATAAAGATTTCGATTGTCCTAAGGAGTTTTTTGAACCACATCCGTCTGCTCATGTAAACCCATCTTTGCACAAGCTCTTTAGCAATTTATCTGATCGGCAGAGAATGCACAGGGTTGAAGAGCTGCGAGCAAGTTATACAAGGGAAGAATTGCTTTTTGCCGCTAAAATGACTTTGAGGAAAGAAGGACACGTTGAAAAAGCAAAAATTGTCAGGAAAATACTCGACTTTTCCGACGATTCAGAGGAATTGAGAAAATTATTGAACTCGAAAGATGAAAAATCAGGGATGTTTTCAACTGAGGATACTCTGACTTTAAACTCTGGCTTTAACAACGTCCCTCAATCTTTCCAAATCACAGTATTTCATTCTATGAACTCCCATCATAAATGCCGGTTCTGAAATCTTCCCCTCCTACAGGTTGGTTGAAAAGTTTCTACGCTCAAAATGAAAGAATACTGTTTTTGTTACGAAATATATTTTTTTATTCAATATAATCTCCTAGAAGCTCAATACACTTGTTCCAATGATCTTCCAATAATTTTATCTCATCCTTATAATGGTTTTCCGGAAGCTCTGCAAAATAATCGTCTACGGCTGCTATGGCCTCTTCATTCGACGAAAAATGCTTTCCACGAAGGAATTGTTTGAGATTTCTGAAGAGATAGTAGTCGCTAGGAGCCAAATCTGGCGAATACGGTGGATGTTCAAGCAATTCGTACTTGAGTTCTTCGAATTTAGCCATCGTCAAAACACTTTTGTGAGCAGGTGCATTATCTTGATGAAAAATGATTTTTTTCTTCTTTAAACCAGGTCTTTTCTCACGAATTTTTTCATCCAGCTGATCCAAAAGGCTGCAGTAATATTCGGAGTTGATTGTTTTACCTTTCTGAAGATAATCAATGAACAAAATTCCTTTTGCACCCCAAAAAACTGATGCCATAACCTTCTTTGCTGATCGTTGTGACTTCACCTGCTTTGGAGCTGAACAACCAGCTTCAGTCCACTGTAAACGTTCTTGTTTCAATTTAGGATCATGGTGGTAGATCCAAGTCTCATCTATAGTTATAAAACGACGCAAGAAGTCGGTTTTATTCTGTTTAAAACGCTCCAAATTACGCTGAGAATTTGTTTTCGATCAGTTTTGTTAAATTGTTAACGTGTGCGGCACTAACTTTCCAAACAGTTTTTCATACGTAATTCTTCATGTAAAATATGGAGTACTCGTTCGTCTGAGATGCCTATGGCATTAGCAATTTCACGCTTAGTCAAACTTGGATCTTCACTAACCATATTATGTACATGCTCAATGATTTCTGCTGTAGTTGCAGTTTTTGGTCGTCCTTCGCGTGGATCGTCTTCAAGGCTAGTACGACCACGTTTAAATTGACCAGCCCAAAATTCAACGGTGCGTTTTGAAGATGAGGACTCCTTATACACTTCTAACAATTGTTCATAAATTTCCTTTGCTTTTAAACCCTTCAAAACAAAGAATCTAATGACTGCACGATATTCAATTTTTTCCATATTGAGAAAAATCAATGACACGTCAACTTCAAATGGCTTGTAAACAAAAATGAATTGACAGAATGACTTGTAACTTTGCATGTGTTCTCAGGACAGATATACCTACTTGAGAAAAAAAAAAGTTTTGAGCTAGCAGTGCTATCTCTTGGTGACCGCAGGAACTTTTCAACCAACCTGTATTATTCGCTTAGCAAAACCAAGAAGGAATGCTATCCTGAAAAACGTGAAATAACTGAGTGGAGAGCGGAAGTTCCTCTTCAGGCAATGCTGGACCACACAGTCTCAAGGATCTTATCCCTTACTCTCATGGATAAAAGTTCTCTAAATATTAAGAACCTAAAGCTTATTTCGAAATGGGGATGCGATGGCTCGTCCAGTCAGAGTCTCTACAAGCAACGATTTTCGTCCAAGCCTGACAACAATGGAGATGACTCTTCGTTATACTCGACTACGCTAGTCCCGATCAAGCTGATTAAATCTGACGACTCATCAGTTGTTTGGGAAAACTTGAGGCCCTCTTCCATACATTTTTACAGGCCTGTGAAATTCGTGTTCTGCAAAGAAACTCCAGAAATAATCAAACTAGAAACTAAGAGAATGGAAGTAGAAATCGCGTCGCTAATCCCCTCACAGATTGATCAAATGAACGTGGAACACGAAATTTATATGACGATGATCGACGGCAACACCATAAATGTTGTTACTGAAGCGAAATCATCCATGCGTTCCTATGTGTGTGGTGCAACGCCGACTATGATGAACGACCTGAAGCAAATCAATACGAAAACCCCTAACACAGAAAACTACAGATTTCGCATTTTTTCTCTCCACGCGGAAATTCGGTTTTTCGCGTGCCTCTTGCATGTTTCTTATAGACTGGACTTCAAAAAGTGGTCAGCAAACACAGATTTGTATAAAGAACGACTGAAGAAAAGAAAAATGGAGAACCAGAAAAACTTTAAAGAAGAACTGGGGCTGCATGTTGACAGAGTGAAGCAAGGGGCTGGGACGTATAACGATGGGAATATGGCACGAATGTTTTTCAACAATCCACAAGTAACAGCAACTATCACTGGACTTGGAGAAGGAGTTGTCAGAAGATTTGCAGTTATTCTACAAGTGATATCGTCCGGCAAACCAGTTTGCCCCAAAAAATTTGGTCTATATGCGCGTCAAACTGCTGAAATTTATGTCAAGCATTACGGGTGGTATCACATGCCACCAACTGTCCATAAAGTGTTGATTCATGGGGAACGAATAATTGAACACTTTGTTCTTCCGATTGGGAAATTCTCCGAAGAGGCCCAAGAAGCTCTGAACAAAGTTTTTCGAAATCGCAGAGAGTTCAGAGCAAGAAAAATGTAGCGAATTGCAACAAACGAGGACATTCTGGATAATCTTCTACTCAGCTCTGATCCTAAAATTTCAACCTTTAAGACCACACTGTCCTTTCCAGAATTCAATTTGTGAGAATTTGTTCCCCGAAGCCCGAAGTTTGCTCCTTATTGCTGATTTTCCCGAAGTATGGGATTCTGATCCAGACTTTTTGGACGTGCTGGAAAGCGTGGAAGAAGAAGATTTGATGGACTATGATCCAAAGTTCCTTGAAGAAATCGATGACACACATATAATGGAAGTTAATTGAAGGATTTCATTTATTTTTTACCAATATATGTACCTTGATGTATGTGAACATTATGTACGATAGTTTTTCATTCTTTGCCTTGATCAAAAACCATTTTGGAGTGTATAAAACAAGTTTACTATTATTTTGTAATTATTAGACTAATTAAAAGTGAAACCTGTTCAATAACCAAATAGACTATGGGTTCTAGCTCCTCCCCATCCACTCCTATCGCCAAAAGAACCTCACCATTCGATTCGGCATGAAAAAATACTTGAAATGAGGCCTAAACTGAATTTTTTGTACGTTCATAACTGCATGAAGAAGCTATGTCCAGCGAATCGGTCATTTCGTCCCACTGTGTGTCAGTATAGATATATATACAAGTGATAGTTGAGAACAACAGGTTTGTAACTTTCAATTTCTCTGACGATTTTGGTGTTATATCACGCATATTCGTTTTATGATAATGAATTCAAGTGATGTATGTAGCTTCGGAACTTATATTCCAGTGATCATATAATTTTTGAGCTAAATGTTGCATTATATGTCGCAACGCATTTCTTAAGCTCAAGTTGCACATCAGCGCAAACAGTGACATGTTTACAGGGTAGGTTGTGACATGCTATTGAGTGCCAAACGTTGAGATATAATATCTGTGACGAATCATTAATTCTGAACATGGCTCCGTATTTTATTTTTTATTGCTCCCCAACAGTTTGTGATCCAGAACAGTGATGCCAGATTCGAGACCGAGACTGTTTTTACCCTCTCCATTGACTGCTCCACCTTTTTCCCACCATGCGGATCAAGTCGGGCGAGTCAGAGAGTAACTATTACTCTCTCGCTCGCCCGACTTAATCTGCATGGTGAAAAGGGAAGCGGTCGATAGAGAGGATAAAAACGGGTTCGAATCTGGCATCACTGATCCAGAATCAAGTGAACTACTACAAAAAGCCGCCACCAGAATGAAATGATCTACTCGTAGAACTCGGGAAACAGTTACTTTGACAGACATGCCAGAAAAGAAGCACTCAAAGAAAGTCAACAAAATGGGAAGAAAAGTAAACCACCTCGCAAAGATAAAAAAAGAAACCTGGTGAGAAGAACGATTTTACAGAAAACAAATGATCGTCTTTGAAATCATAGCAACGTAGGTTGGATTTCAAATGAATGCATATTAAATATTAGCGTAACGGTTTTTACAATGTATGAGACCCCAAGAGAACAAGATGGCCGCCCAACATGGCATAAACATTCAACACACGTACGGAGATTTCAATGTTCAATGAATCTTCAAAGCGCGTAGTCCAACGTTCCTCAAACATCTTTCAACCTTACTTTTCTTCGAGGAGGATGGTATGAATTGAGGAATTGAAGATTGTGTGTCGTTAGTGCCCTAGAAAAAATTATTATAGCATTCGTTCAACACTTTGCAAAGACTTTGTGGTGAAGCTAGTCGGTGGAAGAAGCCGTGACATGAATTAAAAGATGGCTGAAATGATTTTTACTAGAAGGGTGTAGTGAGTACATCATCCACGTATTTAGTTGAAGCCTAATTACCTATCATAACGTTTCAAACATTGTCACTTCAAGTCTCATATCACTGAATCTGTTATAGAAGAAAACAATTCCTCAGAATTTCCACACGTCTGCTGGTAGTATTTGTCATCACCCAAGTGAAACAAAAACTTCTCAAAGATGCTGTGATGATACAGTGAATGTGAAAAGAATGTGCGAATTAGACTATTTTGCATGAACGGGTATAGAGTATTCGAAATTGTTTATAATTTTCATTTACAAACAAATGCGATGGTTGAAAACTCTCCAAACGACCTGTTCCTATATGAAATTTTCCGCAGAACACGATCCTCGGGTTTTCATCCACGTGAATTCATATTTTCAACACATTGTTTAAACAAATTGTAAAAATTTGTTTCCCCCTTTGGATGTTCATCCTCCACCCAGATATCCTCTTCTTGATAGTTGCTTTTCCCGTAGGCCCAGCAGTCTCACCGTGGGCACGAACGGGTATAGAGTATTCGAAATTGTTTATAATTTTCATTTACAAACAAATGCGATGGTTGAAAACTCTCCAAACGACCTGTTCCTATATGAAATTTTCCGTAGAACACGATCCCGGGGTTTTCATCCATTGATATTTCCAACAAATTGTTCAAACAATAATTGTTTGAACAAATTGTAAAAATTTTTCTCCTCCATGGATGTTCATCCTTCACCCAGATATCCTATTTCCAATAGTTACTTTTCCCGTCGGCCAAGCAGTTTCGCCATGGGCATTAATGGGTTAAAGGTGACCCAAGGAACCATCTCCCTCCGGTTGAAAGCCATGGGAAAGATACAAAAGGGGGGAAATGGGTTCCACGTGAACTCAACGAAAGACAGCAGGAAAACCGCAAAACATCATGCGACATGCTGCTCGCCAGGTTTCAAAGAAAGTCATTCCTCCATCGAATTGTGACTGGCGATGGAGAGTGGATATATGTCGAGAATTCTAAGCGCAAAAAGTCATGGGTCACTCCGGGTGAACCATCAACATCGACGGCAAGACCAAACTGCTACGGACAAAAGACAATGCTGTGTGTTGTGTGGGATCTGAAGGGCGTAATCTACTACGAGCTGCTGAAACCTGGGGAAACTGTCAATACTCAACGCTACCGACAACAAATGATCGATTTGGATCGAGTGTTGCGTGAAAAACGACCAGAATATCAACAAAGACAACACAAGGTGATTTTGCTGCATGACAATGCACCAGCATACAAAGCAAAACAGGTCCAGGAAACGATAGAGTCGTTCCGTTGGGCGATTCTTCAGCACACGCCTTGCCCCATCCGATTACTACTGGTTTGCATCGATGGGACACGCACTCGCTGAGCAACGCTTTACTCCTTACAAAGACGTACGAAAATGGCTCAATGACTGGTTTGCCTCAAAAGAGCAACAGTTCTTTTGGCGTGGGATTCACAAACTGCCAGAAAGATGGAAAAAATGTATAGATAGCGACGAACAATACTTTGAATAAGTTACTGTGTATCATATCATTACAATGAACGTGTTTTTTCTGTACAAAAATTCCGGTCCCATACTTACACACCTGGTCAGTCGACTTCTTATGAAATTGATGCAGAAGATGATGAAGTTTATGAAAATCTGCTAAATGAAATACAACGCGAATTAAATACTACTTATACAGGAATATAATGTATCACAGAGTGATATTGAACAAAATAACATAATATTATCAGTCTACTATATAATAAATTGAAATTGACAATTTCAAGAATAATGAGTATGGAAATTGATGTCGGCTGATGGGCAGTAGTGTAATAATTATTAATTTCATTGACGGTTAATACTAAAATTACCCATGTGGAAAAAATGTACACAAATTGTATACAAATTCTATACAAATTATTTGTATTTGTATACATTCTTGAACATCTTTCCCACATGGGTAATCATTATGTGATTTAGTAGAACTGAAGTTGATAATGTTACTGATGATTCGCACAAAAAATTAATAATCCCAATGATATTCGGCCCTAAAAGTGAAAATTTCATTATCAAGTGGAAGTAGACAGTGGTGATGTTCAATTCCGATTCGATTTTTCGAAAATCGATTCTTTAGCCGAACAATCGACAATCGATTCTTTGAATCTGTTCATTTTCGATTCAGAACCGACTCTTCAAGAAGAATCGAACATCACTACTAGACAGCTAATGATTTATTTATCAAGTACAACTGAAATCAGTGATTTTATCATGACGTGATACTGAAACTGATAATACTGGAATTAATATTTTCACTGTCAGTCAATGAGGAAATTAATAATAATTTCATCGACAGTTTTAAACACGTGAAACGTCTGAAAGTCGCTTAATGCAACGTTTTCTGACAAGTTTTAGATGTTTCGCTAGGTGGACCACACAACACATAATATTGAAACAATGTTGCAGCAATGTTATTTCCTGATATTGTAATATTGCTGCAATATTTTATGTCCGCGGTTTTCGATCATAGTCATATTGGAGTGATATTCCAGCAATGGTACAATGATATTTCAAAAGTATACAGCAGAACGTCAAATATCTAGAAAAAATACGTTGTACTCAGAGAGTAATTTCCTCGACTTTTTGAACATTGTAATCGGTAAAGTAGCAAGTGCCTGAAAGGTCATTTACCTGGAAGCGGTCTAGTCTGTGACTATTTGAGAAGGGCTAGAAACTTCTAGTAATTATTTTCGGATTCACAAATGATCGTCTTTTGAGTAAATGCAATTTCGGACGCTTGCTACCTTGCCATTCTAATCGTGGGTCTTGATCCTCATTATAGAACACAATCAATTGATGGTGATATAGTTGGAGAGTCCTCTGAGGGAGGATCGAAACCGGGTCCTACGAGTAAGAAACAAAGCCTCTATCATATCGCCGAATGTCGGAGATTACAATGAAGCACTCAAGTCGCCATGTATTATGATCGCTCGTTAGAATTTTGATTTGTGTGAAATTCATGACGAAAACATATCACAGAACAACATAAGATTGTTCAACCGTAGAAATTTTCATAAAATTAATGACATTTACGAATCAGGTAATTGGGGGGATAACAGCGATCTCCGTAGATGCAACCCGCCATACGAGCGTACCGACTAGGTAAACATTTCCTCAGCAAGAATACTCTGAATTGAACTCATGAAAAAGTATGAAACTTCCAGGAATCAATCTTCATTCTTTCATCTATCGCGGTACATGGCCTGAGTTGTGAATTTCGAAAAAAAATTTTGGATCATTGACTGAGAAAAAAATATTCCTTCGAAATTCAAAATTCGGGTGATATACCGCGATAGATAAAGGATTGAAGACTGATTTCTGGAAATTTCATACTTTTTCATGGATTCAGTTTAAAATATTTTTGCCGAGAAAATGTTTACTCAGTCGGTATGCTTGTATGACATTGAAGTAACGTGTCTCATCGGTGACGGTATCATAAAAAACAGAACATTGATTTTTAATTTTCATTTCACAATTATCTCAAACTATTAATATTTTTCATAATAGAATATACATTCTTGGCTAAAGTTTAATCCATATAATGATTCATATAATAAGTCAAGTATAGAGATTACAGAAATATTTGAAGTCAAATCTTCGAATCCGTGATGATAATACTTATAGCCCTCACTCAGGGCTAGTACTTTTCCTTGGTACGTTGAACTATTCATCTAAAAATTTTTCTGAGAAAAAATTTGTGATGGTTTTCCTCAGACATTTATGTTGTATTCAGGGCCGGCGTCAGGGCAGGGCGATCAGGGCGGCTGACCGGGGCGGCAGAGTCTCAGACAGATTTTTTATTCTGATCTCGAATTAATCTCACACTCTTTAGCACAAGCCATTTTCACTAGATCGATCATTATTCATTTGATAGGACATACATTACGACATGATAGTTTATTGGAAACAATATTGGATAGGGAAATGACGTCCATTCCGCTGGAACAGCCAAATGAGCACAATCCAATATGGACTATATGAGAATTTTTCGCTTTTTTTTTGCTAATTTTTTGCTATAATATCGAATTTTTCGCTCCGGTAGTTTTCGAGAAAATGAAGGTTGTGTCAGCGGAACAGTTCCGCTGGAACAACCATTGATATAGGGGGCATGAAATGGTCAAAGGAATGCATAGGAATTATTCGCTTTTTATTTGCTCCAAGAATATGCTAGATTAATCTCATTTAAACCCAAGGATAAGGGAATAACAGATATTCGTGAGGAAAATGGAATACTTGGATATTGGGACGGAGCGATATCGTCATAGGAGAGAAGATTTCTTGGGGACTTTGGCATTGTAGATCATACGTCAGGGAGACAGCTGTGCATACAAATCGAGGTGTGGACGAGTATAAAGTGTAGAAAGAATTTGGAATTTGAAAGTATGAATTATGCTGGAAATCTATACTTGTGAAATATTCACAAAATGTGAAATATTCGCGATTTTCTAATCACACTTTGTTTTTCGGAGTCAAGGAGACGGTTTTGCCTGAGGTATGAATCGGAATAGTTGCGGTAAACCTCAAACGATAAGGTGAGAACCAGCAAAAAAATCCAGGATGGTTTAGAGCAGAGCAAAAAAATCGAGGGTCGCTGGAAGTTTCGAATATTCGCGATTTTTTCGTCAAACTTTGGTTTTCTGGAACCAAGCCACGTTTTTCCCTCATATAAGCATCAGAATACTTGAACCACAACCCCTACGACCAGGTGAAAATCAGCAAAAGAATCCAGGACAGTGTAGAGCAGAGCAAAAAAATCGAGGGTCGCTGGAAATGTCCAATATTCGCGATTTTCTCATCAAACTTTGTTTTTCGGAGTCCAGATGCCGTTTTCGCTTCATGTATCATCCGGGATAGTTGTAGTACACCTCCAAAAATGAGGTGAGAACCAGCAAAAAAATCCAGGATGGTTTAGAGCAGAGCAAAAAAATCGAGGGTCGCTGGAAGTCTCGAATATTCACGATTTTTTCGTCAAACTTTGGTTTTCTGGAATCAAGCCACGTTTTTCCCTCATATGAGCATCAGAATACTCGAACCACAACCCCTACGACCAGGTGATAATCAGCAAAAAAATCCAGGACAGTGTAGAGCAGAGCAAAAAAATCGAGGGTCGCTGGAAATGTCCAATATTCGCGCTTTTCTCATCAAACTTTGTTTTTCGGAGTCCAGATGCCGTTATTTGCTCTGCTCGATACCTTCCTGGATTTTGTTGCTGGTTCTCACCTCATTTTTGGAGGTGTACTACAACTATTCCGAATGATACATGAAGCGAAAACGGCATCTGGACTCCGAAAAAGAAAGTTCGATGAGAAAATCGCGAATATTCGAGATTTCCAGCGAGCCTCGATTTTTTTGCTCTGCTCTACACTGTCCTGGATTTTTTTGCTGATTATCACCTGGTCGTAGGGGTTGTGGTTCAAGTATTCTGATGCTTATATGAGGTAAAAACGTTGCTTGGTTCCAGAAAAAAAAAGTTTGACGAAAAAATAGCGAATATTCGAAACTTCCAGCGACACTCGATTTTTTCGCTCTGCTCGATACCATCCTGGATTTTTTTGCTGGTTCTCACCTCATTTTTGGAGGTGTACTACAACTATTCCGGATGATACATGGAGCGAAAACGGGATCTGGACTCCGGAAAACAAAGTTTGATGAGAAAATCGCGAATATTCGACACTCCCTGCGACCCTCGATTTTTTTGCTCTGCTCTAAACCATTCTGTATTCCTTTGCTGGTTCCCACCTCATTTCTGGGGGTGTACTACAACTATTCCGAATGATACATGAAGCGAAAACGGCTTCTGGACTCCGGAAAACAAAGTTTGATGAGAAAATCGCGAATATTGGACATTTCCAGCGACCCTCGATTTTTTTGCTCTGCTCTACACTGTCCTGGATTTTTCCGCTGATTATCACCTGGTCGTAGGGGTTGTAGTTCAAGTATTCTGATGCTTATATGAGGGAAAAACGTGTCTTGGTTCCAGAAAACCAAAGTTTGACGAAAAAATCGCGAATATTCGAGACTCCCAGCGACCCTCGATTTTTTTGCTCTGCTCTAAACCATCCTGGATTTTTTTGCTGGTTCTCACCTCATTTTTGGAGGTGTACTACAACTATCCCGGATGATACATGAAGCGAAAACGGCATCTGGACTCCGAAAAACAAAGTTTGATGAGAAAATCGCGAATATTGGACATTTCCAGCGACCCTCGATTTTTTTGCTCTGCTCTACACTGTCCTGGATTTTTTCGCTGATTATCACCTGGTCGTAGGGGTTGTAGTTCAAGTATTCTGATGCGTATATGAGGGAAAAACGTGTCTTGGTTCCAGAAAACCAAAGTTTGACGAAAAAATCGCGAATATTCGAGACTTCCAGCGACCCTCGATTTTTTTGCTCTGCTCTAAACCATCCTGGATTTTTTTGCTGGTTCTCACCTCATTTTTGGAGGTGTACTACAACTATCCCGGATGATACATGAAGCGAAAACGGCATCTGGACTCCGAAAAACAAAGTGTGATTAGAAAATCGCGAATATTTCACAAGTATAGATTTCCAGCATAATTCATACTTTCAAATTCCAATTTCTTTCTACACTTTATACTCGTCCACACCTCGATTAGTATGCACAGCTGTCTCCCTGACGTATGATCTACAATGCCAAAGTCCCCAAGAAATCTTCTCTCCTATGACGATATCGCTCCGTCCCAATATCCAAGTATTCCATTTTCCTCACGAATATCTGTTATTCCCTTATCCTTGGGTTTAAATGAGATTAATCTAGCATATTCTTGGAGCAAATAAAAAGCGAATAATTCCTATGCATTCCTTTGACCATTTCATGCCCCCTATATCAATGGTTGTTCCAGCGGAACTGTTCCGCTGACACAACCTTCATTTTCTCGAAAACTACCGGAGCGAAAAATTCGATATTATAGCAAAAAATTAGCAAAAAAAAAGCGAAAAATTCTCATATAGTCCATATTGGATTGTGCTCATTTGGCTGTTCCAGCGGAATGGACGTAGGGAAATGAATGATGAAACTTGTAAAGGTAGACCTAGATTAGGTTATATGAAACAAATTATCCAAGACAAGAGCTGTCGTAGATACACAGTGAAAATTTTATATTAGATATTAGCATATTTATATTGTACTTTTAGGATATATTTGATTATGTCGCTATGAACCACAAGTATACGAGTATTCACCATACTCTTTCGTGAGGATGAAGATGAATATTTTACAATTTAAAATAAATATAATTCTGAGCCTCATAATAAAGTATATCCCACGAGTACCATAAAAACATAGTAATCATTGATATAGACTTTTCTCTGTGTATGTAGGAATTAAATGTTTGGCGGGTAATAAACAGGATTGGAGGATTCCATCAAACCAGTTATGAGACTGATGACTTCATGATGATGATGATTATTCATAGGGAGAAGCAAGGAAAGTTCAACCCTTTTACAGGGATGGGCACTTTTGTATTCCCGGAATACTTTTTTCTTTGACCTCATATGAAAGTATAAAGACATTTTACACAAGAAAAAAAAGTACTCCCAGTAAAAGTATTCCTGGAGTACAAAAGTGCCCATCCCTGCCCGTTTATTAGTTCAATCAGGATGTTTGAATCTGGAATTTTGTCGTTTGTTTTATCGGTCCTTCTTTTCAAACGAACCACGTAATTGACCCATTCCGTTAAAATTCCATAACCGCTGGACACCCTGGCTCAATAAAACGTGATTTGGAATAAAATGGGAGAAAATATTTCTCTATTAAAGATTCTTCCCATAATACAAATTACAAGGGGGCATTTGCATGATTATTTTCGCTTGGATCTTCATTGTAAGCAATTCTCATCAACGTGTATGTTACATCATGGTTCAGTTCAAGTTAGGCCTGTAGTTGGGATTTCAGTAGAAAAATTTCAAAATTCCATTAATGTTTTTCCAGCTTATTCCAGTTTGAGCTTCAAAGCAGAAAACATTTTATCGCCTAGTTTGCGAGATATTTGGAGTTGCATTCAACATGATAACCCTCACAACACTTCAGTTGAGAAAGAGTTCATGATGAATCAATTTGGAACTATGAGAATTGAAAATAAATGCATCAAAAACTCTTCCTGAACTGTGGTATTGTGTGGTTTATGTTTTTCTATGATATATTCCAAATATAACTATAAATATGTCAGTAACTAAACAGTGAAATGTTCTCTGCTTTGAGCCTCAGAATAGAAATATTTAGTGGAGCAATTTACGAACTCCTAACCTTCAAACAGTAATATCGGTCTCACATACTGTTAGACCGGGGTTTACGGTTGACGTGATTTTGAGAGGTGTTACCGTTCAAGGGTCGAAACAGAACGTTTTTAGAACTTCTTATGAATTGATGAGTTCGGAAAAATTTTGAGACAATTCCATTCGAGTTCTCGAAAAAAAAAATGCTTTGGGTGGCTGAGAAATTGATTGTCTTCATCCTTATTATTTCCAATGAGCACCAACTGAAAATCACACGAACTGTCAAAATTAAATTTCACAAGAATTATAATCATTATTACAAAGCGATCATCCACCACATGAGGGGAAAGTTAACGAGTGAATTCCGAATTTTTATATTCTTAAGAAAACTACGAACATTTTTTTATATCACGATTACTTTGATGACTATTGAATCATAGTGATTATTTTGATTTCGTGTATGATGTGAGCGCTATCAAAGAAATGTCAACTGAGGCATTAACAGCAAAATGCGAAAAACTTTCCCACATCTTGACGAAGGACTCGGTGAGTGATATCAGTGCATCAGAACTTCGAGATGTATTGAAAGTAGTTTCTACGCTTATGCAGCCTAGAAATAGTCCCATCGATACTCTTCAATTCATTACGCGGCACAATTTCGTTCCAAATGCAGCCATAGCTTTGAGGATTTTGCTGACTCTGCCTATGACGGTAGCGAGTGCAGAAATAGTCCAAGAGCTGGCTACATGAGAGGCAACATGCCCCGGTCCATAGAATATTATACCCGGAAAAGGTTCGATAGGGGTCGGCAAAGCAGGAGCCCGATCGTCAGAAGGCGCTCTGGAAGACGGGTGCGTGGGCGGACGCCGAAAATTGTAAAATTTAAGATCAAAAGAACTTTTGGGCGGCATGGCTAAAAATTCGTATAAATATCTAGGAGTATGAGTAGAAGCTGGGAAAAAGTGGTCAGAAGTGCAAGTGAAAGAGAAATGGTCGTCAGAAGTCGAGAAAGTTGCGAAAAATTAGTGAAAATTGAAAAGTTAAGGGGCATTTCTAACAATTTGCCATTTCAATGTTTATGTACCAGTGAAAGTGTATGTAAAATGTCAAAAGTCAAAGTGGAAGATATCATGAGAAACAGGGACGCCAAGTTCGATATATTCATTGTTACACGTTCAAAAAATTCTTTACCAATTTCGTAGCACTTCTGACGATTCACAAATAATGTTATAAAGGATAAAAGTGCTCACTGTGAGAATGTCAGGAATCAATTGGGAGGAAAACGTTTATATAAGAAGCTAAGAAAATAGATTTTATTTAATTCATACACTTTGGAAAATTAATCAGTTTCATAATCTGTTTCTCCCACATTCTCTTCGAATTCTGGATCTTCATCGCTGTCATATTCAGATCCTTCATCAACTGCATATAATAATGAATTATATGATCGATTTGATTCATTGTATGTATATATGTACACGAGAGGATAGAATGACAATTACCATCTGAACTCTCGTTATCCAAAATTATATCTTGCACTGTTGGAGGCAATTGGGGACCTTCAAACCATAGGAATTTGTATTTATTTTCTTGTAATACCCATCCTGAGCTCTCTGCTTCGAGTTCTATTAGATCTGATAGCGTAGCGTTATTCCACAAATGAGCAATATGATGTGCTCGTTTCATTTGTTAGAGAAGCTCGGAATAACATGGTGGTAATGATGACGCATCGAAATTTTAAATTTCTTATTTAAGAAGGCTTCTTCAGTTTTCTTAATTTCATAATTTCGGAGGAACATTTGATATCGTAAATTCTTAATTTTATGATAATTTTTATATCCATACATATTATAAACGAACGACTCTATCTCCACGATAAAATAACACAGGCCTGCGAGGTTTTTCCCCCTTGGAACTGGTGACCATTTTCCGAAGTAATTTGCTGCGTAGAATCCGAATCCGGAGCCAGAATTGGGCTATCACGTCAGGATTTTGAGATATCTGAGGGTAAATACGCAAAAAATGCGGTTTTTCGCTACTTTTGAGGTTATGTACAGGACTCATAAAATTTTTTGATCTTTTCTCTCAACTTCATCAATTTGCACTACTCTTCCCGTTCAAAATGAGCTATTGAACGTTCATGTACGATTTTTTCTCGCAAAGTTACGACCATTCTAAGTTGTGTAATATGTCCCAACAACAGAATGAGTATTCGCATTTATTACACTGATCGACAATGAAATTCTCCTTCAAATGAAATTCTCTTTTCTGAAGTAATTTTCTGCGTAGAATCCAAATCCGGAGTCAGGATTGGGCCATCGCGTGAGCATTTCAAGATATTTAAGATTAGGTCCACGAAAAATGGGTTTTTTGATTACTTTGGAATTCATGTACTGAGTGCACAATTTTTTTTAGTCTTTTCTTCTAATTGCATCATCCAGTACTACTCCTACTCTTCAAGATAAGCTATTAATCGGTGACCTACAATTTCTCCTTGCAGAGTTACGAGTATTCCAGGTTGTGAAATATATCCCCAAGATTATAATATTTCTAGGATCTCCTGAGGGTGCTGCCAGGATGTATGGGAATGAAAATTCTAATTTTCTAATATGATATTCTTATTCAGCGACCCAAAAACTTATATGTTCACATATTCAAGGAAAATTTCCCTTCAAAACAATGGGTTCCCCAAAGGGTTGATAATTCACAGACCTGCGGAATATAAGTTTTTATTTTCCCTTCGAACAATAATGGTTCCTTTCCAGGTATTCAGATTGTGGAACTAAAATATAACGCCAGTTTTTTTACAGCACATCAGGATTCATTTTTATGTGAGATATGAATATTTACAGTTTTTAAACAATTTGTATGAACGAAAAATATATACGTTTTATATAAAATTCAGACATGGGGCTGCACTGGTTTCACACAAGACCTAAGATACTAGATAAATCAAAAGGACTTATGATATCTTTTCTAGTCTCTTCAAAACTTCTGTTTGATGTTTCTGTTGTACTCATGATTCGGTTCATCTCTCTTTAACATCCAGCAATAGTCAGCCATCATTCTAACGTCCCACCTTCCTTGATATCTGGTCTCCATAACCTTAAGGTCTTGATGAAATCTCTCCTTGCTCTTCACTGACAGCACCAAGATTCTCGGGGAAAAAGTCAATATGGGAATGCAAATAATGGAGTTTTATACTCATATTACAACCCAGGATTTTGAAATTGTTAAGCATGCTGTTGACTATATTTTCATAATCAGGGCTTTTTCTGTTCCCTAAAAAATGTTGTACGACTTCCTTAAATGACTTCCAAGCGAGCTTCTCGGTTTTATTCATAGTTTTTTCAAAGTCAGAATCTTGCATCAATTTCCTTATGTCTGGACCAACAAAAACGCCTTCTTTTATCTTCGCATCCGATAAATGCTTGAATTTATCACATAAATATTTGAAACAAAGACCATCTTTAGGCAATGCCTTTACGAATTGCTTCATAATGCCTAATTTGATATGAAGCGGAGGTAGCAGAATTTTGAAGCGGTCAACTAGTGTTTCGTGTACAACATTTTTACTTCCAGGGTTCAATGATGCTCTCTGTGGCCAATCTTTCTTGATCCAATGTCGTGCTCTATTCCTACTATCCCATTCACATAGAAAACAGGGGTATTTTGTATACCCTCCTTGTTGACCAAGCAACATAGTTAATATTTTGAGATCACCACATATAGTCCAGTTATGATTGGAGTAATTCATTTTTTTGAGGACGAAATCCAAATTTTCATAACATTCTTTCAAATGAGTAGAATGTCCAATAGGCAAAGAAGCAAATTTATTACCATTATGTAACAATACTACTTTGAGGCTCCGTTTCGAAGAATCTATAAAAAGTCTCCAATCACTTGGATTGTATTCTACATCAAACATTTTGAGTAGGCCAGGCACATCACAACAATACACTAAATTTTTTCTTGAGCAAAATACGGTAGAAAATCCTTCTCTCTATTTCTATACCAATAAAAGTTCGTTGTACGATCCAGCATGCTTTTTTCTTTCAATCTGGAACCGAGTAATTCCGCAGCATCTTTCGGAAGATTAAGATCTCTTGTCAAATCATTCAATTCACTTTGAGAAAACAGTGGTGGTGTTTCGTTGCACTCGTAATATTCATCGTCAGGATCTGAAGTATTCATTATAGCCTCTTGAAATAAACTAGGATCAGATGAAAATGGTTGGGCAGGATGGCATAACTCTTTGCTATCAGGATCTTTATACGTAGGTAAAATCACAGAACGAATATCAGGATAACTTATCGCTGCTTTATTTTTAGAATTAAATCCTTTTATGCTTGAACAGCAGAAGTAACAATCGTTGATATGATTTTGCGGTTCCATCCAAATCATTGGAGTCTGTAAACTAAAACAATGTTTTTCTCCTCTTGACCATTTCCGAAGTTCACGTACACATGTCGAACACACTTTATGAGGCGCCCATTGTTTGTCTTGGTTTTTTATGTTGATTTTGAAATAGCTATCGTATAGTTCTTCAATACATTTAGAAATTATTTGTTGCTGTCTCTTTATTACATAATTTCCACATATGTAGCAGAAGTTATCTGGAGCATTGATACATTTTCGAGAAGCCATTTGTGAAACTTTTTTTTAAATACACGAAATTCACAACAATTACTGGACACTCGATACTTGTACACGGAGGAAAAAATTAGAACAACAATCAGTACATTCCGAGTGAATTAGTGGAATAATGTCTGAACATAGCAACGAACAATCTACGATCTCAGCAGTGCTGGCTCGAAGGATATTACCGCCCGGCGCGTGAATTTTGTAGGCGTCCGATTATAATAGTGTAGCATATTGCATAAATATATATTTATGTGATATGCTATAAGCATTTTCTACCGTATTTCGCTCAAGAAAAAAATTTAGCGTATCGTTGTGATGCGCCTGGCCTACTCAAGGTGTTTCATGTAGAATACAATCCAAAGTCAATCCCCTTCATTCATTCAACATTTTTCTGAAGCATTTTGGTGCGCTGAATCCGCATATGGCTCCAGAATTGCTATATCACGTCAGGTATTTGGGATATTCCGACCTAAAAATGTAGAAAACACTGTTTCTTGGCATATTTGAGGTTCCGTAAAGTCGAAAGGTAATTTTTTTCACAAAACCAATAGATGCACCTCAAAGTATCAGTCATCCTCTTCCAAATGCCGTTGAGTTTGCTGAAATATCTTTTTTTTTCATTGAGATACGACAATTTTAAATTTGTGCGCTCATGTACTCAATAAATAGGTGGAGACACAATTTTCAAACTGTCGTATCTCAATGAAAAAAAAAGGTATCTGAGCAAACTCAACGGCATTTGGAAGAGGAGGACTTATACTTTGAGGTGCATGTATTGGTTTTGAGAAAAAAAATTACCCTTCGACTTTACGTAACCCCAAATATGTCGAAAAACAGTGTTTTTCACATTTTTAGGTCGAAATATCTCAAAAACCTGACGTGATAGAGCAATTCTGCAGCCAGATTCGGATTCAGCGGATCAAAATGCTTCGGAAAAAGATATTATTGTTTGAGGGGGAAAAAAAAAGTCAAATTTCGCAGGCCTGTGTAATCAGTGTCGACAAATGTATCGCCTAAACTAGCAAACGCTTTCTGGAATTTTCCCAGATTTTGACAATATTTTGAAAGGACGCAGTTTTCCTTTCCTGAAAAACACAGGGGTTTGATCGCAACCAGTGAGCGCGTGGAATCCCGGTAAAGCTTCACACAAATTCAATCCAAGACGTTCGTGAAGTGCGTTAACATTGATGATATGTTGTGATCCGAAAACTCCGAATTGAATAAATATATTTGCTATTATCTTGTGTAAATTACCTAACATGATAATCTGTTTTAGGATTAGAAAAAAGGCAGGGCAAGAAATCGAAACGACGCGTTCGTTACGTAAGACTAGACAAGAGAGAGTATATTTATGTAGCCAATGCGGCAACAAGGTTTACATATAGAGCGATAGGTGTCGCTACATACACTATTTCAACACCCTCACTCATTGAAACAATAAAACAATCGAATTTTTAAGCTTTAATTTCCAATAGAAAGAAACTGTGATTATATTAACAGAACATAAAACAAATCAGCACATCTTTTGCTTTTATTTTTTCAATGCCCTGTTAAACCCATACCACGTGCACAGAAAATAGTCTTTTGTCCAAAAACTGCTTTCGTTAGGCTATCAGCAACCATATCTTCAGTTGCAACGAATTTCAAGTCAATAATTTTCTCATTAATTTTTTCGCGTATGTAGTGATGTCGCACATCTATGTGCTTTGATCTTGCACGAAACCCGTCTGTCTTCGCAAGCGCTAAAGCGCTTTGGCTGTCACATCCTATGCTGATGCCAGATTTTCTGATGCTTCGGTCCAAATTCCATCCAAATTGTCTTAACCACAAAGCTTCCTGTATTGCAGCTGAGATGGCCATATATTCTGCTTCTGTACTAGAGAGTGCTACTGTTGGCTGTCGTTTACTGGCCCAAGAAACTGCACCGTTGCAAATATTGAACACATAACCCGTGCAGGAACGTCGTTTGTCTACATCCGAAGCCCAATCCGAATCCGAGTATCCTGTTAGCAAGGATTGGCCATTCTTGGAATATTTAATTTTATAATCCACTGTTCCTTTTAAATAACGAAGAATTCGTTTCACTGCAATCCAATGTGCCTTGCCGAAATTTGAATTGAATCTGCTCACGTCGTTGACAGCAAAGGCGATGTCTGGCCTTGTACCCTGAACCAGATAAAGAAGACTTCCCACCGCTTCTTGATAAGGAATTTTTGCTAATTCCTTTTTCTCTTCTTCAGTAACTGGACACATTTTAATAGAAAGTTTTTGATTCGGGTCTGATGGTGTAGCTACAGGTTTGCAATTACACATATCAAATTTTTTCAAGATTTGTTGAGTATATTTTCTTTGATCTAAGCAAATCGCAGAATCTTCGTAAGTGATTGAAAGGCCAACACAATTCTTTGCTTTTCCCATATCTTTCATCTTGAATGATGTGCAAAGTGTTTGCTTCAAAGCATCTCTCTTAGAAATATCCCCATAGAATATCATAATATCATCTACGTAAATTGCAACTATCAATTTACAATCTGCTGAATAGAATACACATGGATCACTCAGAGATTGAGTAAGTCCAAATGATTTGAGAACTTCTACGAGCTTTTTATTCCATACTCTGCCACTCTGTTTTAATCCATAAATTGCTTTTTTCAACTTATATACCTTTCCATCTGGACCTGGTAATCCTTCGGGCTGCTCCATATATATCTCTTCGTTTAAGTCACCTTGTAGAAAAGCTGTCACTGCATCCATTTGATCGATCTTTAGTCCGTTTTTCACGCTTAATGCGACCAAATATCGGATTGAAGTATACCGTACCACAGGCGAGTACGTCTCATTATAATCCAGACCATATCGTTGTGAACAACCCTTTGCTACAAGTCTGGCTTTGTAGCGTACAATATCACCGCTAGAGTCAGTTTTGGTTTTGAAGACCCATTTACACTTGATAGCTTTTCTATTTTCCGGCAAATCAGTCAACTCCCATGTACCGTTTTCTTCAAGAGCCTTGATCTCGTCTTCCATTGCAGCTTTCCATTCATAGCCAACAGCACCGCTTAAAGCATCTTCCACAGTAAGTGGATCATTTTCACAGCTTTCAAATGCTGCATACGACACGTAGTCCTGGAAAATTTTTGGCTTTGGCGGTCTCGACGAGCGTCTCACTTCTTGTGTAGGGGTTAGTGTCGCATCTAGTTCGAAAGATTCATCGGAAGAGTGATTTTCACTGCAGGACTGGAAGGAATCGCTTTCTGTAACATTTCCTGTATCTGAATTTACATCAACACTTCCTTCGTCAATCATAATCGTGTTCTCTTCTAGTGATTTTTCAGCAACTACCTCTTCTCTATCATCCCTCACTGAAGGTGATTCTTCGTCGATATTCACTGTAACTACTGGATTAGGTTGAGTCTCCATAAATTTGACATCCCGACTGATGGTTAATATCTTTGTAACAGGATCAATACATCGGTAACCCTTGGTGCTATCACAATAACCAACAAAATTCATTTTGTGTGACTTTCTGTCCCATTTTTGGCGTTTCTGTTTCGGTATATGTACCATTACCGGTGTTCCGAAAACTTTCAAGTTTTTAGCATCAAATTTTTTTTTAGACCAGACCTCTTCCGGTGTTTTATCCTTCAAAATTGAATTGACACATCGGTTTATAATATATGCTGACATATTCAGAGCTTCTGCCCAATATGTTTTTTCGAGTTTTGCGTCAAACAACATGCACTTAGCACGTTCCACCAATGTCCTGTTCATCCTTTCGGCCACGCCGTTTTGTTGAGGGGTGTAGACAACAGACGTCTGATGTTGAATACCATATTTCTTCAGGAAGTCTTCAAACTCTCGTCCACAATATTCTGTACCATTGTCAGTTCGAATTGCTTTGATTTTACGTCCCGTTTCAGTCTCAACCTTAGACTTGAACTCTTTGAAATGTGCAAAAACTTCATTCTTGTTTTTCAAAAAATAAACGAAAACTTTTCGAGAATGATCATCTACAAAAACCAATGTGTACTTTGCACCTCCGATTGATGCTGTCTCTGCGAATCCTAAATCCGAATGTATCAAATCCAATACATGCTCTGCTCTAGATGTCGATTTTCCGAATGGTAGTCTACTCTGCTTGCCTTCTGAACAAGCCACACAATTCTTGATGTCATCTGCACCACCGGAGAACGTAACCCCATTCACAACTCCATCGCGCATTTTGCAAAGATCATTGTAATTGATATGGGCGAAACGTCGATGCCACATAATTGCACTATTACTCTGCGCAGGCGTTAATAAACATTGAGCATTTTCATTACACAAACGATAAACACCATCATTGGATTTCACTTCGAATATACACTTAGAATTCTTGTCGAAAATCGAACAATTCTCAGAATCAAATGTCACCGAATTACCGTTTTTTACGATTCTATCGACCGATAATAAGTTTGTTGCTAAACCGGGTACATAAAGTACATCATTCACTTCAACGTCTACGTTATTTAGTCTTACATTAGCTTTACCAATGCCAGAAACAATCAATTTTTGATTATTAGCCGTTACGATACCACTCACAGATGATTTTTTAACCTCACTTAATATTTTTCGATCACATGTCATATGGTACGAAGCACCACTGTCAATGAACCAGCTTTTCGAATTATTCATAGTTTCATTTGACATAAGCACGGCACTGAGAGACACTTCTGACTTTGTTGAAGATTTGTTTTTCTTATTATCCGGTTTTTCATTTTTGCTTTTATGACGACATTCAGCAGCCACATGCCCTTTTTTCTTACACGCGTAGCACGTAAGCTGTTTCTTGAAATTCTTATTTTTACTTTTTCCGAAAAAGGCACTCGAACTACCACTAGCATTTTCTTTTTGATATACACTATCCATCAACTTGGATTTTACAACACTTGCCGTCGTTTTAATGCCAGCTCCTTCAAAACCCATCGTCATTGGTTTAAACTCTTCTGTCAAACCCGCTAACATTATCGCACCGATTAATTCTTCATCGATTTTCAAACCCATGCCGTTTAATTTGTTCCATGCACTAGTAATCTGAGTCAAATAATCCGTCATGGAATCACAATTTTCCAAACGCACATTAATTAAAGTTTGAATCAATCCAATTTTGTGTGTAGCACCCGTATTTTGAAACAAATTCTCAAGAGTGGTCCACAAACTTTTCGACGTTTGTGCATTTTCGACATGCACGTACAAAGATTCATCGATGCTGAGTAATATGCGTGCTTTTGCCTTTTTTTCCTTTTCAGCGTCGGCTGCAGTAATTTCGTTGAGTTCGATACATTTTTCAAGTCCCAACACTTCAAGCGTTGCTCTCATGGCCATAGCCCATGTACGATAATTTTCAGTACCTTTCAATTTTGTTATAGACGAAAACGAATCGCTTGAACTCATCGTGAGTTAATGTTTACCGCAAATCATACACAAAGACCCGAATATCACGATTTGATATAAATTTCTTTTTAACGACTCACGTATATTTACACGACACGCGGATGACGTAGATAGACATACAAAATGTCGGACAACACCACACGCTTTCACCGAGCATAAATCTCACCACTTAATGCACGAAAGAAAAAAACGATCCGTACTCGCGAATTAAGAACTTTTGCAACTTATGCATTTATCACAATATCGCGAATGATTTATTTCCAATCCTGGGCCCATAACCTGTTTTAGGATTAGAAAAAAGGCAGGGCAAGAAATCGAAACGACGCGTTCGTTACGTAAGACTAGACAAGAGAGAGTATATTTATGTAGCCAATGCGGCAACAAGGTTTACATATAGAGCGATAGGTGTCGCTACATACACTATTTCAACATAATCACTATGTCTGTGTCCCAACACTTGACTAGAACGTTGCAGTCTGCATTCATTTTAGATATGATCATGATATACGATTTTAGTATCCGCTTCTTCGTGTGAATGACAAAAAAATTCGGGAAGCCTAGTTTGAACAACATTTCCATCTCTGTTAACACTTTACGAATAACAGTATAAATAATTCAATATCACAGTTTTACTTCCAATAAAAAGAGCTACTTCATTGCTTTGCCAGTGACTAATTAGAAAAGTAACTAGTGCTTCTTTGAATCGATCATTTCTAAGCTCTTCACTGAAATCATGAGTTCTACGTTGTTCCGGACCAGAGATAACAAACTCATGATCACTATACGATCCGCGCCTTAATGAACGTGATCGTTATTGTTCGCCGTCTATCAAAGATTGCTCATTTGTGGAATAACGCTACGCTATCAGATCTAATAGAACTCGAAGCAGAGAGCTCAGGATGGGTATTATAAGAAAATAAATACAAATTCCTATGGTTTGAAGGTCCCCAATTGCCTTCAACAGTGCAAGATATAATATTGGATAACGAGAGTTCAGAAGGTAATTGTCATCCTATCCTCTCGTGTACATATATACATACAATTAATCAAATCGATTATATAATTCATTATCATATGCAGTTGATGAAGAATCTGAATATGACAGCGATGAAGATCCAGAATTCGAAGAGAATGTAGGAGAAACAGATTATGAAACTGAATCATTTTCCAAAGTGTATGAATTAAATAAAATCTATTTTCTTAGCTTCTTATATGAACGTTTTCTCCCCAATTGATTCCTGACATTCTCACAGTGAGCACTTTTATCCTTCATAACATTATTTGTGAATCGTCAGAAGTGCTACGAAATTTGTAAAGAATTTTTTGAACGTGTAACAATGAACGTACTAAGTGCCGCGCACCACAATGATATATCGAATTTGGCGTCCCTGTTTCTCATGACATCTTCCACTTTGACTTCTGACATTTCACGCACACTTTCACTGGTACATAAACATTGAAATGGCAAATTGTCAGGAATGCCCCTTAACTTTTCAATTTTCACTAATTTTTCGCAAATTTCTCGACTTCTCACGACCATGTCTCTTTCACTTGCACTTCTGACCACTTTTTCCCAGCTTCTACTCATACTCTTAGATATTTATACAAATTCTTAGCCATGCCGCCCAAAAGTTCTTTTGGTCTCAAATTTTACAATTTTCGGCGTCCGCCCCTATCGAACCTTCTCCGGGTATAATATTCTATGGACCGAGGCATGTTGCCTCTCATGTAGCCAGCTCTTGGAGTATTTCTGCACTCGCTACCGTCATAGGCAGAGTCAGCAGAATCCTCAAAGCTGTGGCTGCATTTGGAGCGAAATTGTGCCGCGTAATGAATTGAAGAGTATCGATGGGACTACTTCTAGGCTGCATAAGCGTAGAATCTGCTTTCAATACATCTCGAAATTATGATATTCTATGGACCGAAGCATGTTGCCTATCATGTAGCCAGCTCTCCGTCTAAAAGAAGTTTCTCAAAATTGAAATCGGTGAAAACGTACTTGCGCTCCACGATATCTCAAAGCGGTTTGAATGGACTAGCAATCATTTCAATAGAGCACAAACTGGCAGAAGACTTGGACTCAAATGAACTTTTGAAAGACTTTGCGAGTGCAAAAGCAAGAAGAATTTCTTTTGTATAAAAAAGTTGTTAATAAACCAACTAATCACAACCGACATTCATAGCATCTTCAGAATTTCATTCCAACACGACGATGCGACGTATGTTAGGGACCTTTTTTTTTTGGTTGGTCAAGTACTCCCCCATGCAGGGGCGGCGGGACTTGCTCTCGCCCGGGGCGGCGGATTTCCTGGCACCGACCCTGGTTGTATTCATCTTTTTCTTTAGTTGCGAATTGATTATAGGAATTATTTCATGGGCACTGCTCACCTGGATCGGCTGTGTTGTACTCAGTCCTCACTCATGCCTATAAATCAATTAAAATACCGAAATACCCTCAGAGCATACACTACTGGGGCGAGCATCGCCTATGACTTCAATAGAAAAAGTGTGGTTAAATTGAGAGAGAGAAAGAGAGAGAGGGAGAGAGAGATCCGACTTATAGGCAGTTGTCTCTTTTTTTATCCAATGGGATTTAAACAAAGATAGCACTGCCTAAAAGTCGGAACTCTCATTCCATCTTTAATTCAAACTAACCACACTTCTCCGTAGCCTTTACTCGCTCCAATAGTATATGCTCTAAGGGAATACCATACATTCCACAAGTGATTTGGACTTATATCCAACGTTTTCGTTAAAGGATATCCAAATGCTTTGATTGAATAACATAATAGGCATATGAAAGTGAACTTTTTTGGACATTGTACAGGTTGGTTGAAAAGTTTCTGCGCTCGAAATGAAAGAATACTGTTTTTGTTACGAAATATATTTTTTTATTCAATATAATCTCCTAGAAAATCAATACACTTGTTCCAATGATCTTCCAATAATTTCATCCCATCCTTATAATGGTTTTCCGGAAGCTCTGCAAAATAACCGTCTACGGCTGCTATGGTCTCTTCATTCGATGGAAAATGCTTTCCACGAAGGAATTGTTTGAGATTTCTGAAGAGATAGTAGTCGCTAGGAGCCAAATCTGGCGAATACGGTGGATGTTCAAGCAATTCGTACTTGAGTTCTTTGAATTCAGCCATCGTCAAAACACTTGTGAGCAGGTGCATTATCTTGATGGCAAATGATTTTTTTCTTCTTTAAACCAGGTCTTTTCTCACGAATTTTTTCATCCGGCTGATCCAAAAGGCTGCAGTAATATTCGGAGTTGATTGTTTTACCTTTCTGAAGATAATCAATGAACAAAATTCCTTTTGCATCCCAAAAAACTGATGCCATAACCTTCTTTGCTGATCGTTGTGGCTTCACCTGCTTTGGAGCTGAACAACCAGCTTCAGTCCACTGTAAACGTTCTTGTTTCAATTTAGGATCATGGTGGTAGATCCAAGTCTCATCCATAGTTATACAACGACGCAAGAAGTCGGTTTTATTCTGCTTAAAACGCTCCAAATTACGCTGAGAAATTTGTTTTTGTTGAATTGTTAACGTGTGCGGCACTAACTTTCCGAACAGTTTTTTCATACGTAATTCTTCACGTAAAATATGGATTACTGGTTCGTCTGAGATGCCTATGGCATTAGCAATTTCACGCTTAGTCACACTTGGATCTTCACTCACCATATTATGCACATGCTCAATGATTTCTGCTGTGGTTGCAGTTTTTGGTCGTCCTTCGCGTGGATCGTTTTCAAGGCTAGTACGACCACGTTTGAATTCATCAGCCCAAAATTCAACGGTGCGTTTTGAAGGTGAGGACTCCTTATACACTTCTAACAATTGTTCATCAATTTCCTTTGCTTTTAAACCCTTCAAAACAAAGAATCTGATGACTGCACGATATTCAATTTTTTCCATATTAAGAAAAATCAATGACACGTCAACTTCAAATGGCTTGTAAACAAAGAATGAATTGACAGAATGACTTGTAACTTCGCATGTGTTCTCAGGACAGATATACCAACTTGAGAAAAAAAAAGTTTTGAGCTAGCAGTGCTATCTCTTGGTGAGCGCAGGAACTTTTCAACCAACCTGTATACTGACCGGATTGACATTGACATTGATAATTCAACTGTCAAAGAATACTAGGATTAATAACCTTACTAACAACCAATACCGGGAATAATGACACAGGCCTGCGAAATTTGACTTTTTTTTTCCCCCTCAAACAATAATATCTTTTTCCGAAGCATTTTGATCCGCTGAATCCGAATCTGGCTGCAGAATTGCTCTATCACGTCAGGTTTTTGAGATATTTCGACCTAAAAATGTGAAAAACACTGTTTTTCGACATATTTGGGGTTACGTAAAGTCGAAGGGTAATTTTTTTTCTCAAAACCAATACATGCACCTCAAAGTATAAGTCCTCCTCTTCCAAATGCCGTTGAGTTTGCTCAGATACCTTTTTTTTTCATTGAGATACGACAGTTTGAAAATTGTGTCTCCACCTATTTATTGAGTACATGAGCGCACAAATTTAAAACTGTCGTATCTCAATGAAAAAAAAAGATATTTCAGCAAACTCAACGGCATTTGGAAGAGGATGACTGATACTTTGAGGTGCATCTATTGGTTTTGTGAAAAAAATTACCTTTCGACTTTACGGAACCTCAAATATGCCAAGAAACAGTGTTTTCTACATTTTTAGGTCGGAATATCCCAAATACCTGACGTGATATAGCAATTCTGGAGCCATATGCGGATTCAGCGCACCAAAATGCTTCAGAAAAATGTTGAATGAATGAAGGGGATTGACTTTGGATTGTATTCTACATGAAACACCTTGAGTAGGCCAGGCGCATCACAACGATACGCTAAATTTTTTTCTTGAGCGAAATACGGTAGAAAATGCTTATAGCATATCACATAAATATATATTTATGCAATATGCTACACTATTATAATCGGACGCCTACAAAATTCACGCGCCGGGCGGTAATATCCTTCGAGCCAGCACTGCTGAGATCGTAGATTGTTCGTTGCTATGTTCAGACATTATTCCACTAATTCACTCGGAATGTACTGATTGTTGTTCTAATTAGTTCCTCCGTGTACAAGTATCGAGTGTCCAGTAATTGTTGTGAATTTCGTGTATTTAAAAAAAAGTTTCACAAATGGCTTCTCGAAAATGTATCAATGCTCCAGATAACTTCTGCTACATATGTGGAAATTATGTAATAAAGAGACAGCAACAAATAATTTCTAAATGTATTGAAGAACTATACGATAGCTATTTCAAAATCAACATAAAAAACCAAGACAAACAATGGGCGCCTCATAAAGTGTGTTCGACATGTGTACGTGAACTTCGGAAATGGTCAAGAGGAGAAAAACATTGTTTTAGTTTACAGACTCCAATGATTTGGATGGAACCGCAAAATCATATCAACGATTGTTACTTCTGCTGTTCAAGCATAAAAGGATTTAATTCTAAAAATAAAGCAGCGATAAGTTATCCTGATATTCGTTCTGTGATTTTATCTACGTATAAAGATCCTGATAGCAAAGAGTTATGCCATCCTGCCCAACCATTTTCATCTGATCCTAGTTTATTTCAAGAGGCTATAATGAATACTTCAGATCCTGACGATGAATATTACGAGTGCAACGAAACACCACCACTGTTTTCTCAAAGTGAATTGAATGATTTGACAAGAGATCTTAATCTTCCGAAAGATGCTGCGGAATTACTCGGTTCCAGATTGAAAGAAAAAAGCATGCTGGATCGTACAACGAACTTTTATTGGTATAGAAATAGAGAGAAGGATTTTCTACCGTATTTTGCTCAAGAAAAAAATTTAGTGTATTGTTGTGATGTGCCTGGCCTACTCAAAATGTTTGATGTAGAATACAATCCAAGTGATTGGAGACTTTTTATAGATTCTTCGAAACGGAGCCTCAAAGTAGTATTGTTACATAATGGTAATAAATTTGCTTCTTTGCCTATTGGACATTCTACTCATTTGAAAGAATGTTATGAAAATTTGGATTTCGTCCTCAAAAAAATGAATTACTCCAATCATAACTGGACTATATGTGGTGATCTCAAAATATTAACTATGTTGCTTGGTCAACAAGGAGGGTATACAAAATACCCCTGTTTTCTATGTGAATGGGATAGTAGGAATAGAGCACGACATTGGATCCAGAAAGATTGGCCACAGAGAGCATCATTGAACCCTGGAAGTAAAAATGTTGTACACGAAACACTAGTTGACCGCTCCAAAATTCTGCTACCTCCGCTTCATATCAAATTAGGCATTATGAAGCAATTCGTAAAGGCATTGCCTAAAGATGGTCTTTGTTTCAAATATTTATGTGATAAATTCAAGCATTTATCGGATGCGAAGATAAAAGAAGGCGTTTTTGTTGGTCCAGACATAAGGAAATTGATGCAAGATCCTGACTTTGAAAAAACTATGAATAAAACCGAGAAGCTCGCTTGGAAGTCATTTAAGGAAGTCGTACAACATTTTTTAGGGAACAGAAAAAGCCCTGATTATGAAAATATAGTCAACAGCATGCTTAACAATTTCAAAATCCTGGGTTGTAATATGAGTATAAAACTCCATTATTTGCATTCCCATATTGACTTTTTCCCCGAGAATCTTGGTGCTGTCAGTGAAGAGCAAGGGAGAGATTTCATCAAGACCTTAAGGTTATGGAGACCAGATATCAAGGAAGGTGGGACGTTAGAATGATGGCTGACTATTGCTGGATGTTAAAGAGAGATGAACCGAATCATGAGTACAACAGAAACATCAAACAGAAGTTTTGAAGAAACTAGAAAAGATATCATAAGTCCTTTTGATTTATCTAGTATCTTAGGTCTTGTGTGAAACCAGTGCAGCCCCATGTCTGAATTTTATATAAAACGTATATATTTTTCGTTCATACAAATTGTTTAAAAACTGTAAATATTCATATCTCACATAAAAATGAATCCTGATGTGCTGTAAAAAACTGGCGTTATATTTTAGTTCCACAATCTGAATACCTGGAAAGGAACCATTATTGTTCGAAGGGAAAATAAAAACTTATGTTCCGCAGGTCTGTGAATTATCAACCCTTTGGGAACCCATTGTTTTGAAGGAAATTTTCCTTGAATATGTGAACATATAAGTTTTGGGTCGCTGAATAAGAATATCATATTAGAAAATTAGAATTTTCATTCCCATACATCCTGGCAGCACCCTCAGGAGATCCTAGAAATATTATAATCTTGGGGATATATTTCACAACTTGGAATACTCGTAACTCTGCAAGGAGAAATTGTAGGTCACCGATTAATAGCTTATCTTGAAGAGTAAGAGTAGTACTGGATGATGCAATTAGAAGAAAAGACTAAAAAAAATTGTGCACTCAGTACATGAATTCCAAAGTAATCAAAAAACCCATTTTTCGTGGACCTAATCTTAAATATCTTGAAATGCTTACGCGATGGCCCAATCCTGACTCCGGATTTGGATTCTATGCAGAAAATTACTTCAGAAAAGAGAATTTCATTTGAAGGAGAATTTCATTGTCGATCAGTGTAATAAATGCGAATACTCATTCTGTTGTTGGGACATATTACACAACTTAGAATGGTCGTAACTTTGCGAGAAAAAATCGTACATGAACGTTCAATAGCTCATTTTAAACGGGAAGAGTAGTGCAAATTGATGAAGTTGAGAGAAAAGATCAAAAAAATTTTATGCGTCCTGTACATAACCTCAAAAGTAGCGAAAAACCGCATTTTTTGCGTATTTACCCTCAGATATCTCAAAATCCTGACGTGATAGCCCAATTCTGGCTCCGGATTCGGATTCTACGCAGCAAATTACTTCGGAAAATGGTCACCAGTTCCAAGGGGGAAAAACCTCGCAGGCCTGTGTGATTAACCAGTAGTTACCCCGGAGTTGTTTAGTGGTTCAGCAATATCAATGGATGTTCATTGATGACCCTTCAAAATTTGAGCAAACAGGTTCGCTGACCCTAATGGAAAACATTCATATAAGACCACATATATACCATACAGGGTCTATACTATGGATTGGGGTTTCATCCATGAACACATGTAATTCGTATTTAATCCACATTAATTGCATGTGTGGCGCATATAAGGGCATATACGATCCGCATATGTTAAGCTTTATGTATACACGGGTCATACGATATGCCCAGTATGTGCGCCGTATATGCATTGAATATGGATGACATATGGATTACATGTGGTCATATATAAAACAGCCATCCATATATGACCGTGTTTAATTTATATGCTGTCTTATATGAATCATTTCCACTAGGGAAGTAGTTTTGAAATGAATAATTCCGATATTTACTGAAAATAAAATCAATGATTTAGTACACCCATGCAACAGTCGCTCGAGAACGTGAGAAAGTATTGTTCAAGCCGTGACGTCACACGCCAAAATCAAACGTTGGAATTTTGAAAATCTGAAAATATATGAAAAAAGGGCTTGGAGAGTCAATCTGAGTCTCCCCTTACGATTACTTTCTATGATCAATGGTTTTCGAGAAAATGAAAATAAAAAGCCCTTTTTCTCGGGACCAGAATTCAATGCTTTTCAACATTAAACCCGTTCTAACTAGGTGATTTTTTGATGTATCATAATGAATTGTAGGAGTTTTGATCCTGAAAGAAATCTTTGGAGTTGATAACAAAGGATTAATCTTCGAATCCAAAATGGAAACCATGTTTTCTATGCTTCGCATTGAAGAAGTGGTGCAGGAAGTAAAAGTTACAAAAAACTTCCAGCGACAAAGTTGTTCACCAGTGTATGTACAAACTTTTTGAAAAGTTTCAGATTGATTAGACTATTAGTTTGCAAAAACAGCGATTGATTCATCAGCGCGTAACGGAAATTTGTCACAATTTTGCCTCATTTACCCGCTAAACATCATCATCATTATGAAGTAATCAGTCTTATGACTGGTCTGATGAAATCCTCCAACCCTGTCTATCATCCGCTAAACGCTCAATTCCTATACATAATTATAACAACCCTTATCTTGTATAATTTGCTTCATATAACTCAATCTAGGTCTACCTTTGCGAGTTTTACCATTCATTTTTCCTTCCAATATTGTTTTCAATAAGCTATCATGCCTCAATGTGTGCCCTATCAGAGTACTTCTTTTTCTCACGACCTGTCTCAAAAGGCTTCTTTTTTCATTCAACTTCTCAAGTACTTCTTCCTTTTCTCACCTCCTCTATCCACCCTATTCTAAGCATCCTTCTATAACGTCACATTTCAAAAGCTTCGAGTCTTCGTTGGTCCGTTTTTCCAATTGCACAAGTTTCGCAACCATATAATGCTGTGCTCCAAACGCAACTCTTCAAGAATTTCTTCCTCACTGCTAAGCTAATATTCTCCGAACATAGTAACTGTTTCTTTTGGTGGAAAGCCTGTTTCCCTTGTGCTATTCTTGCTCTTATATCTCTTTCGCTTTCACCGTTTTCTGTAATTATGCTTCCTAGATATTGAAATTCTTTGACTTGCTGAATTGTGTCTCCATCTATTTTGATTTCCGGTCTTCTTCATGTTCTCGCTGTTGTACAAATCATGAATTTTGTTTTCTCCTTATTTATATTCATACAATATTTGTCTTGTCATATTTTTTTCATAGTGTTGGGAGTAGTTTCTAACTCAGCACTACTCGTAGCTAATATAGCTATGTCATCCGCAAATCTCAACATGCTTTCATTTTCACCTTGAATCTGTAATTTCAATGGCACTTGCTCCTTCACTTCGTTCATTGCGTCTTCTATATACAAATTGAAAATCAGTGGAGATAGTGAGCATCCTTGTCTCACCCCTCTTCTAATTCGTGCTTCTCCTTTTTGACCCTCTATTTCTATCATTGCGGTTTGATTCTTATATAATTCATATATTATCCTCCTATCCCTGAAATTAACTCCTACCTTTTTCAAAATCGTAAACATTTTTTCCCAATCAACTTATCGAATGCTTTTTGTATATCTACAAAACCTATATACACAGACTTTTTCAACTCTAGACTTTTCTCTACTACTGTTCTGAGTGCTAATATCGCTTCCCGCGTTCCCCTATTTTTCCTGAAACCGAACTGATCTTGTGCTAATCTACTCTCTATTTCATTCTCTATTCTTCTGTATATGATTTTTGTCAGTATTTCCGACGCATGTGAAGTTGAACTGATCGTTCTGTAGTTCTCGAATTTGTCTGCTCCTTGTTTTTTTTGTGGAATGGTGACAATTTTATTCTTCAGGAAATCTTTCGGTACTTCGCCTATTTCGTGCATATCTCTGACCAATTCAAACAGTGCATCACGAGTTCTCTGACTGGAGGCTTTGATGAGGTTCACACTCATGCCATCTATTCCTGGCGCTTTATTATTTCTCAATTCTTCTAAAGCCCTGTCGAATTCTGATCTCAAAATTGAATCTCCCAATTCTTCTCCATCGACATCTTCCTCCCTCTCTAAGAATCCCATATTATCGCTTCCTTCATACAGATCTTCCGAATGATTGATCCATTGTTCTATTTCTTCGTTCGTTCTTATCCATTGTCTCCCTAGAGAATTCCCAATCTCACTGCTTCTAGATTTCATTTGTCCAACAAATCTCTCAACAATCCTACATGCCTCATCTATTTTCCCTGGATGTAATCTTACTTCTATATCCTGACATTTTTCCTCTCACCACTGTTCTCTTGCTTTCCTTGATCCTCTGATTATTTCCTTCCTCAGTGCCTTGTGTGTCTGCTGATCTTGTTCACTACTCTTATTCTTGTATTTCCTTCTTTCATTAATTCAATCGAGAATTTCTTCCGTTATCCATGGTTTCTTAGCCTCTACTCCATTGCTCTTCAACATTTCATCTGCACATTGTTCTATGTTCCCCTTCATATTTGTCCATCTACTCTCTATTTCCAAGTCTCTCTCTTGTCGATCTTCCAATTTTTCGTCCAACATCACTTTGAATGCCTCCTGTGTTTTTTCTTGTTTGAGATTCTCCAAATTCCATCTTTTTTGCATTTTCGTCTGCTCCTTCAGAGCTTTGAATTTCAGAGAACATTCCATCAGCAACATATTGTCATCACTATCTATATCCGCGCCTGGATAAGTTTTACAGCTTTTCACTTGGTTTCGAAATCTTTGTTTCACTAACATGTAATCAATTTGATATGTTGATGTATCTCCTGGCATTTCCCAAGTATAGATTCTCCTTGGATGATTTTTGAGTGATATGTTGGTAATTACCATTTTATGGCTCCTACAAAATTCGATTAAACGTTGTCCTCTTTCATTTCTTCTTCCTATCGCAAAATCTCCTATCATGTTGCCCTCTTTTCCTCGCCCCATTACCGCATTCCAGTCGCCTATGATCATTAGATTTTCTTCTCTCTTCACATATTCTATCACTTCTTCTATTTCATCGTACGTTTCCTCGATGTCTTCCTCTGAGTATGCAGATGTGGGCATTTATACATCAACTAAACATCAGAGTCCGTAAAAAGGACTGTATTCACTCAATTCTCACTTCGGTTCATGTATTTCGGGTCGGAGAATGCGATTATTCAACTTTTTTTGCAAGATCAATTATCTATTTGAGTTCTTCATAAACAACTCCATCATTCATTTATTTCTATGACCTTTGAAAGAAAATTGTCCAGAAGAAGGAGTTTCTCGTCTTGTAAGAAAGGTGTTTTGTGAAAAGTTTTGTATCTCTTTATTTCTCGATTGGTCATTCCAATATGATTATTATATTAGGTGTATAACTTTGCTTCCGCCGTTTTTCTTTGAAATTCGAGGCTCTATTGTAAGAAACTGGTTATACATTCATGATTCAAAGTATTGTACATCGCTGGCCACTACTTTCTCCCATCTTTCGGGCAGCATACGAATCCCGCGTAGAAAAAACTGGTCATCTTTTGAAGCGATCCACCAATCGATCTCATTCTTTACTTCTTCATAAGACCGGAAGTGCTGGTCAGCTAGGCCGTGTGCCATTGATCAGAACAAGTGATTGTCCGAAGGAGCAACGTCTGGGGAATACGGCGGGTGAGGTAGGACTTCCCATTCCAAAGTTCCCAAGTATGTCTTAACCACTTTTACAACATGGGGTCGAGCATTGTCATGCTGTAAAATCACTTTATCATGTCTCTTATTGTATTGCGGCCGTTTGTCTTCTAATGCTCGGCTCGAACGCATTAGTTGCGTTCGATAACGATCGCCTGTGATTGTTTCAGTCGGTTTGAACAACTCATAATACACTACACCGAACTGGTCCCACCAAATACTAAGCATAACCTTGGAACCGTGAATATGCGGTTTGGCCGCCGACGTGGAAGTATGGCCGGGATATCCCTATGATTTTCTGCGCTCGGGATTATCCTTATGAACCCATTTTTCGTCCCCAGTCACAATGCGATGCAGAAATCCCTTCCGTCTTCGCTTTGCAAGCAGCTGTTCACAAACACACAAACGCTGTTCAACATCTCTCGGCTTCAACCCTGACAGCACCGAGATATTTTGTGAACATTCACAAAACGTACCTCGTTACAAACAAAATGTTTCAGAAACGTTTTGTGACGTTTTGGAAAGGTCGCATGTATGTTTCTAAAACATGAAAATGTCCTGGTTTCTTTTATTTACATTCTCACGAAATGTGATTAGCATATGTTGAATTTGTCTTCTGTGATGTGACAAATCATCACAAAGAGAGTCGCGGGATGGCACCGCGCACGATCCCTATCGATCGTAATCGTGGTAGGGGGTCTTTTGGCCGGAAAAGTTTTTGACCGAATCGAGATGATTTGACAATCGCTTGTCGCTTTCAGAGAACACTAGAGAATGACTAGCGATTGTCAAATCATCTCGATTCGGCCAAAAACTTTTTCGGCCAAGAGTCCCCTTACCCGTAATCGTAAACATGCATAACGAGTTAGTTCACTCGTAAGAACACAGCTGTCGCTCGCTTACACGAGAATCGGGAACACATCTCCTCTCCCTCGCTATTCCTGTCCTCCCCTAATCCCTGTCCTTCTTCCATTTGTTGAGGTTTCCCGTCCCCAAGGAGGCAGCGCCACCTATACCACGGATGCTTGGTAGGATTGGTTCAACGTCAGGAGGCGATATCAACGCCATCTCGGCCGTTCCAAAATCGACAACCCCCAGGAGACTAGGAATCCCTCGCGGACAACACCATCTCTCTCCAACCCTGGACTCAAGAGAGAGAGAGAGAGAGAGAGAGAGAGAGAGAGAGAGTGAGTAAGAAAGATGAATCGTCTCCGAGGATGCCACCCCGTTCCTGGATCGGTGGAACAACGGCAACCAACCCGACCACGCTGTACCCCTCCTCCCGGCCCCATCAAAGGAGAGAGAAGGGCATAAACACCCGCACCCAGACGATCTCCAAAACGCACATGCGCACACTCACTCAACGAATAGTGAGAAGCCACTACCACCCGAGCGCGCAAATCGAGCTCGAGAGTGCGCTCCAACGGAAAGTCACCGACGGGGTTTCGTATATGATTTTGTGAACTCACCCGTCGGTGAAGAAGAAGGAAGTGGCCATGTTGCCTGTCACTTCTTGTGTAACCGAGCGACCGCGAAGTTCACGTCGGAAACGGATCAACGAAAATTATTATTACGGTGAGTGTGCTGTGCCATCGGGGCTCAGGTTTCGACCGCAAATTGGAATACCGCATCTGCCAGGTTTCCCCGCCGGTGTGGAGGTGCTAGTGCGGTGAAGATTGGTTTTGGTGGTAAAAAATTGTGTCCTTCACGTGGCCACCTCCACGTGTCCTCGTCCCGTGTTTTCTTTCCTCTTACCCGTTACTTTCGACTTGGAGTCACCCCCTTCGCCCGTGTTTGCCCTACCTCGATTGATTTCATGGTCGCGGTCTCCCGGTATTTCCCTTTTACTTTTGATTCATGTGAACGGCATAGTCCGTGTAGTATATTCCCTCGTGGTCGCGCCCTCCTTGTCTTTTTCTTTTCCCCGTGTTTCCCTGACTCTTTCATAAATTTACATGGTTGTTGTTCTTTTACCTCCACGCCGAAGTCGTGTGAGTTTTGTACAAATTGAGAAAGTCAAAATATACTGGTGCTGCGAGCACGTGTTTAACCTCGAAACCGAGTATAGTTCTTTTACAATCACTAGAATCGACCCACCCCCTCTCCCTGAGTTTTTCCTTTTCCTTTAACACCACAAGACTAGCGTGAACAATTTACTTGTATTATTTCAATATATTTCAGATCTCGGCCCCTTATAAATATCCACGACAGGAGTCGTGGAGGCGCTCAGGGATCTAAGCGCCTTTGTGCATGGTTTCAAGGAATATCCATCACACTCCATAAATCATCAAATTGATAGCATATCTGTGGATATTTTCAATTCGAACAAATCCTGAATCAATTATATCCAAGTAAAATGATCTCGTGTATGATAAATTACACGTATAAGCTTATGAAGTACTGGATTTAATGGAGAATAGTTCGACTCTAAAGCGCTTTCTAATATCTTTTCTTTACTCTCTACAATATTTGTATTCTCATGATCTTTTATGTTGTGCAGTGAGAATTGGTTGATTATGTGGAAAACAATAAAGTTTCAATATTTTTTGATGTATTAGTTGTGTATTAAACTTTGAATATGGATGATTTTTAGGTTGGCGTAGGTTAGCGACGGAATGGGGAATTTTCATGAATCATATAAATGTTTTGACACTGTAAGTTTCAAAAATGTTTCAGAAACGTAATTGTGCGAATCAGAGGTCGCGAAACCACGGGCAAGTTTCTAAAACATTCCGAGCACCCACAGTGCTGTCTGGGAACTCGCACGGCACCCAATTTCCTTGTTCCTGAATTATTCCCATGATTTTCAGGCGTTTTGAAATGGCTGGTTGCGTCAATGCCAATGATCCTGCTAATTCTTCTTGCGTTTAACACGAGTCTTAATCAAGTGATGCCTCCAATTCTGCATCTTCGGAAACCTCCTCTCTTCCATCGCCATGCTGGTCTTCGACGTTAAAATCACCGTTCTTGAAGCGTTGAACCCACTTTCGGCACGTTCTTTCACTAATAGCGGTCTCATCATAGATATTTGAGAGCATTCGATGAGCCTCAGCCGCAGATTTCTACATATTGAAGCAGAGAATTAGAACCTCCCGCAAATGACGAGAATTTGGCTCGTAAGCTGACATGTTCAATCGAGAATAACTTCCTGATGCAGACACAAATCGACTAATATTCCGATGGCGTTATGTTCACAAATACCTAAGCTTATTGTATCACATCTATGATCTATTTATTTCAACTAACACTCACCGCTACAGCCATCTATTGCAAAACGGCGGAAGCAAAGTTATACATCTAATATTTCAATCAATATAATGATTATATCTAAATAAACAATTGTGATATTGAACAACGATCTGTACAAAATTTGTTTCTCATCGGATTCGACACTGTGTATACTCCTGATGGCATTATTACGGTGTATTGAGCTTACGATGATGTAAATCCTGAAAAACTCTATTTTGAAAGAACATACAAGGTAAAACCGAGGTGAAAATTGAGTGAATACGGTCCTTTTTACGGACCCTAATATTCAGCGGGTTAATGACGCAAAATTGTGACAAATCTTCGTTCCGCACTGATAAATCAATCGCTGTTCTTGCGGACTGATAATCCAATCAATCTGCAACACTCCAAAAAGTTTCTCCATACACTGGTGAACAACTTGGTCACTGAAAATTTTTTGTAACTCATACTTCCCGCACCACTTTTTGAATGCAAAGCATAGAAAACATGGTTCCTACTTGGGATTGGAAGATTATTCATTTTTTATCAACTTCAAAGATTCCATTCATAATCAAAATTCCTACGATCCATTAGGATACATGAAAAGATCACCGAGTGAGAAGGGGTTTGATGTTGAAAAGCATCGAATTTTGGTCTCGAGGGAAGGGGCTTTCTATTTTCATTTCCTCGAAAACCATTGATCATAGAGAAAAATCATGAGAAGAGACTTGGATGGATTTTTCAAGCCCTATCTTCACATATTTCCAGATTTCCGAAATTCCATCGTTTGGATTTGGCGTGCGATGTCACGGCTCGGACAATACTTTTCAACGTTCTCGAGCGTCTAGCCGAGTCTTGCACGGGTGTACTCAATTGCACTGGTAGTTGGTACTGTGTATGTATGTATGTAATCTCTTATTCCTTTATCGTCGGCGCCCACTTACATCGTTTGTTGGCTCCACCCTCCCTTGCAAACTCCCTCCCTAACCTATTCACAAATACCTTATCCTAACATCAAACTTGATACTAGCCTGACCTCTACAGTCTTTCACACTCGCGCGAGAGAGAACACTTATTCATCTACTCTTCCTCACTCATCCCCCTCTTGTCTCTCCCACATCCCCATAACCATGAGCCTCCTCCCTTCCCATCCCCTCATCCATATCTCTCCCCTCTCATCCTCACCAAGAATCTCCCTCATCCTCTCACCTAGCTCCACTTTTCCTCTCCCTGTGGGGTGGGGGCCGAATCAACGAAAGGACAAATCAATGAAACCATTGGTTGAAAAGGAAGAGATGTATGATGTATGATGTGTTATTCTTTCCAACTAACGGTTTCGTTGATTTGGTTTTTCGTTGATTTGGCCCTCATCCTCCCGTGCACCTCACCAAAACATGGTCCCACTCCTCAACCTCTCCACCACATACCCCACATAACCTTTCATCTTCCTCCTCCCAATATCTCCCACCTCTCATCTCATTCCCCATCCTGGACCCAGCTACCCTCCTTGCCCACTTTACCCCTTCATTCACCTCCAGGTACTCTGGAATTTCTTCCACCATTATGGTCCTATACTATCGATTATACCTGGACGCCCTCATCCTCAATCTCCTCTCCTCTATCTGTTCTCTTCTATCAGCCTCTTTCAATTCCCCCTCAGCTCACTCTTGACCTCTATCTAACTCCGACTCTTGTTCCCCCATACCCATTCCTTCTAGCCAATCCCTCCTCCCTTCTTCTCGAATCCCTTCCACCCTTCTTTCCTTCATCCTCCTCCAGCATCTCACTGCTACCTCTCCCGGCACTCCCCTTTCCAATTTTTCCTCGTACCTATAAACGCCTTCTCTCTGAAACCCACCCTCATCTTGTCTCCCGTACACTCCTCTCTCACCATATATCCTGGCGTTCTTCAATCTAATCCCAATAAACACCTTGAATACTTCTCCTGCATTCCCTCCATTCCCTTTCTTCCCTTTCACCTCCATATCTCCGCCCCATATTCCAATACCGTTCTCACTGGCCTATCTCATATCCATGATCTGCTTCTTCGATCCGCCTCAAATATTCTTCCCCCGATCTCTCATACCAGCCTCATCACCACCATTCCCTTTCCCAGCCTTCCTCTCATCATCCTTTCCCGTCTCCCATTACATTGGATCACAAACCCTGAATATAAATATTCCTTGACCGCCTCCACTACTTTTTTTCCCCACTTCTATACCACTTCTTCCTTTCTCTCCCCTTCTTCCCTAAACCTCGTCACCTTCGTTTTCCCTATGTTGACTCCCAGTCCTTTCCTTTCAAAACATCTCCTCAGCACTCCTATCATCTCCTGGATCTCTTCAACCCGTGACAGCACCACAATGTCGTCCGCGTACGCCAACGTCCAAAATCTTCTCCCTCCCACCCTGAGTCAACCCTCCTTCCCACTCTTCGCCATCTCCTCCTCCAGGTCTGCCGTCAACAAATAGGACAGCGTGGGGCTCAGGAGAACACCCTTGTTTGATTCCCTTCCTCGGTCGAAATGCTTCTATTACTCTCCCTTCCACCCGTACCCTCCACTTCATTTACCCACATAGCTCTCTAATTTTGCTTATTGAACCCTCCCTTACTCCCATCTTCTTCATCTCCCTCCACAATACTCTGCAGTCCACCGTTTCAAGATCTGCCTTTAAATCGATGAATATCACCGCCAACTTCTCTTCTCCCTCTCCTATTGCCCCCTCTATTATGTGATTCAGAGCATATATATCGTCAATCGTGCCCACCCCTTTCCTCAATCCCGTCTGATCCCTCGAAATCATCCTCTTCTGCTCCACCTCTTGCTCCAACCTCTTTGCCAATACCGTTGCATACATTAGGTTGATTAGAAAATCTTGCGACACTTTTCTCTCAATCGATCTATTTTCTTCAATAACAAAGTTCCAAAACATTCGAGGGTTGTCTATGCCAGATCAGTCTAGCAGCTTTCATACCGCAGTGTTTATGGACGAGTCAGTTGTTCCGCGGAGTCAGTACGAGCAAAATTGGAACCAAGTGCACTTCAAGCGATCGCTTATTACGAATTTCCACAAGGGCATTCTGCAAGAGCTGCAGTCGCTGGTATTCGCATCGCGTTTAAGTCAGACGTTGTTCATCACTTAACTGTATCTCGTTGGTATCAAAGTTCCCGTTTAGGCGCTACATCTTTTGGAGGAAAACCCATGTCTAGCAGGAAATCAGCTGTTGACAATGAGAAACTGCGTGCACTTATAAAAGCAAAGCCTAACACGTTGTCATGAGAATTGGCCAATAAACTCGGTTGCAGCCACCCCACGATTCTCCAACATTGACAAGAGATAGAATATAGGAAAGTTGTGTCGTCTTGGATACCACACGATTTCAGCGAATCAAACAAAGCGCCACGGGTGTCTATACGTCTCCCACTCCTGCATCGTCCGAACAAAAACGGTTTTCTCCGAGAAATCATCGCTGGGGATGAAAGCTGGGTGCTCTATGTTAACCACACACGCAAGCGACAGTGGCCACCGGGTGGAGAAAAACCAGAGCCAACCCCTGAACTGCCTCGCGGAGTACAGAGAGTATCACTCTGTTGTTGGTGGGACTCTGACGGCTTGCTCTATGACGAATTGCTACCAGCTTCAACGAGGATATCGGCGGAGACTTACACCGGACAACTGCAGAAACTGGCTGGAATCATCGAACTGAAAAGGCGTAGATGTGTCCAAGTTCGACTTCTCCATGACAACACTCGACACTGCGTAGCTAGGATGACACAAGACTGTATTTTGCAGCTGGGTTGGAAAGTTCCACCACATCCGGCGTATTCACCAGACTTGGCTCCTACCGACTACTATCTCCTCCGGCCATTGGAAAATCATTTTCAGGATGAGGAATTTGATGATCTCGCTGATCTGGAGAATGCGCTGAACGACTTCCTGAACTCACGGCCGGAACAATTTTGGACGGAGGGCATGTAGAGGTCACCAGAGCGTTGGACACGAGTTGTAGATGCAGAGGGAGCGTACATCACCTGATAATATTATATTATGGAACCAATAAAAACTTTTTTCTCTACTTCTTTTGTGTGTTGCAAGACTCTCTCACTCACCTCGCATTTTACATAACGCTGTGGTCAAAGCCATCTCTCTAAAATCCTCGACCGTCTTTCCCCTACCCTTCTTCACTATCGGAACAATCTAATTACATTCCTCTGACTCTTCCCCTTCCCTCCAAACTTCTTTCAGTATCTCCCATAACGACTTCTGCACCTCCTCACCCTGATATATCCGAGCTTCGCCCGGTATCCCATCTTCTTCATTGCCTTCCTATCCTTGAGACTCTATCACTTCCATCACCTCCCCCAATTCTATCCCCCTCCCCTCATCTCCCACGGTCAATCCCTCTGGACCTCCATCCCTCATCCCCTCTCTACTCCACCTAACAATCTCATGAAATGCTCTCTCCACATCTTCAACCCTATCCTCTCCCAAACTCCTTCTTACCCCCTCCCTCTGCCTTAATCATATCCCACACCTGCGCTTCGTTCCTCACCCTCCCAATCTCTCCGCATACTTCCATCCTCTCCTGCTCCTTTTTCTTCATACGGGCCTGCCTGTATTCCTTCTTCCTCGCCAATATCTCCTACACCTCTACTTTCTCCTCACTCTATCTCCTCATTTCTCTCAACACCTCCCTTCTTCTCTTCCCACACTCCACATCCCACCATCTATTCCTTCTCCTCTGTCCCCCTATCCTAACCTTCTTCTTGATCCACGCTTCCCTTATCTTCTCTTCAAATTTTCTCTCCAACTCCCCTCCCTCCGAACCAACCCCATCACGAACCTCCATATTTCTCTCATACTCCCTGACCGCCTCTTGCGACCAATCTATGACTTCTCTTCGTTCCTGTTCCCTCTCTCGCTTCCCCCTCCACTCCTGCCCTCCCCCTTCATTTCCACCATTATTGATGAGTAGTCCGAATCTCCACTCAATTCCACCTCCATTCTTCCCAATTCCTCCCAACCCCACAAATCCCCTCTCACGTAGCCGATCACTGACCGTCCCTTACCTCCAATGGATCCTCATCCACCCTCGTCATCCCCTCTCACCACCTCATTCATAATTCCCCACTCCTCTCCTTCTGATATTCTCACCAATTCGATCCCTCTTCTTTCCATCTCCTTATCTCTTGATCTCCTCTCCCCTGCCTCTTCCGCCTTCCCCTCCTTATATGCACATACTACCCTGGCTCCACTCCCTGTCCTCGCATTAGAATCCCCTCCCATTATGACTCTTCTTTTCAATCCACTTCCACCCGGAATCTCCTCCGCCACCTCTATTTCCTTCTCAACTCCACCATCTTAGTATATCAGCACTATACTCCATATCTCCCCCTTCAACTTCATCCTCCCCAACATCACCCCCTCCTCCTCTGTTCCCTCCCCTTCACCACCCTCCTTTAAACTCCTCCTGATCCCCATCATCATCCCTCCCATAGCTTTCCCTTTCTTATCGCTCCTTTTTGAGGACTGCACCCTCCATTTGTGACCCTTCGGCAATCTCTTTTTCATCCTCTCACCCTATTTTCTCCATCTCCTTTTCTGTCAATTCTATGACGTCCCATTCTTGTACCATTCTCCAAAAATCCTTTCCCTGCCCTCCCACTTCAGCTACGTTCCAGGAACCTATCCTCGGCCCCCTTCCTCCTCCTCTCCTCCCTCTCAGATTCCCTCTCTCTCTCCCTCCCCCCTAGTACTATTCTTTTCTTCCTTCCCCCTGCTTTGGCTGAGAACCCACCCTTTTCCCCTCATTTCCCACTCCTTCCAATCCTTCGACCTGCTCTCTTCTACTCCTAAATTTCTCCTCAACTCCGTCCCATTTCCACCATCTCTCATCTATACATAATCCACCATATTCTACTCATACTTTCCCCCTTCTTCCTTCAACCTCAATCCTATTTCCATCACTCCATCATCTTCTTCGCCTTCCATGTGTAATCCTCTTCTATTCTTCCCGCTTCCTTCTCATCACCTCTATTTCCTCTATCGTCTCTAATTTCATCACCACTATTCTTCTCTTGTACTCCCCTTCTACCCCTGAATCTCTGATCCCTCCTATTCGTTTCTCCACACCCAATTTTCCATCATTCCCATCACCTCTTCTTCCACTCCATTTTCTCCTCCCAGGTCCTTCACCACCACATTCCCCCACCTTTCTCCGGTTTCTCCAAATTCCATTCTTCTTCCCATCTCCCTCACTCTCCTATTCATCCCCTTCCCCGACTCCAGAGTGACCGTGCACCCTTTCTCTCCCTACATCGACCGTGTCCCTGCCTCCCTTCCCCAATTCTCCCAGCGTTCTTCCCATCTCCTCTAATCGCGCCCCCCCCCACCCCACTCTCGGTTACCTGTACCTCCCCCTCCTCCATCCTCACTCTCCACTCCCACCTCCCTCTCCCCCTGTTCATCATTTCGTTTCAACTCTCCTACGTTATTTCTCAATTCCTCAAACTTTCTTTCCTTCTGTTCACACTCCTGGTTCCGCCTTTTTACATTGCTCACTTCATCCTTCATCCGCCCTTCTTTCAATCCCCAGACCTTCTCCGCCCTATCCTGCCTCTCATTTGTTCTCTTCAACTCCTCCACCACCCCTTCATATCCCTTATCCATTTTCTCGTTCAATTCCTTCATATCCCTTCCTGGCTCTCCCATCATCTCCATCATCCTCCCCATCCCACCTCCCTCTCTCTCCCTTTTCTCATCCGGAGACCTCTCAATTTCATCCTCCCTCTCAAATATCTCCATTCCCACCTCTCTCTCTTCCTCTCCCAAAATGTCCTAATCCCTTTTATACTTCTCATACTACCACTCCTCTCCCTTCCTAATCACTTCCGCATCACTCGCCCTCCCCCCTCCTCCACTCAACTTACTTCTATCCCCTCCCCCTGTTGTTGCTGATCCCCCTCCATGTTCTCCCCTTCTCCTCTCTCCGTTTCCTGCTCTTACCCTCATTCCTCTTCCACCATCCGACCCCTCTTCTTTCCCTGTCTGACCTGGCTCAGACTCTGACTCCTTCGACCCCTTGTCTGACCATGACTCTACCTCTTCTACTTTTCTTCATGGCTCTCTTCTCCACTCCTCTGCCTGATGGCCAGTGTTGCCAACCCGGAAATTGAAAAAATTTGTAGATGGGAGTTGAAAATTCCGTAGAATTCCATACGCACCCTTTCAAAAATCCGTAGATCCACGGAATTTTCTCACTTGCATAAATTATACTGTGGAGCCTTCCGAAGTGGCTGACCGGATGATCAGGTTAGCTACTTCGGAAGGCTCCACTATCCTAACTAAAATATCACTCAGAACATTTCCTAGACTGCAGACAAAATGATTCAACCTGGTCACACTATATGCTTCCGATATTCATGCAGATTTTGCAAATACAATAAGAAGAAAAAGGAAACTTGTATTCAAGTTCCATGCAGTTTGTGAAATTTCCGTGAATATTGGAAATATCCAGTACCAGTTTCTTCACAGCCGGCTTCTTCGACTTCGGGGGCATTTTCATTGTGTACAATGGGGGAAAAAACTCTATTTCCTCATACTTCTAACAGCTTGTGGGAAACTATATACTAATTTATAAATTTCTAATAAGAATTCAATTTTCACCATCTAAATGTTTGAGAAATGATTCACGTTCATGATATGGTTGACAAGTTCCGAAATTATATTCAGGCTCGGACTTGATTTGGGGCTTACACGAATTAAATCCAGTTCCACCGTTCAAAGGCTGTTCCTTCTTTTGATTGGCTGATTATTACAGGACTACTAATAATATCCTCGTCTCTAATGAAATCCATCAATTGGGAAAGGTGACAGCTTTTCGACGGCAACGCTGATTGAATCTACTTGCCGTGAAATTGAATCATTGAAATGGAATGAGCACACCCTAGATGAACACAGTTGAAGTGGGGGAGTTTATTACAAGAGCAAGGAAGAATAAGACTCCCATAATTTATTTTCTTCATTTCTTCGAAATGCATATGTTAGAAAGAGATATCATCCCTTAAATACTGGTCTCTCTCTGACCAAACGATACTATAGAAAAAGCAGAGTGCTCCCAAGTAGCACAAGGATTTCTCGAATATGCTATGGTTATTCTATGCATGAGAAGGGGATGTGCAAATGTGACTATTTTGGATGAATTCGTTTAGATATTCTGTGGAGGTACATAGCACATAATTATTCGAAACAGTCTCATTTGGAGGTTCTACGCATGTCCGTAGGATTTTCCAAACCCGTTCTGAGCATTTGTAACCTCTTGTGTTGCTTGGGCTGATTCTAATATAATATAGAGTCCAATGGGTGGAATTTACATGTGCCCAAATTTTTAGGAGACTTTTGCGTACTTCAAATTAACAGTTCTCTATGTTTCCCGAATAGATTGGAAAGGAATATAATAATACTTCATAGTCCAAGATCGAAGTATTAGAATGCAGCTCAAATGTATCTTCAGAAATTCAGTCAAAGTTTTTATGAAGAAGCATGGGAGTCCACCTGATATTTGGATACAAGAATTTTTTTTCGAACACAAATGATATTTAAAGATGATAAGAAGAGATTAATTAAAAACATGGGACTCTATAAGTATATAATCAAACAACATTCATAAAAAAAAGCTCAAACGGTAGACATATTTCCTAATGTCCTCACCGTATCAGCTGTGATATTAGTCGAATGAGGTTCTATGAGGTCGTTTACTTACAAAGTGGAAATATTCATTTATAATAATTACAATTATTCAGAATCGCTATCCTGATTTCCAGGATTATGTTTTTGACTTTTCAAATCATACATATTCATATTAAATAACTTCTTATAATTTCCAGTAAGCTGTACATCAAAACACGTGGTCTTAATTTGACTTTTGGTTAAAAGTAGGCCTGCTAAAGTTTTAGTGCTTAGTTTGTTTCCCAAATTGGTTTTCATGAGATTAATTGATGAAAATAAACGTTCTACACCAGCACTACTATGAGGTGAACATAGAAGAATCTCTGCAAAACTACAAATTGATGGAAACATTGGAGATCCATCGCCTCTCGTTATTTTCGATATATGGTTCCAGAATTTGTCAACCTGAATATTCTCTTTTGAGGAGAAGGGAAGTTTTATATTCATTGATAATCTCCATTCACGATCCAACTTGGTTGAATTCTTAGGAAAGATTTCTGGAAAGATTAAATGAATTTTAGAAAAACGAGTTTCTTAGGTATTCTATAAAGTACACGAATGTTCATCAAATATCCAGGATATCCAATTGACATGTAATAGACGTTAGATGGATATTGGACAGACATTCGAGTGTCCGTTACATGTTTGATCGATGTTACATGTCTAATGAAATTTTCCCTCTCACGCAGCATGGTTTAACTATAATCTACTGATCCTATATCACATAATCTGATTGAAATAAGTATTTTCAATGGCAAGATCATATCTATTCCACAATTTCATTTATTGTTGATCTTCATAGTTTCAGAATGGAAGCCCAGTAAACATTTTGTGTCTTGCGATATCTTTTAGACAGGTTTTAGATGTCTTGCACATCACTTTTACATAAGGTTTAGACAAGAATTGGTCTGAAATTTATCTAAAAGTGTTGTGCAAGACATCTAAAACTTGTCTAAAAGATATCACAAGACACAAAATGTTTACTGGAAGGCCAATGACTGTCATGGTACCAATAATTGAACTATTGATTCAGAAAAATGCTCATCCCAGATAGCACATAAGTTTTGAAGGACCCTCGAATGAATACAATGTACTCATTGATCACTCTTTTAGTATCGTTGTGCTATCTGGGATAGTTGTGGCAACTATATGCATGGACTATAATAAGAGTCATAGAAACTATTTCATGATCTTTGTGATTATTTCGTCACAGTTTGACATAAGATGAATATTCGTGGGAACTATTCATTCTATTCTCATAGTTCAAATCACAATGTTTTAATTACTCTTATGATTACTCAGTATTTAATCTATAATCAGTGGGACGACCCCGATAAAATTTGTTGTCAGAAATGGAAAGAACCTCTATCTGAATCTAACGGAATCAATATGTGTTTTTTGAACACACATTTTGACTCCATTAGATTCGGATGGAGGTTCTGTTCATTTCTGACTGCAATTCTTACTAGAGGGATTCGCCATAGTTCATACAAACGTTAACTGTTTGGAAATAGTTTATTCGGAATAGTTGTAATTTCTATCAGTTTCAGTGAATATGGACCGTCATGTCAGATATTGAAACATAAGTAACATCTTTCATTGCGTAAAGATCAAAGATGCAAGGTTCGTATCTCTTGAATGGAGAATATAATGATAATACAAAGACAAGAATAAATAACTAATAATTACCTGGAAATAGTAGCCCTAAATTCGCGATAGATGGTAAATTTCTCTCAAAACTCGGATCAATTAATGTTTCTGAATTCAAAAATTTCAAATTTTGAAGTTTTTGTTTCTGTTCAAAAGGAAATCTAGCTCTTACTTGCTCGCAACTTTCTATATAAAAATCAGGACATTTCTGTTGAAACTGCTTGAGATTTTCCAATGGAATATTGTTCTTTTGAGACTGAATGATAGCTGCAACGTTGCCTCCCAGATAAACATTCTCTGATTCTAAATGATATAATTCATCCTCAAATTTGTGATTCAATATTTTCGTTTCTAAAGTTACATTTTGACCGCAGGAGTAATTCTGTTCTTCTAATGTTAATTCTAAATAGGCTGGTTCCACAAAACACTCCAGGATTGTTTGATAAATAGTGAAAATTTTACCATATCATAGGTAGAGTTTTGGATGCTCTGATTGCATCTCTTTATTCAGATCGTGAAAGTAGGGCAGAACGTAGCTCAAAAACTCCAAGTACAATTCAGTAGTTGGTTCATGGCACTTATCAAGGATGGATTGAGCTGAAATTAAGCGATCAGTGAAAACCGCACTTTGAAAAAAAAGTTTCAGGGCAGACAATTGTTCCAGAAGCCTTCTGACAACTTGAAGTGATGATAGCCATCTAGTCTGGGACGGATGTAACAATTTATGAGGTTTCATATTCACGAAACATTGAAAAGTTTCATAGTCCCCGATTCGTTTTGGACTATTTTGTATGTCATTATATACATCGCGTGCAGAATCTTCCACACTCCTTGGTAACTTTGCACATGCATAAGATGCACACAAATGGAAAGAGTGACATATACACTTCATTTTGAATAAGTGGGGGATATCTTCAGAGAGCAATATGGAATCTATTGATGGTTGATGTACAGTAGCTGTAAGAATGGGGCAGTACTATGATTAGAAAAAAAATTGTGGCTCACAGACACATGAAATATGAATGAATGTAGTAAAATGTATAGATCTCATAGCTCAAAACACCCACAACAAATATTTTAGGTAGTGACGCGGCTAATTTATTGTGTATAAGACTTTCACAAAATGAATCTCATAATTCTCCATGACTCGTGTATTTATTCTTGAAGTATAGATTTTATGATAGAGGATGTGAAATTATGAAAAATTATGATAGTTATGAGAAATTTGGAGGAACTATAAAACATGGAATAATTTTCGCTAAAGACACATTAAAAAACGTGACGAATAATAATCCATACAACTTTACCGAAATCAGGAAACCAACACTCACCTTGAACTCCTGATAAATGTTTCGCGCTAATATAGTGCTTATTCGAATCTTTCTTTCCACTATCACATTTCAGGTCGCATTTGCATACACTGCAATAAAAGAAACTGTTCCCTTTGAGACTTTTTTTTAACCAACCTTTATAGTTCTTTTCCTTTTCCCAAGAAGACAGATACTTTTGATGATAGCGAATGACTTTTCATTTTTTTGTTGGAGTTGCATGTCTATTTTCATCTTCAGAATTACTTGTATCCATTTTGAAATCAAAATAGCTATCATGCGACCAACATAAAGGTATGTAATGTAAATGATGTTACCAGAGAGAAGATGAAAGTGCTCACGGTCGTAGTGGGTCGGTGCCGAATCAACGAAAAAAAATTTACTAGCAGTATGAAGTTGTCATTTTGTTGCAGTATGAAATGAAATTAGTCATAGATCATTGATTGAATTAAACGAAAATTCTTTATGTTAACCTATTCACTGCACCCGTTTATTACAGTAGACACGTAATTCATCATTCTAATAAAATTATTGATGATCTTCCTAATCGATCGGTACAATCAAACTGTTTCAAACGTCTGTAGAGAACGAAAATCGGTTTGTTGTTATCATAAACATAACCATACCATAATCATGAACATAACAAAGGGAAATTAAGTTTACCGTGGGGTTGTGTTAGCAAATCAATGTTTTTTACTTTTCGTTTAATTTAATCAATGATCTATGACTAATTTCATTTCATACTGCAACAAAATGACAACTTCATACTGCTAGTAAATTTTTTTTCGTTGATTTGATTTCTCGTTGATTCGGCACCGACCCGTCGTAGTTACATCGATAGTATAGAGTCCCGATAACAGAGTCTGGCCGAATCGAGATCTGACTACCGATTGGTTGAGTTTTATAGAACCTCATTGGTTACGATATCACGAGAACATGGCAGATCCAATCAGAATCGTCATGAAATTGGCGGGTCACCACCATGTCTTGGCGTTACGTCATCGTTGGCTAGATTCTGTTATTCATATGGTCTGTCTACAGAGCCTACGCAACCATGAACGCAAGAAACGCAAGGATGCGCAGATATCGTATACAGTTTCTGCGCATCGCGTTTACGTCTGCGTCCTGCGTTTTTCTGTTTTTGTCTTAGTAGACAAACCAATAGGGACTCTACGATAGCATTGAACTCAATACATACTGGACTGGACGCAAAGAGAGAAAAGTCCGAATGGTGATGATTCTACCCCTTTATTTTGAACGTTAAAATAAGGAGATAGAAACACCACTATTCGAATTTCTCCAGTATGTATTGAGCTCAATGGACGATAGTAAACATTAGCTTTGTTGGTTCTAATGTGTTCTAAATTGCCCCAACTTGCATCGAACTAATCAATTCATTCCTATAACTAGAAGAGCGAATCAAAAATCCTTGGAGCAGGTTGGGGCAACTTAGAACACCTTAGAACGAACAAAACTATTGAAGCGCCGTCTTGTTGGACTACACACGGCAACATATCCATCAATCTCCTCTCTCATTTTTTATTTATTTCATTCTTGATAACGGAAAATTATATGCATTGAATGTCGATACATGAGATAATTCTAATCAAATATCTATTGAGAAGCATGCAGAAAGAATGCGCGATTTTATACTATGGAAAAAAATTGCACTGACTCTACTTTTATATTCAATCACCAGAGGGCCGGAGGAACTTTTACCATCAGCGGAAGGTAGTACGCAATCTATGCGACTGACAATGGGCCAGACTCCGCTATTATTGACTGATCACCAGAGATGTTTAGTGATTTCACTAGAAATTACTTGTTTTGAACCATTGACAAGCTGTCGTTGCCATAGAATACTACCCAGCGAAAAAGTGCCCGTGAACACCATGAACTTCATGATTGGTACAAAAATGAAATGTATTCTAAAACACGGCTTTCTGCGTAGAGAATCTCGGATATTTCAATTCCGATCCACTGAGAGGAGAGTTTATTTGTATTTAATAAAGTTTGTTTTGGATACGGCGAAATAAATATTTTTCCCACATAAACTTGGCTCATTACCCATAAATAAAGTTTATTAACTGGTCAAAAACCTCGTATAACATTTCTTAACTGTTAATAAACCGTATCTGGAGGTGATGATTGATGTTTGTATCTAATAAATATTCATTTCGCCGTATCTAAAACCAGATTTATTGAATACAAATAAAGTCTTCTCTTAGTATTCCTCATATACTCGGATAAGGCGAAAATTCCGTAGATTTCGATTCGAATTCCGTAGGTCCGTAGATCGGGTTGAAATTCCGTAGATCTACGGAAAATTCCGTAGGGTTGGCAACGCTGCCGATGGCACCACTATCCACTTCACTACTCTTCACCCTGCCTCATCCTCACGCCTGCTTCTTTCCCTCCTACTTTCACCACTCAATCCTTGGCGGCGCCTCCAACTTCCTTCTTCACTTCCCTTACCTTACCCTATCTTCCCTACCTCCTCACCACCACACGTTTACCCACTAAAGTGTCCCCTTTTTCATCACTTGCACTCCTCACCACTACCAAAACTCCACTAAGATCATCTACACTAACAGCACCACCTTCACCTCAACTCCACTACTCACTCTTCTCACCTTATTTCTCTCCCAAAATCGCTTTTAATCGCATACTTAACACAAACTAACTATTCGCTCGCACCTGTCACCCGGAAGTCCTGGTAGGTGGTACTGGAATTGATGATTTCATTGTTAACTACAACTGAAAATTGATAATTTCACTGTCAGTTGATGTCAGAATTTAGAATCCTCTCATTAATGTATTGAAACCAAAATTATTGATTCTGCTGATGGTTAATACTGGAATCAATAATTTCAGTATCAACTAGGGTTGTAATCGTCAATTATTTATGGGGGATGGTCCATAATACAAACTAATAATATGATCCTACATTACATACAAGAACCACAATTCAATTCCCAAAAAAGAACTGTTCCTGAACTTTTTCAGTACTCAAAGAATTCCCAGAGACCTATATCTTTGTTCTCCGATGCATAAATATCAGCTGTACGAGTAATAGTAAAATTTGTCACAACGTATGCAGTAGAACAGCACTCTCTATCTGCTCTACTGCAGCCCTCTTTTCTCAGTAGGCAATCATCTATGACGCCTCTCTGTTCCTTTTTATTGACTGTGAAATATTGAAAAATCAGTTTGCCGAAGCCTGACCCTGCACGAGTAACTGACTCTTCATGTGTGAATTCAATATAATGAGCCAAAAATGTATCATTCGTCGAATATCTATTGAAGTTTCATTTTTCAAAATGTTCCGCAAGTTTTGATGCATAGGAGTTCAACAAATAATTGATACTTGGCTTATCAAATTGTACGTGATGCTTCGATGACATCTATTGAAACTTCTAATCTAGGGAGAGAGGCGGGATTCGAGGGAATAAAGCGGACGTGTGGAATTGATCAAAAACGTTGTTGTAAGACGTGTTACCGATTAACTGTGAAGACTTGAATTTATCTGAACCATATATATAAAAAAAGGTAATAGTAGCCGTTTGTCAATTTAACAATACTTGGCGAAAATGAAGTGTCAATGACTCAATGGAGTGTTGTAGAAATTGAAAACGAATGTACACTGATAGTCATTTCGTGCCTGTTGAAAGTAAAAGTAACACTTTCTTACGTGAATTTACACTATATTGCTATTAGAGATAAAACGGCAATAGTAGTTGAATTATATTCGCACAGAAATACAGTACTGGACAAAATAAATCGTACACTGCTTAAGAAATTGCAATCATTCTCATAACTGAATTGGATGTGAAAAACCGACAGAAGGAAAGAATGAAGATGTATCCAGGTGCGGGAATCCTGATATGCCGAAGAGTATGCTGAATTTGGCAGAAAACAGTTAATTGTATGTGGCAAAGTTGTGAGTAGTGTATGATTGATTTTGTCCATCACTTTAACAATATTGTATTTGCTGGGGCTCTACATACTGCCGCAGCTACATTTTATTGATATTACAACATATTGATTATTCATTCGATTTTTTCAACGACTCAAGCAACAAACCTCCGCAAAGACAATTTATCAACAATATTTAACTCCAGAAACACAAAGCAAATCCTTCCATTTGTGACGTCACTTGTGTAATAAGATTGAAAATTGGTAAAAATAGGAAACGATTTTATGAATTTCCTAATTCAAATCTTCATCACTTATCAAAAATCCCAGCATTGACTGTACTGATAGAATGAGTTTTTCCCAATTTTTCATGTATACATTTGGGAATGTGCATTCAATTATCCATTGGAGAATTCGGAATTATGATAGGTGTACGTTATACACTCAAAACGAATGGATCGAATGAAAGAGGGTAATATTAAAAAAATCTTTGTCATATTTGTTTCGAATTTTTTATAGCTGATTATATATTCCATATTTGATTGTATTTTATGGTTATCAGTAGACATTTATCGAGTTCCGCTAAATCTCATTTAAAAACCTCTGCAAACGCGAATCCCACGCTGTTGCCATTTATATATTCAAAATTCCCATTACGTACATAACGAGGATTATGGATCACGATTTATTCGAAATCCATCTTACAATCTTTATAAGATAAATATGAAAGTATCGAACAGACTGTGCTCCCCACCCAGGATTCAGGTGTTGAAAGAATCATCGGAGTTGTAAAACGCCCAATCGAGTATTATTCGCGTGATTTCGTCATAAATGTTACAACACCTACTACAAAACGTTTTTGACCGCAACTAAAATTCCGTTGTATTTTGCCGTTGTGGGTAACCAAATCGATTCAATGACACGGAGAACTTTGTTCATTGCTCGTGGCGTATCTGATAGGACAAAATTGAGTAAACGTCATGGCCTTCGTCGTTTTGTCGTTGTTTGATTACTTCGAACGCTATCACGAGTGAGAGGAGAAGACGGTACCTCGTCGAAGAAAAAGAAGCAAGCGTTTATTCGAACGATCGAATAAAATCCGCAATAGTCGTTGTGAGAGTAACTTCGGTTCATGCTACTACACCAACGCTTCGGAAGTGTGCGTTTTTCTCCCAGCTCCCTCTCGTGTCTCTACTTTTTTTACATTACAAAGCTATGGAAGCGTGAAGACGGCTGTCCAGGTAGGTAGCTTCGCGCCTTTCGGTCACTAATTTGACGTTCAAGTCCCAATAAAAAAGCTCTCCGAAGGGGAAGAAGGGAGAGAAAGAGAATGCGTTCCTCGGCTTTTTAATGGGGGCATTCGCCTCGTGGGAGCTGTCGTACCATGGTGGTCCTGATCAGTTAACAGAGACCAAAGCGAAAAATCAGTATATACTCTGAGATGTACTTTGTGTCACGTGCAATCTAGTTACGTCTACCACTACCATTACTATCCTGACTAAAGCCTCCTGCGAATTCAAGTAATGGGATTATAATTTGAGGTGCTCGGTGAGTGTATCCGACGATGATAATAATGGTGATAATAATTGTAATGACAATGGACAATGGACAATGGACAATGGACAATGGACAATGGTCAATGGACAATGGTCAATGGACAATGGACAATGGACAATGGAAAATGGACAATGGACAATGGACAATGGACAATGGAAAATGGATAATGGACAATGACAACACACTCAGAAACCAAGAATATTTTTTCCGTATTCAATTTAAAAAACGTACATACCAATCATTTTTAATGATACGTGTGCAAGTCACAAAGGGAAGATAATTATTCTCTCACAATATTACGCTTATTTGAGAAAGAATACATTCAATTGATGATTTTTCAATAAGATCCATGTGGTACAAAGGATCCTGTAACTTTTCAATCCAACCGTCTGATCATTCCTCTTGCTCGTAGAATAAAGAAACTCGGGGAGGTCTATGGTATACGGTAGCCATGCTGTTCTCATGACGTGCGTGACGTATCAACTGGATTTGTGCCGCTGATGTAGGCCCATTTTGTTCATCTTATCTCGTGAGAGAAGGGTCAAAGAAAGAAGGTAAAAAACGAGGAAAAGAGAGGAAGAAAGATTGAAACGAGCTGCTCGGCACAAGTCATGGTGTGGCTCATCACATTCCTTTAAAGTTTGACAGGAGCCGTTCATGCCGCGCACATCATCGACTATGTATAACACCATTATAACACGCTTCGCAAGAGTGATTTACCGGAAAAGTTTGATCAAACTCTTTGATTCGCAAGTTCGTTCATCTCACCAACAAAAGAGTGAGAAACAGTGAACAGAAATATGGATGTAAACGATTTTGTGGTTCATCAGTGGAATTCAAAGTGAAGATTTAATTGGTCTCGATAAGGTTCAGCGTGAACGATTTTGTTTTCTTCTGATATAATGAAATAATACGAGCACCCTCAAGAAGATTCACGTAATTCTGACTGGGACGCTTCATCTTTCCTCCAAAACATTGGCGTAAAAATTGAATGTTTTGGTCAGAATAGAGTAAATTTTCCTAAGGGCAGGTTTTCAACTTCTCTGTTCAATCAATGACGTTAGTTTCAATTTCTAATCGACATCGGTGTCTTGTATTTGCCATTTGGTGTGTGAAAAATCTATCAATTATTTATTGAATAGTGAATGTAATACAAATAATGGTATTCCATTGTGAGTATGAAAAACTAAAAATATCGCTGAGAATCAATGTTCGGTCCCTACTGGTGACCACCGATCGATAATTCTATGCAATCCATACTTTCCTATCATACTTTACGAATACAAATTAATTCAGTGTAAAAATACATTATTTGGAAGACTTCTGTTTAAGATGAACATAATAGATTCTAATAGATTTCTTATCGAAATCTGTTTGATTTCATTGGTTTATTTAACATCATCTTCATCATCAACCGACAAACTTTATTATTCCCAGATGATGAATCAAATTTTCTCAGCAAACTGCATTTCACGAGTTCGAATACGGATAATTTCATTTGTGTTCAAATGTTGTTCTCAAAGAAATAGATAAACTCTGTTTCTTTTCATAATTTCCTACAATTAGCATCGTTAATATTCAGCACATAGTGTGATGTGAACAACGTCGACCGTTAAGAAACAGTTCGATGACATATTTCTTATGAAACATACAAAGTAAAGATTTTCATCTGCATGTAATCGATGCGCTTCACATTATTGTGTATATTTGCAACTAAGTACGTTTAACTTTCAACTTGTCTTTACAACAACTTTTGAATCTCTACCGTTGTTAGTTTCTGTCACGAAGCGTTATACTATTTATAATATATGAGTTATCATTTTAAAATGAATTCAAGTAAAATTTTAGTGTTACATGTTATGAAAAGACAGGACCATTATGCAAAATGAGAACCCATATGGAAATTATCAGAATTGTTAAGGACAGTGAGATTGTAAGAAATTTACCGTAGCTCAGTAAAAACAGCGGCCTCTGTTCACGGTCATTACTATTTTCCAACTGGGATCAATTGCTTGACAAATTCTAGAACATACTGGTTTAACCTAAAGACATTTAACATTTTCACATCTTCGCTGTTCGAAATCGATTTCATTCATATAAACTACATAAATAATAATCAAAAAATGTCTGAGGAATATAAAACAATAAACTTATGTAAATAGAGTGAGTTGATTCCCTGAAACAAATACATCAACTGAAAAAATTGTTTTTCCTTTGGGAAATTTAAATATGAAACGTTTTCTCAAAATTTTTATGACTCCGCAAATCAAATTCCATAAATGTTAGTTATAAAAACTCCATGAATGCATATTCCAATGAATAAATACATGAATATATCAATCAATCTATCTTCAGAGGATTGGTGATGAAGAAAAATCAACTTTATAAACATATTTTCCTAATATCGACTCTGCTACTAATTAAACATTAGACACAATATTGTTTCATTAACCGATTCAATCAAGATTCAATGAGATTTGGCGAGAATCAATGGTTTTTCTTAACCAAGGTCCTTCGTCTGATAGGAAATAGCCTCAGTAACGATCTAGCTCGTCGATCTCATAGTTCTGGCTTAGTCGATCCGGGACGATCTTCGATCCGGATCGAAGATCGTAGCAACACTAACACAGTAAAAACTAAAACTTACTTTCAACTTTAATATCAGCTTATTTCAAGATGCATCCAAAACTAGCCCTAGTTCTACTGAAAGTGAGCATCGAAAACAAATGCCGACACAATCTAAAAGACTGAATTTCAGTCAAGTTTTCAATTAAGATGCAGCTACTTTCAGTCGGACTTTTTACAGTGAACAACAAGCTGCTGAAAAGAACTGAAAATTTTTGCTTGTAGGGCCCACCTTATATACGATTTTTTTCAGCCGATATTTTTGGTGGGGTTCATAGATATTCCGGAAGTGGAAATAGATTTTCTCACGTAGGAAAATCTAATTATTTGTATGTGACATCTTTGAGACAAGAGTGGTTTGTACAGAAAGAATACGATTTTACGATCTTTTTTATTGAGCGGTTGACCGCACTTTGTGAACGTGATGACCCTTCGTAATCAATGTATTAGGGTTTTCTATCGGTTCTTATGATTGTTTAACAAGAAGAAAAATCATTTAGAACAAAGGAAATTATTGTATATGTGTATATGTATATATAAGGTATCAACCTTGGTTTCTCAAAAAATAATGGGCCTGAACTGATTGAAATCAGATCGGTAAGGCGCGTCCAAGAACCACGTGAAAGAGGCATCATAGAGAAAAAAGTGAAAGGTAGACACAAGGTCTTTGACCTGGGTCCTCAAGTTCGGTGCATCATAGGTACGTGACGCGTTGCGTTCGTATTGTTGTATTCTTTGTCTAAGATCTTTATCGCGTATTCAAAGGTTCGTTTTCGATAGTGGTTACGAGTTTCTTGTTTTAATGAGAATTAGATCGAACACGTGTCTTTTGGAAATACCCTTTTATGCAAGAATAGTATGGGATATATATATATATATACATGTATATGTATATGTATATGTATTTATATATGTATATATATATGTATATATTGGATATGGAAATAAGTTTCCGCCCTCTTGGAAAAAGTGTTGCTGCTGATACTATTTTTGAGTTTACTCAAGTGCTATACTTGTAATTTGGAAATGTATATGTGAGGTGTCGATTGCGGTAGTTGACATTTGTTACAAGCGTGAACATCATTTTTTATCTGATGTCAAAAATGACAACGTTTGTCCCGACAAAACAGGATTTGCGGGAAGTTATGCTTCATTATTTTATTTCGAAGGAAAGTGCCGCTGAAACGTATCGTGTACTGTGCAATATTTACGGTGGTCACGCTCCGTCTAATACAACTTGTGAAGAGTGGTTTCGACGATTCCAAAGTGGCGATTTTGACGTGAGTGATGAAGAACGCGGAGGGGCACCGATAAAATTCGAACATGTAGAACTGGAACAATTATTGGATGAAGATGCATGTCGAACCCTAGATGAGTTGTCTGAAGAGTTGGGTGTTGACAGGTCGACCGTCGGTAAACGCTTGCACAAGATGGGAATGGTCCAAAAAGCAGGGAATCGGGTGCCGCATCAACTAAAGGAGAGAGATATCGAGAGACGTTTGGTAACGTGCGAGATGCTTCTTGAACGGCAGAAAAGAAAGAGTTTTCTGCATCGTATTGTCACTGGCGATGAAAAATGGATCTATTACGATAATCCTAAGCGTCGAAGAAGTTGGGGGCTGCCAGGTGTACCAGGTCCATCGACACCGAAAACAAATATCCACGCTTCAAAGATTATGTTGTGCATCTGGTGGGATCAGAAAGGTGTCAGTTATTATGAACTTCTTAAACCGTCCGAAACAATCACTGTTTCTCCAACAGTCCTTCCAGGAGAGTTAGCGAGAACGTCTTCCTAGTAGGTATTGACTGGCCTCAAAATTCCTCTTAACATAGCCAACAGGACTCACATCACTAACGTGAACACGACTATTATTGAATCATTCCGTTAAATGATTTTGTCCCTACAACGCCCAAATTTTGGTTCATAAGAGGGTTTTGGACATTTTCATCCAGTAATGATGTCTGATAAAATTCGTCATGATAGATGCATTAATCCTTACAAGGAAGACGGCGCACCTCATCACCAGGGCTCAAATCTGAAGAAAATGTGAAATGCTCTATCACAAGAGAACCCAAATTTGCCGAAAAAAAACCATGGTATGTAATAGGGGTGCGCGAGTACTCGAAAAAGTCGAGTACCCGACCCGACCCGAATGTCGGGTTTCAGTCGGGTCGAGTTTTTATAACTACCCGACTTATTCGGGTTGCTCGATGAAATCGAGTTGCTCGACTTTGTTCCAATTACTCGATGTGTTCGAATTACTCGATATGTTCGGATTACTCGATGTGTTCGAGTCACTTGATGTGGTCGAGTTCCTTGATTTTTTTCAAGTTAGAAATATTTCAACTTGAAAAGTTCTAAATTCATTTCAATTATAACCACAGAAATCTTCATCCTTCGGAATAGTGTTCTTTCATACACTGAAAAAAAGTATGGTGGGAATGACAATAAAATTCCTGTCACAACAAATTAAATATCAGAATAAGAGATGCGATGATTACACGGAGAAAACTCGCAAAATATCACATCACCTAACCTTTCCGCGATTTTTTCATCTCGAAACTGCGTGAAAAAACATCACAACATCGGAGAACATAAATCTCGAATCCTGTGATATTATTTCACTGTGAAGTTGTTTCATCTAAGATTAAGCAGTTTGGGGATCCAAACCACACAGTTGGAAATAAAAAATCATCAATCGGTTGATTTCGTGTCAATTGCGAGATGAAAAATCACAAAGGTTAGATGATGTAATATCTCGCGATTTCTCTTTGTGGAGCAGGGTTGGAAAAAACCCGGGTTTTTTCTTCAAAACCCGCCCCGCTGGGTACAATCAGGTTTTTTCGGGTTTTTTGGGTTTTTTCGGGCTTTTCCGGGTTTTTTCGGGTTTTATCAAATTGGCATCAATGATGCCAGTATTTCCTAGAGAAATCTTCAGATTTTCTGTCATTGGTCATTTCTTCCCAAATTGAAAATATGATTGGCCAGTTGTACAAGAAATGACCAATCATTAGATGCTGGAGATTTTTCTAGGGAATACTGGCAATGCTGATTGGCATTGGTTTCCTCTGATGATTCTTAGTATGACCTACTAATCTTCATTTTTATCGTACTATGTTATCATTTTCCGTATATGATGATATAGAATAATACATTTACATATGTATATTCCATGGTAAGGGATCTTTTGGCCGAATGACCATGATTCGACCACCGCTAGTCATTCCCTAGTGTTCTCTGAAAGCGACTAGTGATTGTCAAATCATGTCGATTCTGCCAAAAGACTCCCTACCATATTCCATTCTACTTTATATTGTCACCAGGAAATACCGAATAAACTAAAAAGTTACTTTTCATCTAATCTCTCATATGAGCACCAATCTGGGATAAATTTTTGTTCGACTTTGGCCTGAGCTTTCAAGGTTGGGCCTCGATCAGATTGGAATTGGACCAAGATTTGTGTTTACATGAGCTGAAATCAAGTTTGAAACTAGTGAAATTTCCAAGTGCAATTTACTCCAACCGTTAACGCACTTTACTGCAATTCGATCAGCATCGCCACAATTCAAATTGGACGTTACAAATCCTTGTATTTTGTGTCCATTCTACTTTTGATGCAAGACCACACTGCACATCAAAACAATCTACCAAGTGGTTTTGCATGTTTCTTGCCAAATTGTTAAGGTGTCCACCTAGCAGTGCTGGGATTGACAGAATTTTTTCCTCATTCGGGCATATTTAGAATAGTCTGAGGAATAGACTAGTTCCAGAAAGGGGCACTAAATTAGTTAAACTATATAAATTTTATCAAAATGAACAACACGATGATTAACTACAACTAAGACTTTCTAAAATAGGTGCACTACCCAGTAGATCAACGATTTATAAAAGAAGTAATTATTAAAAATTTCTGCTACATTAAAGTAATTTGATTGTTTTCATAAGAAGTTGTTAATATTTTGAAAAAAACCGAATTATTTTAACGTAGTAGAAATTTTTAATAGTTACTTCTTTTATGAATCTTTATTCCATTAGGCCATCGTTCATTTACTCGGTAGTTCACCCTCATTTTTATTATGATATTTTTTTTGAATAAAAAATACAAAACCCAATTTAAGTACACTGAGGGAAAAAAGTCATTGAGGCAAGAAAATATTTCATCCAATGGTAACTATAAAATATTTCTTTGAACCAATTGAATATTATTCGAATGAATGAAATGGTTTTTGACCGCATGAAGTATTTCATCAACTGAAAAACCATTTCATCCATTGGAGTAAAATTTCATTGATCTCAAGAAATATTTTATAGATACCATTGGATGTAATATTTTTTTGTCCCAATGAATTTCTTCCTCAGTGTATGAAAAATAAACAGAGTTATCAAACTCATCCATTATGTAGATATTAAGAATGAATATGTACCATTGTATTTGTACCGAAATATGAACATTCATATTCAAATTATGATTTTATGCTATTTTATTGAATCATATTAAATGCTGTCTCGTCATAATCAAAATCTACATTGTACAAATTGTTTTCCATTGAATTCATTTTCAATTACTAATGTTTATCTCCCATATTTTTCTATACTTGAAGGAAGTTATCACATTCTATTGACTAATAAGTGGAGGTGTGGTTTTTAGAGGAAACGTGTTTTTTGAAATTTTTCAACATTCCTCAAGCGTTTATAATCTGGCTAGGCAATGCTTTGGAAGGTTTCGAGAATACAAAACGACGATCCAAAACAATGGCTAGTCGTACCACATATGCATGAAAAGTTCTGGGCAATTTTCACGGATTCGTTTTCATAAAAAAAATCACACTTCAATGAACAAGTCTTTCAACGGTATTCGAGCAACATTTGAACAAATCTCAATTAAATAACTTCCCGTATTTAGATCAGTGGAATTCCACTGGATCGCGATTATTAGTATTTCACTCCAATGCACTGCATTGGTGAGTATCCACTCACCGAAAAAAATTATTAGTTACCCTTACTCCAAATTAGTTCCAGCAACTAGATACAGTTGTTGACATTTGGATAACTAAAACGGGCGTTGGCTCAACTGAATTCAAATTTAATTTCTCTGACTTTAGTTGCTGTTACTAATCTGAAGTTGCCTTAACTACAGCTTTTATGACCGGCTTCTATTCTTTTATTACTCGGAACTCATTTTCACGACTAACTTCAGTTCATTCGATCAAATAAATTATTTTTTTCGGTGTTGAGTTTCCCAATGAAATATGACTCATTTCGATCAATCATCATTTCGAGCTTTAGGTAAGCTTTCACTCACTGAATAGTGAGTATTAATTCATAACGTAGTAAAATTCATCCAATTCTATCCAGTGGGATACTTATAACTGTAGAATCAATGAAATTCTACTGATGCAAATTTAGAAAGAAGAACAACATGGAAAAATACATTGTATTAAATAACCATTCAATTGAGCACCATGTGGGTTTTTGACTGGGTTTTTGAGGGTTTTTTGAATCCGTACCCACCCGAAAAAACCCACTGGGTCCAATTGGGTTGGACCCACAGATGCCAACCCTGTTGTGGAGTCAGTTGTCTTTTTTTGTATCCAGATCAGATTCAAACAGAGATAGCACTGCCTAAAAGTCGAATCTTTTACCTTTAGCTAACCACAGTCTTTGTAGTGTCCGCTCGTTTTAGTAGCATATGCTATGAGGTGTGGTACTCCAGCTATGCACTGATTGCTCATATCAGGCCCCTCCGAATCACACATTTTTCAATACTTTTCATTCTCACATAATGTCCATCAAAATCCAGATGGCAATACGATCTAGTGGTCCGAAATAACTGATAAACGTAACCCAAAATTCTCATTCCGCGAATAGTCAAGACAAGCTGGTGTTGTGATTTTCGTCAATTTATATATCAATTTCCCAATAAACTTATTCTCATTCATTTCACGAATTAATTGACTATGTACAACTTAAATTAGATTCAAGTGTCGGCCAACTGTTGTGTGGAGCCATCTACAACTTTTTGGCCATTATGTGAACACGTAGAAGTTTGAGTCGGAGGAGCCTGGCTTATATCACCGAAAATTTTGTATCCCAATCATAACTCAGATAGCACATGAATTCTAAAAGACTGCACAATGAATATAATGTATTCATACAGAACACTTTTAGAACTCTTGTGTTATCTGGGAATACACCCAATGATCATAAATCCGGAAATTTTCTCCTAGCTCTTCTTTGGAAATTTTAGGGAATCCATGAAAACATACACGCAGAAAAGAGTTGCCAGTAAAATTACTACATTTTATTGTGAAGTGTGGATGAAATTGTATTTCGAAGTTATCTCCCATACAGCACAAGCATGATCCAAATGAATTCTCGTTATGTCAGTTCAGGAAGAATTTATAAAGAATTCTTGGAAATTCTTCAAGAATTCTTTTTGAAAACCAGGGATTCATATAGAATTTTTTCTGAACCGACATAACGGAGACTCTTAAAGAATCCCAAGATGAATTCATGAAGAATTCTTTATTGATACATCGGGACGAAGGTGCTGTGTGTGATATTTCATCAACAAGAATACTATACTTCCTACCAATCAATAACAGGATTTGATCACAAGAAAGTGATATCCTAAGATTGCTCAGCTGTTCCTCTTATACTTGATGTTACCAGCGACTCAAGTTAAGAGTGAGCGAATTTTTTCAACTGCAGGCAACATTGTTACTTCCACACGTACAAAACTACTGACAAGTCATGTTGGAGAATTATGCTTTCTTCATGCAAATTTGAGAATTTCAAAATTTAGGAATTTTTTCGATTCAGTTTTATCATACTCAATGTTTCGTTTTTTCATTTATATTGATTTAATATAAAGATTTTGAATTATTCAATATGGTTATAGCAAATATTCATATGAATCTTATAAAATTATCCAATACGATCGGAGCGGATATTAATATGAATATTGTGAGAGTATTTAGTATTATTAATGCAAATATATTACAATAAATTGAAAATTACATACATAGACAAATTTTATTTTCATTTGTATCATTTATTATCAGGGATGAGAAGCTCCCAGTGATCAAATACATATCAAATTCCCACAAATATGGGATGACGTAGTGATTTCAAGTACACAAAAGCGACAATTAACTCGATTATCCTCAAGTACTCAGGAAAGTTTTTATTCCCCGATGATTTAATAGTACTCGAAAATTTTTCAGTTAGCTTCATCATTCCCAATTATTCGAAAACTTTGGGCAACTCAGAAATTGTCGAATACTCGAAAATTTTGGATGATCCAACAATTTTCGGATACTCAAAAACTTCGGGCAATTCAACCATTTTCGGGTACTCGGAAACTTCGGGTAACCCGACCATTTTAGGGTACTCGAAAATTTCGGGTAACCCGACCGTTTTCGGGTACTCAAAAATTTCGAGTGACCCGACCGTTTTCGGGTACTCGAAAATTTCGGGTAACCCGACCGTTTTCGAGTACTCGACCCGACACACACATCAATAAACCCGACCCGACAAAAACTAATACTCGCGCACCCCTAGTATGCAATGATTGTAGATTGAGACATCCGATGAAACGGTATCGTACCAGTACGCCTGGACTCGAGTCCTGTGGCAGTGCAAGTGATATGGAATACGAAGTTGACTCATCTTACTTCAATCCTAGTACTCCCAACTCTTCTTTGAATATCGAAGAAGAGTGTTCATCAACGCGATTACTCGCATTAGAAGAACTTCTGCAAGAATTGAAACATAAATTGGCTAGCTGGGAAAGTAATGAAACTCAAAATCTTGACCATTGCGCCAGAATCTTGGAGTGCCAGACAAATTTCAGAGTTCGGTACCTCTAGATACTTAGCTCAGAAAGCTAAAGAACTAAGATCTTTTCATGGAGTTTTGGCCGATGTCACTGCCAAAGCTGGTAGAACTCTTTCAGATTCCACCATTGAGAGAATTATTGATTCATACAATGACGACGCCATTGAGTATAATGCCAGAATAGAATAATGCCAGGGGTTAGGGATACTCACTCAGTTAAAGTGAATGGCAATCGTATTGAAATCCAAAAACGTCTGTTGCTGATGGATCTGAAAGAACTGCATACGATGTTTAAAAAATCTTACCCTGATCATCCAGTTAGTTCCAATGCTTTCGCAAAGCTGCGACCACAAAATTTTATATTAGCTGGAGCAAGGGGAACGCACTCAGTGTGCGTGTGTACGATTCATCAGAATTGCGAATTAATGCTGGATGCAGTTCCAATTGAAATCTCAACAAAAAATACTGAAAATTCAATTGATGATTATCATAAATGTTTGGACTTGATTGTTTCCAAAAATCCCTCACTTGGTTGCTATCTTGATCAATGATCCGTATGTCCAGATATTTCTGTTTTCTCCGCATCATTGGAAATGTTATCCAACGCTTTCATTGATCAGGTACAATATAGTGTGTGGGCGAGAACCGATAGATCAACACTAAAAACAGTTATAGCTGAAGTTTCGGACTTTGTGGATGAATTCTGTGACAAATTAAAGATTCTTAAGCCACATTCGTTCATAGCGAAACAACAGTCACAATTCATCTCGGCCAAAACACAGAATTTAAAAAATGGGGAAGTACTGGTGATGTTCGATTTCTCGGAAAATTATTCCCACGTCGTTCAAGATGCCTCTCAAGCGTTCCACTTCAATAATGAGCAGTGCACCGTATTCCCCGCTATATACTATTACAAAGAAAACTCTGAATTGAAACATAACAGTTGCATATTTCTTTCAGATAGTGTGAAACATGATACTGTTGCTGTTTACATGATTCAGAAACAAATCATACCGGGAGTAAAAGGGACTATGAGAAACGTCACAAAACTCATCTGAAGAACAGATTTCAAATTTCCAATCTCATTAACCATCAACAAGATTTTGGAATTGATGCAGAGTGGCATTATTATGTGACTGCACACGGTGAAAGTGGCTATGCAGGTTTAGGAACCACATCCAAGCGGGAAGCTTATCGAGCAAGTCTTTTGGCTAAACCGTCTCAAGCCATATTAACACCTCAAGCTCTTTTCAATTGGGCTAAGAATCATTTTCAAAACATGGAAATGATTTACTACAGTAAAGTCGATCATGACAAATCAACTCGACACTTACACAAAAGGTTTCAATCTGTTCTCCCAGTACCCCAAATTTCGAAGAATCACTCGTTCGCTATTCAAGGTCCGAAGACAATGATGATCAAACGATTTTCAAATGCTGTGGAAGAAGTAGAATTTCTGGCAGAAGGGGATTAATGTTTGCCATGCGGAGTAACTGCTAAAAAATACCACTGGTCACGATGTGTGTGGTCAGAGTAGACAAATTTTCAGTCATATGATGTCTGACAACACAAATTGTCATGAGAATTGAAAAGTGCCCGCAAAAATGTATTTCTCTATCTCCCATACAGCGAGCGTTACTGTGCAACCGTTACCTATATACTGTTTCTCATATTTACGTTAATTTGTTGGAAATTCGCTGTGCAAATAATTCAGAACTCTGTAGACCCCGGCAATATAACATCAATTAACAAGTTTTCAGCATATTGTTGCGCATTTGGCGACGCAACGTTCTTTCAAATGACCGTTGACCGTTCCGCGGTGTTCTCAACGATTTGCTGCGTGTTTGCTCAACGCTTTGCTGTTAGGACTTGTAGCATCTCGGGTGATATTCGCATAGAGTAATACAAATTCAGGTTATTCAACATTGAATTCGATACGAAGCTCCGTATCATTACACCCAGAGTAAAAAGATTACGTGATTTTTCACTTGTTCCTTCAAATTTTGCCATGGGGCCATTTTATGATGATAACCCAAGCAGCACAATCACGTACATAGAAGATTCATAGAATATTGTTATCACGTGCATTTGATACAGCTGAATACGTTCCAAGTATCTTCATAGTACGTCCACGAAAATGGACGTTCTATGAACGTGTCACGTAATGTTTTCGGCTGCACCAAATGAATATACCTGGATATACCCAGGTGGTATGTCGACAGTACCTTACCAGCATTTTTGTGCGGCTTGGGAAACCACGTGATTTTCAACGCAGTCCATTATGTCAATTTTGACGTAATAAACAACGTCACAACTCAAGTAATTCTTTTACTCCAGACAGCATGTACAATAATTGTTCAGGGTTCTGAAATTTCATTCCTAGTTCCTACAATAATGTAGTTTTCTATCTTGTATAGTGTCTATCTTCTATTCGTTATTTTGAATGATAAGAATTCAAAATTTGATTTCATCTCATACAAAAATTCCAAATGTTCACCCCTGCACTTTATATAACGATATTCAAATATAATTGGACAAAACTTATGGTCCATCATATTGGAATCGCCATTTTGAAGTCCAACAACTGGCACAAATCAATCGATTCTGAAATTTCGTGACCTCGAAAACTAACGAGCAATGACTTTGCATGGAATAGGGTTAGTTCTGAAATTTGCGGTCCCCATATTGGATCCGCCATCTTGAATCACCAAAATCTGATTTCAGATTTGGTTTCAGCGACCCAAAAAACTCCTCAAAACCGAACTTCGAAGGGATTAGAGAAATCTCCGGCCACTTCATTAACATTTACTTTTTTCCTCAACCGTTTTCCAATGACATTTACCGCTGTATCCAGCTCGCCATATTGGATTTGCAATAAGGCCATATCCCAAAAAAAACTAGACACTTATAGCTTTGAAATGAGCTCATTCCCATTCTTGCACGTTCATTCAATTTTTGGACAGGTAGGGTGTCTGATTTCAGAAAAAATGCCCCATATGTATGTTGAAGTAGGTAACATGGGAATCAAAGCGAGATTGTTACGGGGAAGACTCAAAGCGACAAAGCTGTTCGTCAATGGCCGAAGGAGTTCTCCTGGAATTTTCAGTCCAATCGAGTGAAAAATACGAAAAATATTGAATACTTGGTATGCTGACATGACTCGCTTATGAACCACCGAGCATAGTGTCGTGTACCGTAGTTGAATAGCATTGCCGTGACGGTGTGCGAGTTGCGGCACTGTAAACATTGTTCAATGTATCCCACATTTTTTGCTCGATTGATCTGAAAATTCCAGGAAAACTTCTTCGAACATTCACGACCAACTTTGTCGCTTCGAGTTTTTCCAAATCGAGAATTCCTTTGATACTTTTTTCCGTGGAACCTTGCAAGTACGTGTTTTCGAAAACATTTGTTTATTATGTAATACTCATTGGATGATGAAATATTTTGACACCTTTCACTCATTAGTTGTCTTCGGGGATCATTACTGAAGCCATATACCAAATTTCGAGGGATTTCGAAGACTTCTCGCTGAGTAATCGCAAAATATAATTTGAATTCTATTGCCCACGTGAAAATTTCTTGCTTCCGCCAATACTGACGATGGAAAATAGATAGGCGCAATGCTGACATCCAAGGCTTGGAAATCTATATCGAGCCATCGTTGACTGACAAGTGTCACAATGTTGCACCAATGTTGGGAATCATAATTTCCAATGATCAATCCATCATTAGCTCAAGATTGTGCCAATCATGGTTCATCGTTGTCCCAATATTGTTTGGACAAAAGAAATTAACTTCATACGAACAATTTCATAGCACGGCTGAATATTAATTCAAACGTTGACAACGTTCAGAAGAAATGAGTACCCAATGCAGTGCCAAGCCTGGTCAAATCTTGGCTCAGGCTAGCCAGGATCCTCAATTATACGTCTCCATCACGTAGGTGACACTCGAACGTAGCGGTGGCAAAAATTTGTTCCATTTGATCGTGGTGGCGCTGGTAGTCGATCCGGTCATTTGAAAGCAGGATTTATAATAAACAAAAATAAGTAAGATATAAAGTAATGATAAATAAGAGAATTGAAACAGCATTATCAAGAATAATATTCTAATACACACGATTTTCGGATTTTTTTTGCAACGTTTGAAAAAGAATATTATTTTTCATGAAATATTTTTCATATACTGTGTGAGAATGTTTCAAATTACGTCTCAACATTTTTCCCCTCAATAATTTTATGATTCTTGTGAAGAGACACTTTGAACCAGCTTAACTTCGGTTCAGTTTTATCAGAATTGCACAACCATATAATACACCGCTTCTCTCGATTACTGCATTTTAATTGACTTTTCAAATTATTGACCACGTTTGCAACTATATACATGTATCCAAAATTTTCTGCAATACATAAAGTCGTAAGTTTTTCAATTATTATTATCATTTTATCTCATTGTTATTTGAATGCATACCAACATACATAAAATAATAAGGTTTGGAAATAATTTTTGAGGTTGACCGCGGATGACACTGTGTTTGTTTATGTTTAATTAGTCGACGAGGGGAGTCAGGGGCAAAGAGATTGTACGCCGGAATTGTGATGAAAATTCTTCACACGCACACGTACGCACATACACGTAGTTGTCGGAAATTCATTGAATACCCGCGCGTACGTTTCCTACATATTTACTGTTTCATTCATAACGTCATGGGATTCCAGGTACTTCTTGTACCAACACTTTAATGTACAATGTGCTGCCATTCAGGTCGTAGATAACGTTATTCTTTCTCTTTTTCTCTTCCATTTATTTTCATTCCTGTGGAACATTTTCTTTTCACTATTCCTCTCATTCTCCTGCTCCACTCAAATTTCAGCAAAGTTCGGTGCTTCCACATAAGTACCAGACTGTTATTTCTCTGCATTTTTACCTGCACTCGAACTGCTTTTGATTACGCATGCTGCAGTTTATCGAGATCGTTTCCCACCCACCGGGGTAGACCGCATAATACAATCCTTACCCTTATGCACTCTGCTCAGGGTAGACCCCATACAAGGAGCATATAGTAAGCAGCTTGCGTTCTACCCCGGTAGACCGCATACGACAATCCAAGGACCTACGTAGACCGCATACGACAAGAATACCCAAATTTTTGCCACTCAATTGTATAGAAACAGTATAGAGTGTCGTATACATGGTCTCCATACAAAAATTCCCGCGTCCAATGTCAAAGCGCCACCCTCCGGTATTGTTTCCAACGCTCGGTTCGTTTCTCGCAAGCGCTCAACGAACTATGCGGTTGATATATAAGCATCATATAACATTTTGATTTGAAAATTGTTGTCTTTATCATAGGTCCTTCATCGTAGGAGAGATTTTAGCTGTGCAGACCCATGGACTCGTGGACATCAGAATTTGAATTATACTTGATGTAATTGATTTGTAAGGTAACCAGTAATCATTGAGTTATATTGAACTTATAAACACATCTTGTATTGGATAATTCAAATAAGTTTCTTCGTTTCAATATATACAGATATTCTGTGGCCCTGGTTGTATAAAATATTTCAGGTTCGGGCTGTACTTCTTAACATGTGTGGTTAATCGATGTCGGAAATATATGACTCTGAATTTTTATTATATTTTTGCAATCGTTCAACATAGAGTTGAACATCGCCACAACATTGGCTCAACGTTGGCGCGGGATTGTTGCAACGTTGAATCAATTTTGGCCGAATATTGACTCAGTACTATTATAGTATTGACTCAAGTTTAGCAGTCAATATCATTTATGTGTAATAAATAATGGTACCTCCTTTGAGTACATAAAACATCTGACCATTGGCAGACCATAAAAAAATTCGTCTATCAGTCTTGGTTCGTAATGAGTACAAGCATGATCCAATCTTGGATTTAGATCGAACGACAAATTTTTTCATGGGTTGCCGATGATGGCTGATTTGACTGCCATAATCGTACCAATGTTGGTCCGTGATTGGCAGAATACATCAATGGAGTTTGTAACGATGTTATCATTTCAAGCTTGCACCTTGCTAACCGCCAAGGCTCGGCCAATCTTTGTCAGTGTTGCACCATCCTAGTGCCAATCGTCAATTTTCACCTGGGTGATTTTGAAGGAATGAAAATTCTCACTTTTTAATTTTCGTATTGGAAACTATTGATGATAAACAACAATTTTCCGTGAGAAAGAGGTGTTTTGATCAGCTCTAACAGGCTATACCGGGTGTTTCAGAATTCATCATTCGCATTTCTGTAGCATATTCTGCAGCCAGAATACAATAATATCCCGTATGAAAAAAGTTTTTTGAGGCATAGTTTTTGAGATATGACGATTTTTTCCCAAATCCAAATCACTTACAAACATTGTGTGCCACACACTTGAACTCGACGCCATTCGCTAATTTGAAAAACGACGGATCTCTGACAAAAAAATTCAACTATCCTGCCATTGTTTGTTTTGGAACTATAATAATTCAAAAGTCTTGAATTTTGATTGGCTAGAAGCTAAAACATTTCAAATCGCTATAACTCAGAATTTCAAAATGATGGGATATTTCAATTTCTCTCTAGAAATCCGCCGTTTTCTAACTTAGCGAATGGCGTCGAGCTCAAGTGTGGAGCACACAATGCTTCTGAGTGATTTGGATTTGAAAAAAAATTGAAACATCGTCATATCTCAAAAACTACGCCTCGAAAAAATTTTTTTCATGCAAGATATCATTGCATTTTGGCTGCAGAATATACCACAGGAATGAGAATGATGAATTCAGAAACATCCAGTATTTTTTATTTCTCATTTTGACGAGTTTCTTTATTTCCTCGTCCTGCTGGTCTCCTGGATCAGATCCAAAATGTGTCCGAGCGCTGAGACTGTTATTAAATCCGCGGCCTCAATTCAACCCCAGACAAAGTGAAGGTTTTGTTCCAAGAATTTTTTGTTCATTGTGATTGTGAGACATTTACATTTTTTCACGGACTTGGTGTTGTTCTTTTACTTTTCTGGAGTTCTTGTGGGGATTTCACTCATTATTATAAATACTGCCCACTCAACCTGATCATCTTATTTCCCTATTTTATGAAACCTGTCAACACGTTGACAGATCGAGATCTATACTAAGATCAATGACCATATGATACATTGTATACATTATACTGAAATGAATGCTATTGGATATCGAAAAAAAGAAAAGGACAGAATATCGATGTCCAATAAGGAAAGAGAAAGAACATATCTCCACCATTGGAAACCCATCCCAAACAGGATGAAGAAAAACTTCGTGATGAGAAGAAATCTGGAACTGATGTCAATGATGGGGAAAAATCCTGATGTTTTGATCGCATAAAAATTTAAAACGTTCATATTTCAGTATCGCGTGAACTGATCAAGTTCATAGTGTGCTTAATCAAAAGTGCGTATTCGAATTATATAATAGAAATTCAATCATTTTCCCTTGATTCAATGTGTGAGACGAGTTATTATGAGTTGAGGATATTTTTACTATATCAAATTCCGGTTCACGTGTATAGATACACGGTAGCGCGAGACTTCTACTTGTTCATTTTCTTCACTTTTTTCAGGGTTTTCTCATGTATTTGGCGTTGACACGTTACCGCGTCTCTTGATATACCAAACAACAGCATGCTATATCAATAATTCATGTGTTTGCAACTAATTTTCACAAATTACAAGACAAAATTTCAATAGAGAAAAACAATAATCGCTAGAAATATGGAATTCAATGAATAAATGGTTTTTATTAGCTCGTTCTGGTTATATTATATTTCATACTTTTATTATTGTTTTTTCCAAATGTATGTATTTTTTCAGCATTTGAATGATATACAACCCAATTTTCGAACAACACGTAATACAAGAACCCTTTCTCTTTTAATTCTGTTATAACAATAACATTTATTTGAGAATGCACTTATGGAACAGAATCACATGAATCCCGAACTCTCTCGCCCGATTTTCTCCTCGGTGCCCTTCGACACCTCCTTTCCGTTCAAAGATTCAAGTCCTCACCGAAAGCTGTTGATTTTCTCCACTCGAAGTGATATTTGACAACCCCAAAGGGGGATAACTTCCATCTGAATTCCAAAAAATCGATTGTTCCGTCTGAGAATTTGTATTTTTCGCGTTAACGAATACTGAAAATCTCGTTCGTGTCACAATCGGCCCACGAGATTTCCAGACGCTCGCTCTTGGTTCTCGCTCTTAACGAAAAAGACAATTCAATCTTTTTTTTTTACAATATAGGGGAGAGTGGGGACACTTGCACCACTTTTTTTTTACATTGTTATAACTTTCGTGGTTAACTTCATTCGATATATTATTTATGGGATTTTGACAGAGCAAACATTCCTTTCTAAGTTGCAAATGATAGCAAGGTCGAATCTAACATCCTATCAATGATATAAGTGTTCTTCAAAAACATTGCGTTTGGTGCAACTCTCCCCACATGGCGGGAGACTTGCACCACCCTGTGGGGATATTTGCACCACCCTGCGAATTAGCTCTTTCTCCCTCTCTCTCTCTCTCTCTCTCTCTCTCTCTCTTTCTCTCTCCCTGAGTAATTGATCCTCTCCCTGCTAAATTTTCCCAATAAGGACCGATACAAAACGATAAATGTTTTCTATAGTTTTCAATGAGGTTTCTGAATACGGAATTTACGAAGTTATATCGTTATCAAACGATCAAACTCTATCGTTCTTTATCGTTTTCTATAAAAATTTAACAGATTGTATAGAGTTTTATCGTGAAATTCGTATAGGAGAAGTATCAGTTATTTGGAAAAAAATAGTTATGTGTTCTAGAATAAGTAGTACTTTTCCAATACGAATTTCACGATAAAACCCTACACAATCTGTTAAATTTTTCTAGAAAACGGTAAGGAACGATAGAGTTCTATCGTTTGATAACGATATAACTTCGTAAATTCCGTATTCAGAAACCTCATTGAAAACTATAGAAAAAATTTATCGTTTTGTATCGTTCTTTATGGGGATAATTTAGCAGGGCTAATTGGAATAATAACCACTATTTTCAAATCTATTTATCAGTATTTATTTGAAATGAATAATCAGATATACAAGTGAATAGCTGAACTTACGATCAAGATGGACTTTATGCAGTTTAGAGTTTGATACCAGCAACAACCTTTTATTGAAAACTAATCGCACAAGAGTGTTTGCTATGAACGGAGGAAACAAGTGAAATTTGTCACTCCTACCAACTCATATCAGGAGGCATAAACTCAATTGAACGTTCTTGAGACTGATTTCAGCGCCGCCAAGAGGAAGGGTACTTGAACTAATCTCACATGAAGGCACTGAAACTGTGTCACAAACTTTTATGATTTGTTGAGCATTTGTGTAAATGTATCCATGTGAGGTTAGTTCCAGTAGCCTTCCCCTTGGCGGCGCTGAAGTTCATTATGAAAATTCTCTCATTGAGTTTATCCCCCCTGACTTATATGAAGTGAGATCATTCATGGAAATAGCAAAGAGTTTCACAGAGTATTTTATCAAACAAAAGAATCTTTCTCTCTCTCTCTCCTTCCTCTCCTTCTCTCTTCTGTTCTTCGGAAGAACATTCAGATTCGAACATCCGAGTGTATGGATCATTCTGAATACCTGTTTCTATAAAAAAAATGAAACATCGGAAGTGGTGCAAGTATCCCCGCAATTTGTGGTGCATTGCACCCCTCGCGGCATCAACAGACTACTGATACTCGCAAAAAAATTCCAGATATTTTCAGTCAAAAAGTGGATCATGAAAATATTGTGCAACGATTGTACTTTCGATTGAGATTGGTTTCGTGGTGTTTGGGATCACTTACAGATCATGGGAAACTTTTTCTGAAAAACTAAGGAGACACAAATCAAACGATTTTGAGAGTGCCAAACCTTTTGATATCAATAAAAAAACAGAGATTCATTCCACATTCCTGTGAACTCGTGTAGAGTTAGGTCATCCATTCAGCAAACGCCACGTGCAAGAACAGTTCAGAAATTTTGGAAAATTAAGAGATATCTGCTGTGGTGCATATCACCCCATGGTGCAAGTGTCCCCACTCTCCCCTACAATGTATCATTCAAGTTCACGCAAGTTGTTCAGGTTACATGTTGAATTTAGACCTATATATTTATTTTACATATTTTTTTCTTCATATTGCGCGAAGAATGTGCGTGCAAGTTCATAAGGTATGATGACTTGTCATATCGGCTCTTCAATTAAATTAAAAATTTTCCATCCACCCTTATATTTTTTGGGTGAATCTAGTTTGGTGTGATTGATGGTATTTCAATGCTGTCTTGGGCGTAACAACAGTGTCTGCCTATAATAAACCACCTTGATTTTATCAAATTTTCTGTGAGTAATTATTCGTGCATAAGTGAGGTTTTCTGTGCTACGTCAGGGAGCATAAACTCAAATGAAAAATTTTCAGACGGATTCCAGCGCCACCGTACAGTACCTCCATTGAAAAAACTTGATACACTAACACTACTGCAACAATTTTCATGATTCGTCAATAATTTGTGTTGACCTGTCCACGCAAATTTACTTCAATGGAGGTTCCGTACGGCGGCGCTGAAATCCGTCTGAAAATTTTTCTTCGAGTTCATGCCCCCTGTGCTACGTGCTGCTTGACCCACGTGACTTATACTATATACACTGTTTAGCTTGATCGGTGTGTGTGTATTGTACTCAATACATCAATAGTTATATTCACAATTATTCCTACAACACATCGTCCTCCTTCATGGATTTCCCACTGTTATTGGATTGATCAGCATTATTGAATTCATCACGCACTCTCATCATTTAATTTTGTATTTTGTTCTTATTCTTATTATTTTTTTTTATATAATTGCATTATGTCGTATGTGAGAAAAATATGTAGAGGCCGTTAGAAGACGGTGGCTGATCCAATTTCTTGTACTGTATGTGGAATACACTGGAAAGAATATTCATTTGTCCTCTCTCCATGAAATATTTATTCGTGAGAATTGAATATTCTGTTACGTCAAAACCTTTCATATAGGTTATCTGAAAAAGACAGCAGTTATTAGGAATTGCCAAATCAAGTTTGACAACCCCTTTGTTACCCCACTTCAGTTAGTTAGACTGAACAAGGACTGGGGAAAGGATACATCAATGAAACTGTTTGACTCGTTTAAAATATAGTTACAAGATTTAATTTATTATGACTTTTGATTACAATGAGGATTAGTATTTAACTTTGTATATTGATATTAATATTTATAATTACAAATTTTAAATTTATTATAAAGATCAATTTTTATGATTTGCAATGTGAGCAGGAACTAGATTCATATAATTCCTTGCATGGAGGAAGAGGTTGAACGTCCCAATCTTCTCCTTCTACAAATAAATCCCCTCTTATTTTCAATGAAGCTAAATATAATTTCAAATTATTTAATTCTTCATTCAATTTCATTAGGGATTCCTCATAGGTGATCAGATTATTGAGGAAACGTTTTCTCTTCCTTCCTGCGGGTGGAATTCTATTTCCCCTAACGTCCCTATGAGTTTGATGAGTTTTTATCCTGTTCTTTGTTCCCCGGATTCTGTCTTCTGGATATTTTATCCTATCATATATCTTGATTTCCACTGAAAGAGGAACAGAAAAAGAAAATTTGTTAAAATATAATTCTTTACCACTTCTGAATATGAGAATGAAAGAGAGAGAGTAAAAACGAATTAAAAGAAAGATTTACAAATTTTGGTTTGTATTCTAGTATGAAACTTGAATCTATAGAAATTTTGATTTAAAAATAAAAAAAAAAGTTTCTGATTTCATTTGTTGAGCGAAAGTTGAGAAAAGAAAAAATAAAAATTCATATTCAAATATGTGGCTTGAACCCACGAAGATTGAATTTAGATTCTAAAAACTCAAGGTTTCATCGAAATTTCAATGTTACCATTGAGGTAAAGAAACTTAGGTTTTTCACCCACCCAAATAGTGTAAAACACTTACTTTTTATAAACCCCGCGAGTGCCTTAGCAACTCGCTTCACGTTCTGTTGTAATTTGTTGAAACTGCTAGTGATCCTGGCTGTTTGTAGCACAGGCTCGCAGTTATCGCCTTTTGTGGAGGAAAAAATGGAATCCAAATGGATCCTCCCGCGTAATCGAAGAAATCCGTGCTTGACCCGTTATACTGGTCAGTTGGTCCGTGGATTTTGAATAATTCGTGCTTGAACTTCGTTCGATCACTGTTCAAGCACTAGTTCGAAATACCACTCGTTGATTGTCGAGTCCTTTGTGGAGTCCTTTGTAGAGTCATTTGTAGAGTCCTTAAAAGGACTATCAGCGATGAATTTCCTTGTTGATTCGGAGATATACTTCCAAGTTATTCTCCTTTGGTATTTTGAATGATTCGTGCTTGAACTTCGTTCGATCACCGTTCAAGCACCAGTTCAAAATACCACTCGTTGATTGTTGAGTCCTCTGTAGAGTCCTTAAAAGGACTATCAGCGATGAATTTCCTTGTTGATTCGGATATACTTCCAAGTTATTCTCATTTGGTATTTTGAATGATTCGTGCTTGAACTTCGTTCGATCACCGTTCAAACACCAGTTCAAAATACCACTCGTTGATTGTTGAGTCCTCTGTAGAGTCCTTGAAAGGTTTATCAGCGATGAATTTCCTTGTTGATTCGGAGATATGAAATCCTGAAAAGGACTGTTGAAAATTCAGCTGTTGACAAGAGCGGAGTGTCTTGTGAAGTGTGTGAAGTGAAGTGTGTGTAGTGAAGGAAATGTGGCGATATTTATACACACGAATTTCCTTGGTGAGCGCTGTGATTGGTTAGAGGTTCCCTGGAGGGGTTTTTCAAACTCTAAGCCAATGAGAAGTCGAGGTATCTGCTCTCGACGGTTTCACGACGGTCTGATTTAAACCTAGCGGTATACACGAGCGCCGCCTGTCGGGAAAGTCGCGAGATAACGCACTTCGCGCTCGACTCTCGCTCGGAGGTGACGGGTTCCCTCTTCGTCGTCTCCATATCCATAATGTTTCGATTATATTATATATTACAAATCAAAGGTTTTTTCAACCAGTATATTCATATCTACCTCTTATAAGATTATTTTTGCATATACCATTATTCTCAATATTTATACAAAAAATATAGTTTTTGTTTCAAATTCAAGACGCTTACAGCATACAAGTCCCTTTTTAGTTTGCAGAGGATTCAGAGTGAGGAATATCTATGGAATGCGTTCCTATGAATTCATGAAGTATTCCAAATGAATACACAGAGTATCAAAAGAATTCCTGAAAAGTTCTTAGTGAATACATGTGGGAACTCTACACATAAAAAATGCATGAAGTATTCGTAAAGACTACTCGTCATGACAGTGAACATGAACCCCCATTGAAGTTCAAAAGGTAGTCCTGTTCCGCTCAAAAAGGATTTGTAACGAATACCATGAACTTCGATTAACAAGAATTCAATCAGAGTCCTCCTGAATTTGTGAACGTTTTTGGATAAAAATAATGTCCAAGATATAATTGATTGTATATTTTCCTTTATGAATTTATTGAATAGGTGCGTGTACGAGATTTGGAGAGTGCTCAATGAAGTGAAATGAATTATGCAATGTAATAATCAGTGAATAATTCATTTCAGTGCAAGAAACATATAATATGTGAGAATAAATGACATATCATATGATTTTGAGGTCGAAGTTTGTATACAACAAGGTGATGTTACTTTAAAGAAGAGAAGCGTGTGAAAATTCATGAATTGTTTGTGGATAATGAAGTAAATTATTGATTGGCTGTGAAAATGCATTCATACAAACAATCTCTTATGTATGGAAAAACTAATCGATTGTATCTAGTGTGGGAAATCCTTTATAGAAAACGATGGAAAAATTCTGTTTTTTGTAAAGATGAACGATTCATCAACAAAAAAAAACTCGCTCAACAATCCGATGATGATTTTCTTTTCAGATTTTATCATTTGGATTGGCGACAATATTCTTCGCACAAATGCCCAAATGTCTACACTCAATGACCTTTTATGGCAGGGGCAATCAAGTGTGCGCCTCCGTTCCGGTAAGGAGGTCATAAACAAGTGCCCAGATGTCTATCCTTAATGGGCCCTTTATGACGAGCGCGATAAAGTGCGCGCCTCCGTTCCAGTAAGGAGGGCATAAATGAGGGTGAGGAGAGGGTTCTCGGTTTTTCCAATCTCTTGGAAAAAACGGTACTCTTGGATGTGCTTGGGGGCGCCGAGCCAGTTCGTTTCTTTTACCTATGGAGCATAGATGTTGGTGAGTGAGTACACCACTCTCCCAACGCTCGATAAATCGTGTGCATATTTTATGTAATTGGCATAGTTGGGCCCTATTCCGCGAATCATTTGGTGCGCGTGTGTTCGTGCTATACAGCACTCACAAACGTTAGGCGGAAAAATTGGAAAAATTTGCGTCTACGTTACAATTCAATGAGATGCAAAAACTGATTACAGTCCGCTCTCTCAAAAGTGCCACTCTGAATAGTGCCGATCCCCCTCATTCGTGCTCGAACACTACCCCCACCATCCATCACGCTATCGTGTGACATCACATTTGAAACCGTTTCTTGCAATAGTGCCACCTGCAAATATGATCAAGAACTCTTCATAACTGATGTTCAATTACTCTGATCCATGTTCCATCATGGCAAATGTGTCGAGATGAAGAATAGAAAATTGGTGTGATTACTTTTGAATTAATCAAGGAGGAATAACCGAAAAATGATACAAATAAATTCAAACATGAAGTATGTATACAGGAATGTGAACTCATGAATGTGATTTCTATATACTACAAAATGATAATTATTTATTATTTTCTATCTGATATTCTGATGTCTTGATGAAATGTATTCAATATTCAATGATTCTATAAATTGTCCAAAAATACACATAAAATGGATGCATAAATCTTATACAAATTATTACTTCAAACCTTGTTTTGGACTTCATAAAATTGATCCTCGTAGAATTGAGTGTAAATACTATGTATGTTGTACCCGATAGAAGACAGGAGAGAGTAATTTTGCATACACAAGCGTGTGGCACTATTGCGAGAGTGGCTTACGAATGTTGAGAACATACGCGTACGCCAATGGTGGAGGTACATGAGTTCTAAGAAGAATACTTCCCTACTCTCCCATCACCGGCACTGTTGAGAGAGCGGACTGTACTTGTGGCGAATGAATTGTCTATTTAGAAGACCAATTCATTTGGGACAAGCATTCCATTATTTGATTCCATTGAATATTCCATTAATCCTAACGAATATTTCATGGAGGGAGGACAAACAAACTATTTATTTGGTCGACAGAAATTTTTTTTCAGTGTATGTAAACATCCTGGTGTCACTTGTATCAGCCATTCAGGCCACTCTTGGCATGGAACAACATTACTCAACTGTAATGTCATTACTTCAGAATTATCAAAGTTACTTTGTTCTGACACACCTGATTCTGAGGGATCATTGCGATCAAATATCAACTTCATCATACAATCTGAATCCAAGAAATTGGAAAGTGACTTTCAACTTGAAATTTCTGAATTAAGTGATAATTTGATAAGCATGTACAAAACTGACTTATGGGGCATTCCACGTCAAGTGTACCCATGTGAAAACCTTTATGGCTGGGATTTTGATGGAACTTCGTGGAGTTGTTGTACTATTGGATTGCATAATTTGTGCAAAAAACGGGGAGGAAATATTGATGGGTTGCCGAGATGAAGGGGCTCAAAGTTTCGGGCATGTTTATCTCCGTTAAATTATAACTCGGTTATATTTCCTTTGAAAAAAACGCGAGTTATGTTTTTCGTTGGTTTTTTCCGTTCTTTCTAATGAAAATTGGGACGATTCTCCAAATTAATTATTTGTGCAAAAAAAAGTGATTTTTATTTTTCTCTTCGATTTTTTTTGAAGATCAGCATTTTTGAAAATCTTTTAATCACGCTCAAAAGAACGCTCATTCTTCTCCCCTCAAAATCATTGCTCATACAACATGGGCTCTCATGAAATCATCAGTCAATTCAATCGTTAAAGCCGGTGATCCAACCGCCAAGCGCGCTGAAAATGCTGGTCAGCCGTGACCCGGTATGGCGATATCGATGGAAATTTTTTCCCATAGACTATTGCAAGCATAACTGATGAAATACTAGGAACATCCCTTATTCACTATGGAAATTGATTATTATCATTATTATTAATATCCTCATCCTCTACATGAAATCAATCTTTTCTGACATCGCTTACGAGATCAATCACCTCTTCTCATCGCAATTTGATCTTTCATCCCTGCCATGATACGATTATTCTAATCATCTTTATGAAACAATAAAATCATCAATATTACTATCGTACACGCAACAAAATAATACTATAGAATTCACAACACTCTTCATGTTTAACTGAAGTTGTCGTGAACATTGCTTTGTTCTCACATCAATGTGAAGCTATCTTCACAATGTTCAATATTTACATTGTAAGAATAAAAGCACTGCACATCTCAATTTTACTAGAGCCCTATTTACCTGAGGAATGCTGTGAATTCAACAACATTATCTTGTTTAGTGTAAAGTAAACTGAATTGTCAATTATCAAGTGTATCCGTCATTTATTCGAAGTGAATATTGTCTACGTTACGTCACTCTTACGCATCACTCGAATTGAATGAAGATACGATGTCAATGGGAGGCTCCTCTCCAGAACAAGCAGCAGCTTCTTTTCTACATAACCTACACACTTTTGCATCGGGGGGGATACTGGGAAACTTTTTCGTAAATTTGGAGAAATAGTTCTCAAATCTCTTGATTTGAATTTGTGATGGATTTTGTGCAAAGGGTTACAACAACGATCAACGGAACTTTGAGTTGCAAACATTTTTCAGAATCAAGGAATGTTGTGTCAATATTGCTGTATTTCATCTATCGATTGAATTGCCTATAAACAAACACAATCGAACAGTTGGAAAAGAAAAAATTGATTTTCATCACGAATTGCGGATCATATTCAAAATTGAAAAGATTTTACTTACAATTCAAGATCGTGTCATGCGATGCGATTTTTCGTGTGACATCAAGTTGTATGGAGTATGCGTATAAACAAGGAATAACAAATGAACATCGTCGATATGTTGAATGTATCGAAGATGTTCACAGAATTTCAATTGTTTATCAAATTGAGACAAATCGATCACAAATTCGAATGAATAGATTTGAGAACTATTTTTCCGAGTCTACAACAAAAGTTTCCCAACATTCTTCCCAATGCAGAAGTGTGTGGGTTATGCAGGAAAGAAGCCAGTGTATTTTCTAGAAAGCAGAATTATTCCATATTCATTATATCATGTATATTTATTTATTATTATGTTCCATAATTTCAAAAGCTGTTATTGATGAAGTTTGATAATATAATGGTACGGTAACATTGTATGAAATCATTGGCATGATTAAAAAATCATATTTTATTGAAAGACAGTTCGTTTCACATCAATTCCACGTCAACGATATGATGAACCGTATCAGAACGTTCAGTAGCTAATAGGAATATGCGACATGCGCATTTCAAACCGTTGCGAATGCCAGATCAAATTCTCTTCCCATAATTTCTAGTACACGATTTCAAAGCTGAGGAATCCAGCTTTCAGATGAGCTAACTTAAGAAATTTTCAAAATTGTCGAAATTGGAAAAAAATGTAAAAATAACTTTGAACTCGCTGTTACGTCGCAAACTCTGAATTGATACATGAAGGCATCTACGGCCTCGTGGATGACCATAAAAGAAAAGCGATAGTAGCCCAGACTCTCGACAACGACGTACCACCTTCGGGTGGACTTACCTTTCCCTCTACGGTACGTTAGGAATTCCGTAGCGGCATCCGCTCGTTCTCTCTCCCTCTCTCTCTCTCTCCGCCTCAACGAGAATCCCGGCTGTACGTTCAGACCACGGAGGCAGCGTGGGTATCGAGATCCCGTCTCCACGAGGCGAAAGAACAACACCACCACTCACACACACAACTCAGTACTTTTATTACTGATCATACAATTCGATAATCCTATAAATGTTCCACCCCGGGAGAACCAAAAGGGCTCGATATAATCCAAACGCGGAATGCATAAACTGTGACCACATTGTGTTCGACACACCACTTACCCGTATGAAAAAACAAAAAGCGTGTCGGAACGATATATATCGGTAAACGGTACTCTCTCATCGAGCGACAAGACAACTCTGATGCGACGCCGCTCCTAGCGGCCGTGCGAGAGCTCGGTAACCCCTTTTATCGGGACGGTGAAACAGCGTTGAGGTCCGGGATTGGTCCCTCGTGAATCAGGCGAGATGATGCAACAAATCCCGTTGTTGCTACGTAGGCGGCCGAAACAAATTCTCCTAGATGGAGCCCGCTGTCCGTGACGGTAACGCTCAGTGGTGTCTCTCACACCATCGTCCTTGAAGCTTGGGGGCGGTAGATCTACGGTCGATAATGGTTATCGCCGCATCAAGATTTGGTTGTGCCGTGCGTGGCAGTGGCGGTAGATGGCGACCCTCATAATAAACCGTGTGGCTCGGCATTAGTGATACATAAGATAATTCGAATGAATTTTCATCCCGGGAGGAAAAAGAGAGAAGCCTTGTTGCGTTAACTTTACTATACTCGTGGATCGTGACAATCTCAAAAAGACCGTCACATTGCTAAATTTTTTGGAAGAAATTTTTCCTCACAAAAACGGATTACGCCATTGTGAAGAACAGAAAAAAAACTACAAAAAACAATATCGAAAATAATTTTATAAAAAAATGTAATTCAAGAAATTATATCTTCAAAAGAGCTGATTAAACGAAATCTGTAAATTCCCAAAGCGAAATCCTTAATAGGATTGGAAGTCACTAACTAGTACTACATTGCAGTAAAATTTCAGAAAGATTGAGGGGGTAAAAATTTTTGAGCTGGTACGCTTGAGAAATTTTGCCCCATATCTAAGAAACTATCCAACATATTGCACTGCTCATGGTCTCATTTTGAAGATAATGATCTAATCTAGAAATTCAGGTAGATTTATCATAGTAGCATTAGTGGTTCCCGAAAAATCATGAAGTAAACTTCAGACTTTTTTCCAAAAAAACATGCATGTATATAAAACGATGTTTCTGAGCAACATATTCACCCAAAAATCTAATTCTACCTGAATATTTTGTAAAAGATCTACTGAATATGTGGTGAAAATATGAACTCTCTATTTCAATTGGTTCTCAAGATATATCGATTTTTGTCTGAAAATTTGTCGAAATTCAAACTTTCTGACAAATGCGTTTGAAAGTAAACGTATGTTTTTTCCATGCTCAAGGTTAAGATATAGGTCTTGGGGTACTATATTCTTGTTCAGTAGGTTCCAAAGAAAAAAATGAGACAAAAAATTTTTTCTTGAAAATTTCCTGATTTTTCACTGTTTTCAGTGCTGAATCCCCTTAATTATTATTCAATCAATTCCCCAATGCAAAGGAACCTTAAGAAATATTAATAAGTCACAAGTTATTATGATGAAACGTTTTATTTCGTTGAAAGGATCGAAGATTTTTTTATAAACCAATTATTTATATATATACCTTCAACATTGATTAGTTTCATGAGATGTCAAATTTGTTTTTCGCCGTATAGAATTTTTTACATATGATGATCAATGAGCGAGTAATAATTCAAATTCAATTCTCCACAGGTGTAAGCACAAACTCAGATAGGAACAAGTGTGAACATAGAAACAATGTGCAGATTAACAAAATTAATTCCTTTGTAATGTTCTTGTGCGAGTTTATGCTTACCCCTTGAGAGGATATCAGAGTTACCATCACAACACGTTTTTCTGCACAAGAATACTCGAAAGTGAATTCATAAAAAAAATTTGAGATTCTCAAGGATGATTCTTTGAGACTTTATCTAGGTCTGTACAGAGAATCATCCCTGGATATCTCAGATGTTTCTATGAATTCAGTTTCGAGTATTTTAGTGCAAAAAACGTGCTCCGACGGTCACTTCGGTATCCTCTTGATCTACCAGATACATCAACTGTTCAAGATATATTCTAAATCTTACAACGTCATGAGAAAAAATCTTACGAATATTCTATCATATTTATACATCATGAAACTTTCGAACAAAATAGTTAAAAATCAAAATGAACTGTCTTTGAGAACAAAAATTCTTGAATGATACCGTCAAACGACTTACATTCCTAATTATCAGATTAAATATCATTGGGAGTAAAAATTACTCCGGTCCGGTTTGAAAAGATGACTCTCGTTCTCATGAATGTTTCATAGTCACAACCGATTTCAATTGTCCCAGAGAGGTTAGACACCTGTGAATAATATTCAGTTGATATCACTCCGAATACCTTCTAGAATCCCGATTTTTACTCAGTGAAGTATGTCAAATTTTATTTTAACTAAGCAGCATTTGCGGGAGGTGCTAGTTTTCTGTTTCAATTGGAAAAAAAGTGCAGCTGAAGCCCATCGAATGCTTGTGGAAGTTTATGGTGACAATGTTCCAACTGATAAATCATGTGGGGAATGGTTTCGACGTTTTAAGAATGGCGATCTCAGTGTCGAAGACAAGCCTCGCTCAGGACAACCACAAAAACTCGAAAACGAGGAATTGGAGGCTTTACTCGACGGAGATCCGAGTCAAACGCAACAGGAGCTTGCGGAATCATCAGGAGTTACGCAACAAGCAGTTTCCGTACGATTACAATCCATGGGCATGATTCAAAAGCAAGGCAGTGGGTGCCTTATGACTTGAAGCCTAGAGACATTGAACGGCGATTTTTCACTTGCAAGCTGACTCAAAGACAACGAAGAAAGGGGTTCTCACATCGGATTGTGACAGGAGATGAGAAATGGATATTCTACGATAACCCCAAGAAAAGAAAATACTATGCTATGCCCGGTCAATCGTTGCCATTGACTTCAACATCGACACCAAAAAGGAATATTCATGGTTCAAAGATCATGCTGTGTATCTGGTGGGACCAAAAGGGTGTTATATACTATGAATTGCTAAAATCTGGTGATTCTATCATGGGTGATCGGTATAGGCTACAATTGATTCGTTTGAGTCGTGCATTACGAGAAAAACGTTCGGAATACAAGGATATTATTCTTTCACACGATAACGCTCGGCCTCATGTCGCAAAAGTAGTGAAAAATTATCTGGAAACGTTGAAGTGGGATATTCTACCGCACCCGCCGTACTCACCGGACATTGCTCCTTCTGATGACTGGTTATTCCGACAGATGCAACACGATTTGGCAGGCCACCGGTTCACTCCGTTCGAAAACGAAGCGATGCATTTGATCGCCTCGAAAGACGAGACGTTTTTCCTTGACGGGATTCGAAAATTACCAGAAAGATGGAAAAAAGTGATAGCCAGCGATGGACAATACTTTGATTAATTTGATAATTCATGTTCTTCTGAAATAAACGCATCTATAACTGTGGAAAAACGGACCGAATTAATTTGTACTCCCAATATAAAACTCAACATTCAATGAAAATGTTACCATGAACAATGCATAAAATGAAAGAAAAACAACATAAATTAATGAAGATGCTGGAATAAAAGCTTTATCTTTTGGCATTAGTCCGTGCCGGTAATTAAGCATGGAGTACGTGCTGCTTTCGAGATTAGGCTGTATCATTTCTAGACGAACTGTTTTTCTTTATGCGTTCAAATGCGTGCTGGAGCCATCTTTTGATATGGTTTTCAATTCCTGAAGGATTGGCTTTAGTAAACTGTATCTGAAAAATATTCGATGCAATATTTGAGGATTATATTTTATAGTACACGAAAATATAAAGCAATTCCAATTGAATAATCGGAACTCAATAAAAATGTTTGGATCACTCTTTTGGAACATTGAAGAATATTTTGGAAAAAGTTATGAGATTCCTTACGCAGCATACTTGAATAGATTAAAGATATCTTATTGAAAACATATTGAAGAACATTAGAGCATATGGTAACAAAGATCTAAGAAACTTTGAATTGAGATATTCAAGAGACATATTTCAGTACTGCATAAGACATTTTTCAAAATTCTTGAAAAATTTTCACCAAGCAAATAATTAATAAATCACTTGTAACTATTCTAAGAGGGTACGAGCGTTATCATCCGAACATGTTGGTTAGAAAAGGACAAGCCTACACGATAGAAAGAGTGGTCTGAACACACGCTGATATTCCCTTGAGCAGATGCAACTGGCAAAACTTTAGCCAATATGTTCAGGACAAACCTCCTGAAAATGCATGGATTGATACAAAATATGTCTCTGTACTGCATTTCTTGAATGGTTGAAGGAATGATGTACACAGAGATACTTTGAATAAATTCACGCACTTTCTTGTATCTCCCCTGGTGGAAACTCTGATTTTGATAGGTTTTTTTGGAAATTCCCAGAGTATTTTCAGAGATTTTCCGAATTATTTAGAAATTCATAGAGATATACAGAGACTTACAGAGAATGTTCCAATTTTGAGAGTTTTTCAGAGATTCTGAGAAACATATTTCCACCAGGGTCCTTGAGGGTATCCCGTAGAATCTGAAGTTACTAGATCTTTCTACCCAAAATACTCAAAGCTGACCCAATAAAATGGAATAAAACAACCAGTCAGACTTTCTTCAGTATGAAACAAGGTCTAGCTAGTTGATTTTGTCCATTTCATCAAGTCATTTTTGAGTATTCTGGGTAAAGATATCTGGTAACTCAAGCTTCTACAGAAAGCCCCTCAACCCTCAGTTACCTCATGGGGGTCTAAAGGGAACAAGAGGTTTCAGAAAATCTGATGTTCTGTTCATAAGGGTGAAGAGGGATTATTTGGAACCAAAACAGGGATCAAGTTTAAGAACCATAGTATGTTTTTGATAATTGGAAGAGCTCCATTTAGTTGATTGCAACGCAAAACGAGAGGTTAACAAAAACATACAAAAATACGTGGGGTAACTGACGGCTAATGCATATCAAAAGACTACTCCCAAGTCGATCAAGCGTTGTATTTCATGAAACATTCTCTTCACAAATTGTTTTGAATTACTTGAAATTCGATTTTTATATATACATATATATCAGTGATAGGAACCTTGAAGCATATACTAATGCAGCGAACAAAGACTACGAAGACGTGTGATTTACTTAGAATGAGAGATCCGACTTTTAGGCAGTAGTCTCTTTGCTTAAATCTCATTGAATGGAAAGAGAAAAAACTGCCTGATAATCAGATTTCTCATTCCCATGATTAACCACGTTTCATTCCTATTGAAATCGTAAGCAATGCTCGCTCCTGTAGTATTTAATTCAAGTGTTGAACAACGAAAATATATTAAAATAATTGAATTCTTAAATTAGAGTGGAATTGATTCATGTAGCATACCGATTAGAATTTTGCGAATAGAAGTCTGTTTGAATTTTGAGGTGCCTCTTTGTCCAGACCATGAGTACAAACACGCTAAATCATCCGCAATGATCGCATATAAACATCTTCTGACATATTTGCTGGCATCCAAATCACGCCATCGTTGTAATTCTACGACTTGTGAGAAATACAATTGCATTTCAAAAAAATATAAATATCAAACGAATGTGATTGATTTTGAAGGGATACCAGCGTACCATCAAAATAAAGATTTTGTGTGCAAGATTTCTCCGAACTGAACTTATGAAACTGTCTGAAATTTTCAGGAAATAATTTTTTATACTTTATCAATTGCTGTACAGAGCCCAAATTCTGGATTTCAAAAAAAATTCTTTTTTTCAGACGGTAAAAGAAAATTTTTTCCGGAATTCAAAGTTCGGACTCTGTACAGCAAATTTTAGACAGTTTTATAAGCTCAGTTCGGAGAAATCTTGCACACGAAATCTTCACTCGAATGGTACGCTGGTATCTCCTTAATATGCCTAATTAGTACGATGCATTGCTTAAGTTTTCTTAACAACACATCATGTTTGTGACCTTGGTAGAAATGTCCCATGAAATCCCATTGGAAGGGCTTAAGGTTGAAAACAATCAAATTCCTTTAAAACCCGTTCAGTTTCCCACTTGCCAATGAGATTTAATCGAATATTTTAAACAGGAAAGATATCCTTAGGATGTTTAAAAGAAGCTTTTGAGACGTTTTTGGAACGTTTTAAATGATCTTGGGGTTATACAGTGTTGTTTTGATCAACGTCTCGTCGTTAAATAGACAACTTACGAATCGATATCGTATCTTCAAGTTTGTTTGCGAATTCTCTTCAACGGTCATTAATTCCTCATTCTTGCTTAGAGGGAAGTCCGTCAAAAGTCGTTCTTCGTTTTCTTCTAAGTTCCTCATTTGGTCATCTTCGCGTGAATTTGAAAGGCGATTCAGCTTCATATGAATCCATTTCAAGCATTGTCTAAAAGATCTTTCAATTGTGTTAAGTGATACTCCTAGAGATAATTGAAGTAAGTAATTTGATTACATAATAATTAATTCCTAACGATTTCCAATCTTGATGGATTAATGATTTCAGTTCAAAGCGAGGGGGATACCGCTTGAAAATCATGATTTTTCAATATCTAAAATCTGTAAATATTGTTAAAGTGAGCGTAGCTCTATTTCGCTTAACGCAGTACGAATGCCCATTCCTTAATTAAGTAACTATTTTTCCTATTTTAATCACTAAAGTATCACCGATGTCCAAAAATCAGAGCATGACGACGGTGTGACGCTGGAAGTTGTCTCGTGATTTTACCCTAGCAAGTTCGTGATACGTATCTTTTAGGTATATTTCAGGTATCGATGAGGTTTCGTATCTTTGAGGTATCATAGCAGTATACTTGAAGTATTCATACTCAATTGTAACCTCGATAATACGTTTCATATGGTTAAAAATGATGCCCCAAGGATACTAGAATGAAACGTAACGTATCAGTATATGATACGAAAATGTAACATTGGTCTCAACAGGATGTCTGCTGTCTGGAAATTCTACCAGAATTGTTCAATCACAAATTCGCGTTGAATAGAATGACCGGTTAGACGCATAAAATTTCCAGGTGGATTACCCCTGCTGAAAAAAACGATTGAAATGGATGGATTTGGATAAGATTTCGATCCGTATTTGAAAATTTCCTGTCCAAATCAATCTGATTTTGTCCAGAAGTGGAATAAGTTGTCCATACGTATACAATTCCATCTATTCAAAGAAGATTCCAATCCGTTCCAATCCGAAATGGAGGTATTATTGAAGATCTGCAATCCACTCGCATCCCTTTCCAATCCAAAAGCGTTGCGGAAGCATTTCTGTCCATTCAGAGGATAAAAAAATCATCCAGAATAATCTGAGCTACAACATTGGTTCGTTCGCATCCGAGCAACGGATAGAATTTCTATCCAAACAAATCTCATTCCGACTTGAAATTATGAATCGGGTTGTGGACCCATTTTCATCCGTTGGGATGGACGAGAATTCAATCCGAGCGAATCCGAATCCAGAGCTGGATCTGATTTCATCCGTGGAACGTATGAAATTTGAATCACAATGAATGATCACTTTTCCATAAGATCACACCTGTGCGGGTAATCCAATATCATCCGTATTTCCGGATAGAGGCTGGATCCGAATCGATCCTATCAAAGAGCGGTGTCCTTTACTATCTGGAAAACATATGAGATTCCTATCCACCTGAATCCAAAGTCATACCTTCATCAAGTCATGATCCTGAATCCATTTTCATCCGTCAGGATGGATGAAAATTCAATCCAACCAAATCCGAATTCAGAGATTATTCCGATGCCATCCGTGAAACGTGTGAACTTTGAATCAGAATCAATTATTACTCTTTCATGAGATCATATCCATGCATGCAGTCCAATTTCATCCGTATTTTCGGATAGAGACTGAATCCAAATTTATCTTACCAAGAAGCGGTGTCCGTTACTATCTGGAAACGTATGAGATTCTTATCCATCTGAATTCAAAGTCATACCTTCATCAAGTTATGATCCTGAATCCATTTTGATCCGTTCAGATGGATGAAAATTCAATCCAAGCAAATCTGAATTCAGAGCTTGATCCAATCTCATCCGTAGAACGTGTGAACTTCGAATCAGAATCAATCCCTGTTGAAAAACACCGATTGAAATGGATGGGTTTGGACAGGAATCTGATCCATATTTGAACATTTCTGTACAAATCAATCTGATTTTGTTGAGAAGTGCGATGAATTGTCCACAAGTATCCATTTCCATCCATTCAAAGAGTATTCTTAACAGTTTCAATACAAAAGTGGGAAATTATCAAACACCTGCAATCCACTTGCATCCGTTTCCAATCCAAAAGCGTTGCGGATCCATTGTTGTCCATCCAAAGAATAGACAGATCCGAAGTCATACCTCCATCAAGTTATCATCCTGTATCCATTTTTATCCGCGAGGAGGGATGAGAATTCAATCCCACTGAATCTACTGAGACCTGGGTCCGTTCTATCCGTTGAACGTATGAACTTTGAATCAGAATCAATTGGAACTTTCCCGTAAGATCAAGCCTTTACGCATCATGCAATTTCATCTGTATTTTCGGATAGAGACTAGATCCGAATGTATCCCATCAAAAAGTGGTATCCGTTATTATACGGAAAGGTATGCAATTTCTATCCACCTGGACCCGAAGTCATACCTCCATCAAGTTGTGATCCTGAATCCAGTTTCATCCAGAATTGATTTGGATACTTCACGAATAAAAATGGAGACCATTACTCGAGTCGAAATTCAAAACCTTCTTTTCCCCTACATATGGAAGATCAGGAAATCTTCACCACTTTGAGGGGCAAAGGAAGAACTATCCCATAAAGCACCGCGAGGTTTTCTGAACGTCCACAAAACGTGCTTGGTTTCACATAGAACGTGCAAATAACGTCTCAGGACGTTCTCAAAAGGTCGCATACATGTCCCAGAGACATGCAAATGTCCCGTTTAGTTCCATCAATGTTCACTGTGTGACTTTGTGTTTTTCAAGGTTAGTTTTCATGAAAGTACGTTTAGAAGACTTGAAAAGAATGTCCCGTAGTAGATGGAAAGAAAATGCACAAAACGTATTCAGGGTTATGAAAAGGGAAAGTACTCTAAGCGTTTGAAAAATCTACTCCATAGAGACCAAAACATGCGGAACCAAAAGTACGTTTCCGCAACGTGTAGAAGACTCTCTGTGCTATCTGTGACAGGAGTCCTCTTCCTTTGCCCTTTAAAGTGGTGAGAATTTCCTGATCTTCAATATGTAGGCAGACAGGACCCTACTGTAGAGATCGACCGAAAATTTTTGCCGAAAATGATTAAAATTGAAGTTGTGATTATTGGTTTCGAAAACAACTTAGGACTGGACGTTTGAAGTGTAGACGAGCTCCTTGATAATCCAATTATCATACTTACGATCACATTTCATTGTAATTAACAAAATACTTGCGATTTTCGGTTTACAATTTCGGCCGACAAGCATTAGCCGAAAATTTAAACCGAAAATCGAAATTATTTCATTAATCACATTGATATGTGATCTTAAGTATGATAATTGCATCATTAAGGAGCTTATCTACACTTCCAACGTCCGATACCAAGTTTTTTTCGAAACCAATAATCAGAGCTTCAATTTTAGTCAGTTTCGGCAAAAAATTTCGGTCGATCTCTACCCTACTGTCAATTCCCAGTTTGGAATTCCCAAATTCGCTTGGGTTTCACATGGGAATTGAGTGGGTCGCATGGGTCTCCACAAGGGAAACGCATGGGTCTTCACATGGGAAACTCATGGGTCGCATGGGTCTTCACATGGGAATCGCATGGGTCTTCACATGGGAATCGCATGAGTCTTCACATGGGAATCGCATGAGTTGCATGGGTGTCACATGGAAATCACATGAGTCGATCCACTCGATTCGCATGTGAAGACCCATGCGATTCCCGTGTGAAATCCATGCGACCCATGCGATTTTCGTGTGAAACCCATGCCATTCCCATGTGAAGACCCATGCGATTCCCGTGTGAAACCCAAGCGATTCTCATGTGAAGACCCATGCAGCCTATGAGCTTCCCATGTGAAGACCCATGCGATCCATGCGTTTCCCATGTGGAGACCCATGCGACCCATGCGTTCCCCATGTGGAGAGCCATGCGAATTTGGGAATTCCAAACTGGGAATTCACAGTATGGGAGGCTTTGAATTTCGACTTTGGTAGTACGGCACTATTCAATACAAAATTATATATACGAGAACCTGAACTTTGCACAGAACTGGATAGGAATCGATGAAAATAGATTACACTTATTTGAATAGATAATGGATGAAAATGGATAACATCAACGCAGGATTATTGGATACAAATCGATAGTCGCGAGAACACGAATATACCTGGATAGGAATGGATAAAAACAGAGGAAATTGATTTGGATACTCAAGGAATGAAAATGCATAACATCAACGCGGGATGATTGGAGAGAAATCGATAGCTGGGAACAAAAATACCCCTGGATAGGAATGGATAAAAACAGAGGAAATGTGGTTTGGATACGCAACGGATGAAAATGGATTACATCAGCGTAGCTTGTTTGGGTACAAATCGATAGATACAAGAATATGAATTCTTGATACACATGGATAGGGATGGATGAAAATAGAGGTCGATTTGGATCGAAACAGATATCGTTTGTGTAAAATTATCGGATATGAATTGATAGACGTAAGAACGCTTATTTGAGAAAAGATTGGATCAATATTCTCCAAATGATAGATATGGACAAGAATGCATGAGAATAGTGTAAGCATCATCGGAACAAAAAGGGATAGAAGTGCATAGAATTTTATATGAGGCCACGAATACATTACGAATGTACAGTATCTTGGGCAATATGCGCTCTCCGAGCAGCGTGTCAGGATAGCTTAGAGGTTAAGTAGGTAGGTCTTGTAGGTAAGGTAGGTAAGTGCGATAATTGTTCGAACCCCTTGCAGGTAGGAATAAATTGCCCAAGTCATGTGCGGAAATAGAGATACAGATGTTGAAGATTCCACGGAATCTTCCGAATGTTTGAATGAGTTCGAAATCATTTTTTTTTATTGTTGTTCCCTGTGGGAAAATTCAAAAGAAGAAACAATTCTGGAAAAAATCGGATTTGAATGGATAGATGTTTTTCCAGCAGAATCATTCAGAAACAATTTTCTGTGTGCACTCATTTGGAGGCATATTTTCTTCATTATTGAGCAAAACACCAGAAGGGCCTTGATCGTTATTACTAGTTTCCAACGTAATGAGCTAATTACCTGCAAAAAAGTTATATTTATGAAACTTCTTTTGAAACTCTCGCTGATCTGATGTGTTGTGTCGAAATATATGTGAAAAATGAAACGAATCACATGATGCTATAGTTCAGAACACCGAATGGCACGAAGGAATTGCAGTCCCAACTTATAATTCCAAATAGGAATCATTTTTAATAACCGTTCAATGAATCTCAAATGTCTTACAAAATTTTTTCAATTTCCCAAATTCAATGTATAGCTATATCTTCGTCACTGGATATTTTATCGTCAGGGTTTATTGATAAAATCGATAATGAAGCTGCTGTGAACAAACAGAGTATGTTTCGTATAATCTTGAGATGCATTTGGAGGTGCAATTGAAAGCTCTACCTCCAAACACTACACTAGCGTCGCAGTCCCGAAAGTTCATTTTCCCGGAAGTCCGATTTACAAAATTGCAGAATCCCAAAGGTGCACAATCCCGAATGATTTTCAGTAACTTTGAATAGAATTTTCAGATGACTAGTAACGTCTAGGAATAATTCAGGACTGTGCACCTTCAGGATTCTGCAATTCGGTACATCGGACCGAACTTCGGGTCTGCAACACTCTACCGCATTTGGAACATTTATACCGACAAGTATTCATGATTTGTTCATAGGAGCTTGATTTTTCTGGTGAAAAAAATTTCTCTGGAAATTCCTCTGAAAAACTCTGGATCTCACAGAAAAACTCTGGAAAAATGTGAGAAAACCTGGAAGGATCTGAAACACTATAAAAATTCCAAATAAATCTGAAAAAGTCTGAAAACCTCTTGGTGATTGGGCACATTCTTTCACTAAAAATGTCCCTGAACATCTATAAATATCTCTAAAAAACTCTGAATTCCTCTGAGAATCACTGGAACTTTTTGAAAAATTATGATCACCTTTGAAATCCTCTGAAAAACTCTTCACTAGCACTCTCTGAAATTTTCAGAGATTTTCAGTTGAATTTTTCCACCAGGGTTATCAATTTTATAATATCCTGACAAAATAATATCTACTGACAAAAATACCTAGTCAACATTGTGTGTGCGCCGAGGCCAAGGTTTGAGCCTCGGCATCTACGTGTTCATGCGCATAGTTTGACGGGTTTCGCTAGCAAAAAATATTATAATTCATCTGCACGCAAATCGAGGGGGAAACCACTCACAGTTTTTATGTACACTAGATTGCAGGCAGTCCCTGATTACAGAAATTACAAGGATGACAAAAGATTACTCATTTACAAAGACTTCAAAAGATTACAGAAGATTACAGAAGATTACAAGAGAATTTAACGACTGCATGAGATTTCCAGTGATTACAAATGGTTATAAAAGATTACAAAAAATTTTTAAAATCAAAAGCTATGATCATTTGATATATCAGTAATGGTAATAACTCAAGTGTCCAGGGAACTGGGATTTTTCAGAAGATGTAAAATAATATTCGTCAGTAACTTTATTCGGAATTACTAGGCTTCAGGCGATGATAAAAGTTTCACTAAGAAGATTTCAAGCTTTCTATGGAAATGAATCAGACAAATATTACGTAGATCAATCTCACACAGCACGAAAGTCTCAGTAATATCTTCAGAATATTCTGCAATATTTTAAAGACATTCTAATATTGTCAGAATATTCTGGAGATAATTACTGAGACATTTGTCCTGTGTGAAATGATAGAAATCGAATCCTGATGCTGATCTTCATTTTCAGCTTTACATACAGATTAGTGTCTTCTTTCTGATTTGACGGTTTAGGGTTATCAATAATAATAGAAATCACTCATTGTGACAAATTTTCCGAAAATAGTATTCAAATTAATATATATTTCTCAATTTTTCATTTGTTACATACACGGAAAACTATCATTTTTATAAAACTTATTTATTAACTTTATCACATTCTTATCCAAAATGAAGGTATTGTTTCTAGGACTGGGATTATCCGTATATCCGGATATCTGGATATTCGGTTGATTATCCGGATGTATGGATATGGTCCAGATATCCGGATACTCGAATACATTATCCAGATATTCGTGAATCCGAATCGATCAACCATTTTCACCATGCACGAAGAAAAATAATACCTTGCCAAATGTTTTGAATCCTCTGAATTGGGGTTAATTTTTTGTCCAAATATGAATTTACAGTCAGATTTGCCATTCAAAGATAGCTAATTGTAGCTTTACTTCCAGGGATTTTATCTTTCAAGAGACTTATTATTTTGGGATTAAATATTTTTTCCATAGCACGATAATTCATTTCATCTTCAACATCAAGATCTGATAATGTCAACGAATGTTGATCTTTGCTGACGTCTTGAATAAGTAGTCTTAAGTGACTTGGTGAAACCAAATATTGCCCCATAGGTAGTACAATGGAAGGTTTTAAGAGTCGAGTCCTTAGTTTTGTTGCAATATGAATATGATCTTGGACATACAATTTTTGTCCCTCCGGATTTCCGAGGAACCACTGGCTCCATTCGAGATTACGTTGATTTGTTACGTTGAATACATTCGAATGCATCGCTTTCAATAACGTGTATCATCATCAGATGACATACCAATTATTTCAATGCCTGCTTTTCTTGCATCTTCTCCCATCCACTGCCATCGAGTTTCAATGTTTATAGATGTGAATTTATTATCAGTACCATATAATAATAAGCACAATGCTAGAGCATTCTCAACCAATGGTTGAGCCATAATACAATAAGCATTATTTGCTATTCTTCCATGGTCATAGTAATTCTTTATTACACTAACGGATGTGGCTGGGAAAATACAAGCTTGAGGAATTCCGTTATGGTTAAGAGGTAATACAAACGCCACTATCAAGTTATTCGTAGGTTCATGTTGAATTCTTCCTGTAATTCTTGTCGCATCTTCCGAGATCCAAATCTTCAATGGATATTGCTTATTGACTAAAAATTTCTTGAGTTCTGTGAATCGGAACTGTCCTTCTGTTAAATGATCAAATGAAGTTTTCATGAAACGTTTTATTGTGGTGATAGAGGGTAACGATTGTTTCGAATTGTTATATAGTAATTCATATGTTTTTCGGCTTCCAATTGTATACAGGGCGTCCCATTTGAAACAGGACAGCTGAATAACTCTTCAGGGAATGGAGGGGGAAAAAAATTGTTTAGATAAAAGTTGTAGGGTCCGAAGGGGGCCATAAGATGGTGACCTTGAATTTGACCTTGAGGTCAATTTTAAGCATAATTGATGGTCGATGTATGTTTTTTCAAATAGAAAACCCTACGTTCGACCTCAGAAATGGAAAGAGCGGAAAATTTTACGTCCGAATATGTTGACATATCAGGTCATTTAGAGGTCATTTGAAGGTCAAAAAACCATTTTCAATGGATTTTCACGGAGAAGCCTTAAACGAGTTGTTTCTCTGACCAAAGTTATTAAAGTTAAAGTGAAACCCCACGTTTCGACCTTGAATTGAAAGTAAACAGAACTAACCTTCAGAGTTTATTCTTCATATCAGTACGAAAATGATCATTAAGAAGTTTTCATCGTTCACGGTGTAAGTGCGGGTTCAAAATGGTTTATTCACCTAATGAATGTGTTGATATTTTAATGATCTTGGGTGAGTGTCGCGGAGTGTATCAAAGATCGTCACGATTGTACAGAGAGCGGTTTGGAGATCGGCAGCATCATCCTTCTCCAGAAGTCATTCGCCAAGTTGAAAGAAATTGTCGACAAGGAAGGATTGGTCAACGCCGAAACAATCAAGGTTTCAACTTCAACGACCCTCGATGCGTTGCTGTTTTAGCAATAATACACATGAATCCTCATGTTAGTTCACGTGATATTGAACGCGATTTGGGTATTCCACGCAGTACGGCACACAGAATTCTACAAGCTGCTCAATATCATCCGTACCACATCACACTGACCCAAGAATTATCTCAACAAGATATGCAGAATCGGGTTAACTTTTGCCATTGGGCTTTACAGAGGTTGAACGAAGCGCCCGATTTCTTTCGATATGTTCTTTTCAGTGATGTATCAACGTTTCAAAGTACTGGCTTGTTAAATCGTCACAATAGCCACTATTGGTCAGCGCAAAACCCGCACTGGACTCAACAAGTTGATCATCAGCATCGGTGGAGTATAAATGTTTGGTGTGGAATTCTAGACAATCAAGTTATTGGGCCGTATTTTTTTGATGGAACTGTTAACGGTCCTAATTATCTACAGTTTTTACAGAATGAATTACCAGTTCTCATGGAAGATGTGACATTAGCAACTAGGCAGAGGATGTGGTATCAGCAAGACGGTGCACCACCACACTTTGCTCGATGTGTGAGGGATTATCTAAATATCCTTTTCCTCAATCGTTCGATTGGTCGAGGTGGATTTGTACTGTGGCCGGCAAGATCTCCTGATCTCACCCCTCTAGATTTTTATTTATGGGGTTACGTGAAAAATGTCGTTTATACCAACCGACCAACAACACCTGTGGATCTACAACAACGCATCAGATACGCAATTGCGAATATTCGTGCAGAAGTTTTTCAGTCTGTTCTTGGAAACTTTCGACGCCGGCTGGAATTATGTATTGAAGTAAATGGTGGTCAATTCGAACATCTCCTGCAATAAGTGTGTCTTACCCGTCAACGGATTTGTGCCATCTGTACTTATAAAACGACGAACTGGAAAAATAAATAATTTTTTAATTATTGTTTCAAATTTGGCATTCATTATCGTTCTCAAGGTCGAATTCAAGGTAGAAACGTGGGGTTTCACTTTAACTTTGATAACTTTGGTCAGAGAAACAACTCGTTTGAGGCTTTTCCGTGAAAATCCATAGAAAATGGTTTTTTGACTTTCAAATGACCTCTAAATGACCCGATATGTTAACATATTCGGACGTAAAATTTTCCGCTCTTTCCATTTCTGAGGTCGAACGTAGGGTTTTCCATTTGAAAAAACATACTTTGACCATCAATTATGCTCAAAATTGACCTCGAGGTCAAATTCAAGGTCACCATCTTATGGCCCCCTTCGAACCCTACAACTTTTATCTGAACAATTTTTTCCCCCTCCATTCCCTGAAGAGTTATTCAGCTGTCCTGTTTCAAATGGGACGCCCTGTATAAATACGTTGCAAAATCTTTGAGGTAATCGGTATCATTCAAATCATAACGTTTACCTCCTTCCTTGTGTTTAGAATTCACTTCAGCGGTTTCATAAAGAACATTAAGTAAATGATTTTCAGTTGGGATACATTCATTTTGATTGACTGTATTATCATTTATTTCCAAAAAAGCGGATAAGTTTTCTTCAAGGCAAGCATTTTCTTTTATAAGAATTCCCACTTTATTAAGAATAGGAAAATAATCAGTTATCGGTCGAGTGACAACACAACTTGCATTCAAATGTCTTTTTTGTCGTTCAAACCTTGAATACTTATCCAATTTCCATTTAGTGCGTGATGGCCTACGCCTGTGGAGGAGAGGGTTATTGGCCTTGTAACAATCTCCTCTCTTGAAAATTCTGCTGAGAATTATGTTTAGAATGATCATCTGAATTTCCAAGATGATCCGGATGGTCTGTTTTAGACTTTTTAGAAGATTTAGAATTTTCGTCTGAAGTCTGATCTGAATCAGCAGTGAGTGCATCGGACACTCTTTTGATTTTTTTATTACCGTCAGTAACCTGACCATTTGAATCAGAAAGAGATTGTGATCTTCTCCCAAGATCACCTGTTGCTTCTGATATTTCATTTTCTGAAACTCGACAATTTTCATATGTATCTTCTAAACTTCTTCGTCCAGTAGTTATAATTTGCTTTGTGTTCTTCTTCAAATGAGTTTTCATATGCCTGTGAAAATTTGAAGTAGACCATCTATTTTGGATTTTCAATATTTTAATCACAGTAGTACAGGATGAATTGACATAGTTGCATTTCACATCTGCTTTATATTCCTGCTGTTCATCGACAGTTATTCTGACATCTATTGAATCAATATTACATAATTCTCCTACACCTGATTCATTTTCCATTTCAGAAGCATCGTTCTCAGGGTTACTGTCTCGAAAGCAATACATGATTTCTCTTTGTCTTCATTCGTTCCATCTTGAAGACGTTTCTGACAGGAAACTTTGGTGGATAGTGAATTCGATGATCCTTTTTGTCCAATATAACTTCTTGATCTTATATAATCAACGAGACCTTTGATTAATATTTTCTGACCCGGTAAAAATTTTAATTTACTTGGATTTTTAGTGAAGATTCTAAAGGATTGGGTGTATTCCTCTTCAGGAATAATTCAACTAACGTTTGATGTTTGTTTGGGATGTGACTCCATTGTTTCAACAAAACCATCTGAAATGGTTCTTATCTAACATAAGTTTTATATTTATATCATTTTATATGGATGAATATCTTCACAGATTATACTATGTACGATGTATGGATCAATTATCAAAATTCCATACCAAGTCTATTCTCAACGGTTAGCCAACTTCAAATTCACTGTCAGGGAGAGTGACTGAATGGAACGATCGATACCATGAAGTCTGGTCCACAGTAAGAACACTAGCTACGTTCCGAAACTTTATCTTCGTGTCTGCAGTGTTTGGAAGACTCTTTGAAATGCATCAAGGAAAGAGAGGACCGATACTGCGGGGTAAAAGTCTCTATTACATACGTGCGTTTGCTACATACGACATCATTAGATAAAAGAACAGCTAAGATGTTTCTCCTTGAGACTTCTCTTTCCATCTAATGCCATTGCATACGGCAAACGCATGCATGTAATTTTACCTTGAGGGTACCCTCCCATGGACTGGAATTTTCCAGGGAATTTTCGGGGAATTCTAGAAAATTACTATCCATGAACCAATTTGATTTTCTGATTCCGTTCCGGAATATCCTTCTCCGTTTTAGGGGCTTTGCCCATGGAGAGGCAAAGCGCAACGCGAAACGCATGAGATTGTTTTATTCCGGTATGAAGTTATGAGGTATTTCCGAATAAAACTAGGAATCAACCAATCTCACGCGATCCGCGTTGCGCTTTTCCGCTCCATGGGAGAGGGACTTTACAGTGATGATAATTTGAGAATGCATCATGAGTCAAGATTTCCTTTAGTCGCAATATTGACGATAGATTATCGTGAGCCCGCAAGTTCATAAGCCCGCAGTTGCACACGTCCGAATTTTTAGGGCTGACATCGCATTTTCAAATTCATCGTTTTCATTGCATTCTTGTTCATCATATGACGATGAACAAAGACAAACAATGAAAGCCTCTCCTCCAAATTCGGCTTGAGCTAACAAAATTTGGATCTAACCATCTTCGGGCTCCCTGCTCTATACAGGGTGATTCAGAACTCACGCACCATACTTCACAGGCATATTCTTCAGCCAGAATGCAATAATTTCCTGTATGGAGAAGATTTTTTCGAAGCTTAGGTTTTGAGAGACGAGCATTTCTAGATTTTTCAAAAAATCCAAATAGCTCAAGAACATTGTGTACTACTTACTTGATCCTAACACCAATCGCTAAGTTGGAAAACGGCGTATCTCTGAAAAAGAATTGAACTATCCTGTCATTCTTCGTTTTAGAGCTATAAAAATTTAAAGTTGCTGAATTCTGATTCGTTGAAAGCCAAAAAATTTCAAATCGCTATAACTCTGAATCGAAAGGTGACAGGATAGTTCAATATTTTCTCAGAGATCCGCTGTTTTCAAACTTAGCGATTGGTGTTGGGATCAAATAAGTAGTACACAATGCTTTTAAGTTATTTGGATTTCAAAAAAAAATATTGGGATTACAAATTAATTCGGTCCGTTTTTTTACAGTTGAGGATGCGTTTATTTCAGAAGAACATGAATTATCAAATTAATCAAAGTATTGTCCATCGCTGGCTATCACTTTTTTCCATCTTTCTGGTAATTTTCGAATCCCGTCAAGGAAAAACGTCTCGTCTTTCGAGGCGATCAAATGCATCGCTTCGTTTTCGAACGGAGTGAACCGGTGGCCTGCCAAATCGTGTTGCATCTGTCGGAATAACCAGTCATCAGAAGGAGCAATGTCCGGTGAGTACGGCGGGTGCGGTAGAATATCCCACTTCAACGTTTCCAGATAATTTTTCACTACTTTTGCGACATGAGGCCGAGCGTTATCGTGTGAAAGAATAACTTTGTCATGTCTTTTCTTGTATTGCGAACGTTTTTCTCGTAATGCACGACTCAAACGAATCAATTGTAGCCGGTACCCATCACCCGTAATAGAATCACCAGGTTTTAGCAATTCATGGTATATAACACCCTTTTGGTCCCACCAGATACACAGCATGATCTTTGAACCATGAATACTCCTCTTTGGTGTCGATGTTGAAGTCGATGGCAACGATTGACCGAGCATAGCATAGTATTTTCTTTTCTTGGGGTTATCCTAGAATATCCATTTCTCATCTCCTGTCACAATCCGATGTAAGAACCCCTTTCTTCGTTGTCTTTGAATCAACTCGCAAGTGAAAAATCGCCGTTCAATGTCTCTGGGCTTCAAGTCATAAGCAAGGCCAGGAATTTGGTTCCGTTGAAAGACAGAGAAAGAAGATAGGCGGGGCTAATATTTCTGATTGGTTGTTATGGATTTGATGATTGTTTGTTTTCGCAATCTAGTGAAGCAAGCAATAAGTATAAAAATAGATGAAAAAAAAACCTTCAACCGGTAAGGGTGGGTTCCGCAGAATGATCGATTTGAAGTTCGATGACAATGCGATACATTGAGAGGCAACGGTCCCGTGGGATTGTAAACACAGATGTCTCTGTAGTCGCGTTTAATGGAAGATTATATACATTGCAGGAAGATATGATACCGAAGAATTCAGGGGCGTACCCAGCATCTAAGAGGGGGGTAGCTGGTCACCCCTTGATCCGTTCTTAACATGTATTTTTACACGGACGGCAAGAGGGGAAGAGAAGAAGCTGCGTAAGCCCATGAAACGGATCGCATACATATATTCCACGAATTATATATGCATGCGCACGTGATTACATCACGTAACTGGAAGGACCGATCATTTGTATACTGGGTAAAATGGATACAAGAATGACTGGGATGAAAATATATGTAATGCAAAGAGAAGTTGATGCTGGAGGTGCGATGTTTATTCTAGTGCAGGGAACACTGGGAATAGAATACGCAACGCGATATTATTGGGAGGATTCCACATCAGAGAAGAAGGAGTTGAGAAGGTTCGAACACGCATCGGAACTAACAATTTGTGAAAGCGACTCCCCGGCTGTTTGAGGGTAAAATTACCTTTCGGAGTGAAGCGAATCATCCGTGTGGTTTCCTTTTAGAATGAGATTGGATGACGGAACCTTCACGGGGAATCCTGATTCGGTCGGTTTGAGCATATATCCGGAGCACGAGATCGTACAAACAACCCTCTCTTTTTCAGGAAATGATTTTCTTTGGTGAAATAAGTACTTTGAGCTGTAATTCGTTCTGTGAGTGATGAAACGACGAGATCTGCACTAACAATCATAATTCGGTCAGTTCAAGCGTGTATCCAGAGCACGTGGGCGTGAGAACAACCCTCTCCGTTTTAGACGATGATTTTAATTGGTCGAATGAGTAAATTGACCTGTAATTTTTTCTATCGGTGATGAAACGATGAGATCTACACTAAAAATCGTGATTCGGTCAGTTCAAGCATCTATCCGAAGCACAAGGTCGTCAGAACAACCCTCTTCTTTTTGGGGAATGATTTTCATTGATAAAATGAGTGAATTGACCTGTAATTTTTTCTATGGGTGATGAAACGACGAGATCTCCACTATGAATCCTAATCCAGACAGTTCAAGCATATATCCAGAGCACGAGGCCGTCAGAACAACCCTCTCCTGTTTGGGGGATGATTCCAATTGGTAAAATAAGTGAATTGACCTGTAATTTGTTCTATGGGTGATGAAACGACGAGATCCCCACTATGAATCCTAATCCAGAAAGTTCAAGCATATATCCAGAGCACAAGGTCGTCAGCACAACGCTCTTCTTTTCAGGGGATCATTTTTATTGGTGAAATGATTGAATTGTCCCGTAATGCCTTCTAGGGGTAGTGAAACGACGGGATCTCCACTCAAAATCCTAATTCGGTCAGTCCAAGTATATACCCAAAGCAAATGGTCGTGAGAACAACCCTCCACTGTTTAGGGGATGATTTCCCTTCATAAAATGAGTACATGGACCTGTAATTTTTTCTGTGGGGAATGGAACGACGGAATTTGCACTCAAAATCCTAATTCAGTCAGTTCAAGTATGTATCCAGAGCACAAGGTCGTAAGAACGACCCTCTCCTTCCGAGGGGATGATTTTCGTTGGTGAAATAAGTGAATTGAGATTTAATTTGTTCCCTGGGTGATGAAATGACGAAACCTCCACTCGAGATCTTACGTTGGTCAGTACAAGGATATATCCAGAGCAGAAGGTTGTCAGAACATCCACCTTCTTTTTAGGGGATGGTTTTCATTGGTAAAATAAGTAAATCGAGCTGTAATTTTTCTTATGGGCGATGAAACGACGAGATCTCCACTAAAAATCCTAATTCGGTCAGTCCAAGCATGTATCCAAAGCACAAGGTCGTGAGAACAACCCTCTTCTTCTCAGGGGATGATTTTCGTTGGTCAAATAAGTGAATTGAGATGTAATTTGTTCTATGGGTGATGAAATGACGAGATCCGCCCTGGAAATCCTAATTCGGTCAGTTCAAGCATATATCCAAAGCACAAGGTCGTCGGAACAACCCTCTTCTTTTGAGGGGATCATTTCAATCGCGTGAAATGAGTAGATCGAGCTCAAATTTTTTCTATGGCTGATGGAACGACGAGATCCTCACTGAAAATCATAATTTGGTCAGTTCGAGCATATATCCAGAGCACAAGGTTGTGGGAACAACACTCTGCTTCTCAGGGGATGATTTCGATTGGTAAAATGAGTGAATTGACCTGTGATTTCCCAACGGGGAATGAACCGACGAAATCTGCACTCGGAATCCTCATTCAGTCGGTTCAAGCATGTATCCAAAGCACAAGGTCGTCAGAACAATCCTCTCCTTTCTAGGGGATCATTTTGATTGGGACAATGAGTAAATTGACCTGTAATCCTTTCCATAGGGAATGAAACGACGAAATCTGCACTCAAAATCCCAATACGGTCAGTTCAAGCATATATTCAAAGTAAAAGGTCGTCAGCACAACGCTCTTCTTTTTAGGAGATGATTTCAATTGGTGAAATAAGTAAATTAAGCTGTGATTGTTTCTATGGGTGACGAAACGACGAGATCTTCACTGAAAATTCTGATTCGGTCAGTTCGAGCATATATCCGAGGCACAAGGTCGTCAGGACAACCCTCTTCTTTTGAGGGGATGATTTTCAGTGGTAAAATAAGTGAATGGAGCTGTAATTCTTTCTATGGGTGATGAAACGACGAGATCTCCACTAAATATGCTCATTTGGCCAGTTCAAGCATATATCCGAAGCACAACGTCGTAAGAACAACCCTCCCCTTCTTAGGAGGTCATATTCGATGGTGAAATGAGTTAATTGAGCTGTAATTTTTTCTATGGATGATGAAACGACGAGGATGCTTGAACTGACCGAATTATGATTCTGAGTGGAGATCTCGTCACCTCATCACTCATAGAAGGAATCACAGCTCAATTTACTTATTTCACCGATGAAAATCATCCCCTAAAGAGGAGAGGGTAGTTCAAACAATCTCGTGCTCTGGATGTATGTTTGAACTGTCTGGATTAGGATTCATAGTCGGAATCTCGTCGTTTCATCACCCATAGAAAAAATTACAGGTCAGTTCAATCATTTTATCAATGAAAATCATCCCCCAAAAAGAAGAGGGTTGTTCTGACGACCTTGTGCTTCGGATATATGCTTGAACTGACCGAATTACGATTTTTAGTGAAGATCTCGTCGTTTCATCACCCATAGAACAAATGACAGGTCAATTCACTTATTTCACCAATTGGAATCATCCCCTAAACAGGAGAGGGTTGTTCTGACGACCTTGTGCTCTGGATATATGCTTGAACTGTCTGGATTAGGATTCATAGTGGGAAACTCGTCGTTTCATCACCCATAGACCAAATTACAGATCAATTTACTTATTTCATCAATTGGAATCATCCCCTAAACAGGAGAGGGTTGTTCTGACGACCTTGTGCTTCGGATATATGCTTGAACTGACCGAATTACGATTTTTAGTAAAGATCTCGTCGTTTCATCACCCATAGAACAAATGACAGGTCAATTCACTTATTTCACCAATTGGAATCATCCCCTAAACAGGAGAGGGTTGTTCTGACGACCTTGTGCTCTGGATATATGCTTGAACTGTCTGGATTAGGATTTATAGTGGGAAACTCGTCGTTTCATCACCCATAGAACAAATTACAGATCAATTCACTTATTTCATCAATTGGAATCATCCCCTAAACAGGAGAGGGTTGTTCTGACGACCTTGTGCTTCGGGTATATGCTTGAACTGACCAAATCACGATTTTTAGTGGAGATCTCATCGTTTCATCACCGATAGAAACAATTACAGGTCAATTTACTCATTCGACCAATTAAAATCATCGCCTAAAACGGAGAGGGTTGTCCTCACGCCCACGTGCTCTCGATACATGCTTGAACCGACCGAATCATGATTTTCAGTGCGGATCTCGTCGTTTCATTACTCACAGAACGAATTACAGCTCAAATTACTTATTTCACTAATGAAAATCCTTCCCTGAAAAGGAGAGGGTTGTTCGTACGATCTCGTGCTCCGGATATATGCTCAAACCGACCGAATTAGGATTCCCCGTGAAGGTTCCGTCGTCCAATCTCATTCCAAGAGGAAACCACACGGATGAATCGCTCCACTCCGAAAGGTAATTTTACCCTCAAACAGTCGGAGAGTCGCTTTTACAAATTGTTAGTTCCGATGCGTGTTCGAACCTTCTCAACTCCTTCTTCTCTGATGTGGAATTCTTCCAATAATATCGCGTTGCGTATTCTATTCCCAGTGTTCCCTGCACTAGAATAAACATCGCACCTCCAGCATCAACTCCTCTCTGCATTACATATAATTTCATCCCAGTCATTCTTGTATCCATTTTACCCAGTATACAAATGATCGGTCCTTCCAGTTACGTGATGTAATCACGTGCGCATGCATATATAATTCGTGGAATATATGTATGCGATCCGTTTCATGGGCTTACGCAGCTTCTTCTCTTCCCCTCTTGCCGTCCGTGTAAACATACATGTTAAGAACGGATCAAGGGGTCACCAGCTACCCCCCTCTTAGATGCTGGGTACGCCCCTGAATTCTTCGGTATCATATCTTCCTGCAATGTATATAATCTTCCGTTAAACGCGACTACAGAGACATCTGTGTTTACAATCCCACGGGACCGTTACCTCTCAATGCCTCGCATTATCATCGAACTTCAAGTTAGTGACTTTTCGGCAAAATGAAATTCCTGCAAATCGATTATTTTGCAGAACCCACCCTTACCGGTTGAAGGTTTTTTTTTCCTCATCTATTTTTATGCTTATTGCTTGCTTCACTAGATTGCGAAAACAAATAATCATCAAATCCATAACAACCAATCAGAAATATTAGCCCCGCCTATCTTCTTTCTCTGTCTTTTAACGAAACCAAATTCCTGGCCTTAGTTATTATACTTACCGACCCATCGCCACGCACTTTCTTTCTTTTGTAATATCAAATTATAAACCCTGTGATCGGTTTCCGCCCAGTTATTTGTATAGTTTATGGTTTTATGGAGGCTGAAACCTTCTGGTTTTATTTGACATATCCAGAACCTTTCAGAGTATTCAAAGAATGCTTCGAAATATGGCTGCAATATTGTCGGCAAGTTTCTGCTCTCATTTTTTATTGAGTCCAATCCTGCTGGTATCATTGATGCTGGTAAATAAGCAAGAGCAACTATATTGGCAATTCGTTTTTCGGTCATTTCTTTTTCATTCGCTGCTAAAGTTGCAATTTTTGCTTTTGAACCAATTTTACGCATCCTTTTATGCATTGCCTATATAAAAGGAGGATAAAAAATGAGAATATTTTTTACACTCATATTCAATGTTATTGTCTTAATTAAACATTAGGTTCTGTACATTCACAAGAATGACTATCAATATGTTGGTTATCTCACCTCAGCATTTGGTTGCTACAACCATATAAATTCAGTCACATATAGCCCAAGCAAATGCTCAGGTACAGAATTTTTGTTTGAGACAACCAACAATCTGAGTTGATATAACTAAAAAGGATTAACCAACACCTTGGTAAGCGGAAACAAAGAATTATTCCGTACGTGTACCAAGTGTTATCCCTGCTCTGAACCACGTATATATTACGATTGGATTCCAATTCACATTAGAATTTCAAAGCAGATACGAGTAGTTATTGTATAAAGCTTTATTTATACTACTTAGATTCAATCAGAAAATATTTCATAATCATCTCAATCTATGAATTACAGGAAGGAGAGCGCAATTTTGCATATATGAAATATGTTCTTCCCGAATCAATTGGACATTTGGAGCAGAGAAATCATTTCCAATTGAAAAATGAGATAGTTTCATTTGAAAAATGCATTTTCACTTGAGCATAATGGAACAAGCAGCCATTTATTTGAGCTATTGGGAATGTGGTCAAGAATGCGTTTCGTAATCCTCTCTCGAAATCAGTCATGACTGTCAGTGAAGGACATACAATGTGATGTATTTGCTCATATAGAACTTTCAATACATCAGTATATAACATTCCAGTCTTGGAGCTCATTAAAGCAAACATAATGGGAATCACCTATGGAAAATGGAGAACATGTATTTTACATGGAATGTAATGAATTATGATGAAATTGAATGACCAGTCTTAAATAATGAAACGGTACCAATCTAATGCACCGGTAAGATTCCATCCCAGACAACTATCAAGTGAGTTTGACATTCTTAAAACATGTTTGAAAGATAATGAAAACATCCGATAGTTTTTGGAACCTCCAAGTGCCGTCTGGGACATAACATCCGGAAGTTTCCAGGAGAAACTTCTTTTCCAGGCATACAGTTAATGACATATTCCTCCAAGAGCTTTCTAAGAACTGTACAATTCAAGATGAGTTCTTGAAGAATTCTCTCATGGATCTAAGATTGGTTCGAATCAGAGAATTGCGTATGAAACTCACCGTTTCATAAACATGTGCGAAGACTGTAAGAAATCGGTAACAACCTCTGATGTTGGGAGCTGAACGGTATGTCGCGTCGCAGTTGATACCTCTAATTTCATTTAAAATATCAATGAAACTTTTATCAAATAGAACCACTGCTTCACTGCCATCGTTGGCTTGAACATATTTTGTTGTGAAATTCCCATTCGCACTGTTGGTCAGGGTATCCCATTTCAAGTCATTCAATTTCATGGCGAAATCTTTCAAATCATTCGGCGAGATTGGAGATACACTCTTACTTCATTTACGCATCTTATTTTTGATGACCGCATATGGATAATATTGCGAAATCCTGTGACTGAAAGTAAATTGTGGTAATTTATTAATATTATAATAGTATGAGTACAATTCTGAAAAAACTCGAACCTTGTGAATTATACAAAAGTTAAGGAGTTCACAGTTATTCATTATTATTTCATCGAATATGTATTACTTTGTTTCTTTCCTGTTTCATATATGAGTTAGTTATCGTGATTAGGTTAATGTAATTAAATATCATTATAAATATTCGATATATATAGTTGGTAATTATTAATGAATTAGGTAGTGTTGAGTTACACTGAGATAAATTACTGTGGCTGAAAATGAGCCCAAGTATACTTTTTAGTCACAATGGCTATATTCCCACTATCACAGCGATTCTCATTGCTACTTGAATGGAATACATAGCTACTGTAGCTAGAAGAATGTACTTGGACTCGTTTTCAGCTACAATTTTGTCTTAGTGTAGTTATTATTATTGTTTAGTCGAGTTATTAAGTTGTTGTTAAGTTTCATATTGCTTCCTCGTTAGAGGTAAGCTTTGTGATCGTTTCCGGGGGCCGAAAATTTTTTTGTCTTCAAACTCAAAATCTCTTAGGCCAAAATGTTGCTCCAAACTCGAGGAAATTTTTTGATTGTGTGTGTGTGTGTGTGTGTGTGAACAGAATTGTGACCGCGCATATCTTCGGTTCCTATTATCCGATCGTGATGAAATTTTCACCACGGTTAGATGTAGTGTCGATAGTGGTCCCATATAAGTTTCAACCGTATTCTTACAAAAGGACGGTAAGGGTGAAAAAAATGTGGAGAAAAAATTGTGATTTCGCGACCGTCCATATCTCCACTCCCCATTATCCGATTGCAATGAAACTTATACCACGTTCTGATTATGATTCGCTAGTGGCCCCATATGAGTTTCATTCCAATCGGTTGAAAATTGTAGAAAATTTTTTTCGCGATCCTTATTGTTTGACAATAATTTGAAAGCATGCCTTCCCTATATTCGTATGATCCGAATGCCTTGGAACTTGGAGCATATTCATTTCACGAGGTGTTAGTTGTACGTTTTGAATTCCAAGCAAATCGGAATCGAGGGGAGAAAATGGTAAGCACTAAGCTTCGAAACAAAATTTGTAAATCTCGAAAATGCCATTGTCATGGGGATATCTTTCGTTCCTATCATCCGATCGTTAAGAAATTTCTACCACAGTGTCATGCAGTGCTGATAGTGGTCTCATACGAGTTTCAACCTGATCTTCACAAGAAAACGGAAGACGGAAAAGAAACATGTTATCAATAATTGTGATTTTGGGTCAAGGGCATGTTTTCGCCTCCTGTTATCCGATTGCAATGAAATTCATACCACGGTTCAGTTATGATCCCATATAAGTTTCATCACAATCGGTTGAGAAAAGTGGAAGAAGAGTCTTTAGCAATCTGCATTGTTTAACTATATTTTCAAAAGTCCCATCATAATTGATTGATTAAGAAAGAGGAAGCCGTGTGCCAATTGGCAGAGTTTTCATTAGTTAGTGATTAAGTTCGCAAGTGAAACACAAACTTCTTGGATTCAGAGGACTAATTGTAGGAAGCATAACGTTTCATTCCGACATTTGCAGAAAGGCCAACATACTACTGTGGGCGAAAAGTAAGGTGAATTTTTCGATTCAAACTTCGCGGGCTTGACATTTCAGGCTAGTTCTTCTTTTCTCAAGCTGGCAGGACTGTTGATGACATCTGTCCCAAATTTCATGTCAATGTCATTATCAGTAACACATTTACGCTTGTGTTTACCAAACGACCAAGAGTGCATTTTTCGATTTTTACAATGTCTGATTTAATTGAGCAGAGAAGTGCAATCAAATTTTGTTTGCGGGATGAAATTTCGGCTGCGGAAACTTTGAGGATGTTGCAGAAGGCCTTTGGTGATTCTACCATGTCGCAGAAGAATGTTTATAAGTGGTACAAAGACTTCAAAGAGGGTCGAGAACGTGTTGATGACTTGGAGCGCTCCGGACGACCATCGACGTCAACAGATAACCAACACTTCGATGAAGTGGAGAAATCAGTGCTCAAAAATCGTCGGTTGACTGTTAGAGACCTTACTGATATGATCGGAATATCAGAAGGATATTAAGACCAGAATTATGGGCCAACAAATCTTGGTTTTTTCATCACGATAATGCACCGTCTCATACTGCACTCGTTCTTCGTGACCATTCCGCCAAAATTTCGACGCATATCGTTCCACAACCACCGTATTCGCCTGATTTGGCTCCGTGTGCCTTCTGGCTATTCCCAAAACTCAAGAGACCGCTCCGGGGAAAGCGTTTCGAGTCGATTGAGGAGATAAAAGCTGAATCGAAGAAGGCACTGATGGCTATACCGGAAGGGACTATTTAGCATGTTTCGATGATCGGAAAAAACGTTGGCATAAGTGTATTTTATCGAGAGGGGATTACTTTGGAGGCGATGAAATTGATGTAGAAGAATGAATGGAGATTTTTCATTTTACACACAAATTCACCTCACTTTTTGCTCACAGTAGTAATCCTAAAATGACGTTCCACATTTGAAAACATTTGCTTCCTCGTGACATGAGGTGTTGAATGTACGGTATAAATATCAGGCAGATCAGAATAGAGAGGGAAAAAAAGTGAGCACAGAGCTGAGGAACATAATTTTAACATTCCGTAAATACCGCTATTATTCGGATATCTTCCGTTTTTATTATCCGATCGTTCTGAAATTTTTACCAAATGAATATGAGGATTGATGATGCTCTCATATCAGTTTCGTTCTGATTCCCCTGGTTAAAAACTCCGATAAGATCCGATAGAAACCGATTCAAAATTAATCGGACTGAATAGGGTCAATCGGAACAGTTCAATCACCGATTCGAAATCAATAGGAATTCATCAGAATCTCTTTTCAATAAGTTTCAATCGGGGATTTACCAATTGAAAAATCTGTGATTTATGGGTATTAATCAGACTCCAAATAATCTATTGGTCTGCATAAGAGATATCTGATTGGATGATTGAAATTTTTTCCATTCCATCAGGCAAACGGTTTTTATCGGAAGTTTCTACAATTTCAATCTATTGGAACTGATGGGAAAATTTTTGAAATTAGATGATGAATGGGTTTCTTATGGGAGATTTCTGACTGCATTTCAGGATGTATCGAGTTCATTGATCAACGGGTTTGAATTGGATTATTCCAACATTTGAATTCTTGGAAATAATAGGTAAGTTTACAGATTCTGATGTCCTATAGGTATGTACCGGTAATAACCAATTCAGTTTTAAAATTTCTTTCCTTGCATCAGATCATTGGTTTTTATCGGAATTCCTGGTGACCTCGATGTATTGGAACTGATGGGAAAGTTGCTGGAATAAGAAATCATAATCATAAAATACCAAGTGAATCCAATTAGAAAATTCTTCAATGGTATAAATCGGAATTTCTATCAGTAATAGAATATCCATTGGATCCCATTGAAAAATATTTGACTGGTATCAATTAAAATTTTCATGATTATTGAAATATCGATTCAATTAAATTGAAAAATATTTTATCGGTATTAATCGGATTTTTTTATCAACCATGAAATACCCATTGAGTCCAATTATAAAATATTTCCTTGGTATCAATTGGAATTTCTATTATTGATGAGATACTCATTGAATTCCGTTGAAAAATATTCCACTGATATCAATTAAAATTCCGATAATCAATAAAATCTCGATTTAATGAAATGAAAAATATTTCATTGATATCAATCGGAATTCGTATTATTGATAAAATACCCATTGGATCCCATTGGAAAATATTCAACTCGTATCAATTAGAATTTTTATAATTGATAAAATACTGATTAAATCCGATTGAAAAATATTGTATTGATATCAATCGGAATTTTTCATCGATCATAAAATCCCCATCGAACCCAATTAGAAAATATTCTTTAGGTCTTCATTGGGATTTTTATTATTAATGAACTCCCATGCTCTCATTAAGACCGATACAATCCCTCATATATCCAATCGACTATTACCAATTGAATCCCACAACTATACGACACCCATCCCTGACATAAGACAGTCATTTGATTCACATTGATAGGAAGGGAACCACGGTATCGAGTGAGGGGATGTTCCAGATCAATCTTCTAGGTTGAGCAACGACAAGTGCGGTACAAGGTGGATGATGGGTGATCACCATGTTAATAACACATAGATGATCGTTCGAAATTATATCATCAATAATTCGTCATACCTAATGATTGAATAAATGATATACAGGGCGTCCCATTTCAATCTGTCACTTAGAATATCTCGAAAACGAATAGATTCAGAAGAAAATGTTCCGGGAAAAAAATGTAAGAATCTGAGGGGGACATCCGATGGTGAACTTGGCTTTGACCTCAGATCCCGTTTTCAAGGTCATTCTGAGATCAACTCATGTTTTTTAAATGGAATCCCCTATTTTTTACTACCGGTCTAGATTCTACGCTGAAAACCAAGGAACTTTTGTCTCCAACCTTTTTTTCGAAATCCCCATAGATGGCGCTCTAATTGAAGGCCTGGATTCAATAACTCGCTGAGCGCTCGAAAACATGAAAAAGTATTGTCCAAGCTATAATTTTTAGCGTGGAAAAAAAAGTTGGAATTTCGAAAAACAAAAAATACTGGGTGATAGGTCTTGAAAAATCAACTCAAGTCTCTATTTGTCATTCTTTTCTAGGATCGATAGTTTTGATGAAAAAAAAATAAAATTGCACATTTTTTTCTACCTTAAGACATTATTTTCCAACATTAAATTCGTTCGATCTCATTCATTTTTCGAAGAATCAAAATAAAACTTACAGATTCTGATTCGTGAAATTCCAAGGAAGACGACAGTGTTTGAAAAAATTGTAAAAGTTAATAACAAATGATTGATTTTTTAATCCGAAGTGAAACTCATGTTTTCCACGCTTTGCATTGAAAAAGTGGTGGGGGAAGTATGAGCTACAAAAAACTTCCAGCGACAAAGTTGTTCGCTAGTGTATGGACTAACTTTGTGGAAAATTTCAAGTCGATTGGGTTATTACTTTGGAAAATACAGCGATTTATTTACAAGCGCGTAACCCTTATTAGTGATGATTCTCACGTAGTTGCAGGTTGAATATGAGAGGCTACACGAAACATCATGTCCACCCGACTTTTCACCGTAAGTTTATATTTCTTGAGTTGGAGAATCCAAATATCGAACTACTTCTGCAAAATTCATGTCCCATTCTCAGTTATAAACAATTTGATTGTTCAAGACGCGTTTATACCAAAAAGTTCGGTATTTGAGGAGGATAATCGTTCGGGTACAAAAAGTTCTGCATTCCTCGGGGAGAGATTATCTATTCAACTCTTTTCTCAATATTTATTTGAATCATTCATTTGAATAATTCATCAAGAATTGAGTGAGTAATTTTCGCATTTTTATTACAAAACATTCTACAAAGTTTGGAATTTTTATTATCTTACATAATTACATAAATTGAAGTATAACATAGATTTCTTTTACATGCAATTTCTTATTCTTTTTCGAAAAAATGTTTTTGTATTTTGTTTTTCCTGGAATTCTTTTCTCGCAGTCCACTCTTTTATAAAGTTCTTTTAGATGTTTCTCTGCCTATCGGTTTTATCATCATTTTATCAAAGCTTTATCGAAAAAATTATTGAAAAAATTATTCCCTTCCGAACTCAAGTAAGGCATCAATGCTTTAACGTCGTTTATTTTCTCTTTTGTTAATTCAATCCTGTCGGCTGATTCAGTAGCGAGTAATCCATCGAATTCAATGTGCGATACTAACTTATGTTCCGTCGGTGCCCCATTGTAAGTATTAAAAATTTGTACGTGATTATTTGGATAGTAAATGATTTTCACAGGTTTACTTATTTGTAATTTTTTCAGCACATCCACTTTCTTCGGAAGGAGAGTTTCAAAATTTTTCACGATGCAGTCGGTTTCTCTAATCACTGTGAATGACGGATTCCTCGCACTCTCTATCAACCGAATGTAGTCATCTTGCGTTTCTATTGTTTCCATTTTTTTCTTCTTCTGACCATACGAACCAAAGTTGCGATCACAAGAGCAATAAGAATGACCACGAACCGGATATACATGATGGATTTCAACTTGTAATTTTTTCGATAACATCGACAGAAAAGTGAATATTAAATAATTTTTATTTTGCCCCCCGCATCCATCCGAAAACAAGTATATTTTGTCATAATAATCAATCTTCAGTTCTTTTTGTATGGTATCCCAAAGAAAATTACACACAGTGTTTGCTCCTTTTTTCAAGTTGCCTTCCATGAAAAAATACATATAGCTTCTCTTATGATTACTAAGAACATGTACATTAAAAATATTCAGCCAAATAAGTCGACGGTAAAATTGTTCAGAGACAGGAATTTCTGGCAAAGGCAAGTTTTGGCCGAAATCAAATTCTAGACATAGAACATTTGATTCAGCTAACATAGCTTTCTTCAGAATTTTATGTTCCTCTACACTTTTCTTATGGTTTTCTAATTCAATATTAACTTTATCGCTATTCCTGTGCTCAAAACAAAAATTACAGACGTCAGTGCGAGGTTTGGAGAAAGTAAAATCAACTTGATGATTGAAATATTTATAATAAGTTGATTCTTTAATTGGAGGACTTGAATCACCTGTTTTGTGCTTATAATATTCAATGAATAATTTGTATAAGGTAGATATATTCAAGTCCGGATGATCAAAATACTTCGAAGAAGAACTTTCACGACCATAGTGTGAATCAGAATGTGGAATACATAAACAATGTTCATAGATCATGTTTTCCAAATCATTGGATAAAAGAATACGGTGATTAATTTTGCCGCGATTATCTTGCAAAGTCTTACCCTCAAGAATTTTCTTTTGCACACTTGAAAATCTACCTCTCTGAATATTCAATAAAAGACATAGAAAATTTTGACAAACAGGTACGTTTCCGTACATAGAAACGAAATAATAAGACCATGAATTAACTGTTTTTTCAGCGTTTTCGTTCGGACTTGAAGATGTTTTTTTCATTGTTTGTTGCAGTAAAATATTTTGTGAATTGTAATCTCCAGAAGACCAAAACGAGGTGTAGAATTCGTGTTGATGTGATCCGCCGATGTTGCGAAAACATTCTTTCTTACAGCAGAACATCACGGGCTGAAATACCTTTGCTGGGACCACGTTTTTTGAGCTTGATATATATTCTTTTCCCTGTTGAATAATTAATACATATACTTGATAAAAATGGAATTCATGATAGACCGATTACTCTATTTGAAAAGTCCAATATGTTCCAATAGAAACTTATAGACTCTGTGACAACACGACACGGGTTTCTAAAAGAAATTTTGTTTTCCACCGGCACTCATCCCATTCCTCTGATTGCACAAATAAATATCAATAGAATGTTGTCTCTCACACAAAACTTAATGAAAATCCAATAGTGGTTGTGACGAAACGATACGACAAATCTGCAGTAAACTATTGGAATCCATAAAATGACACCTATTAGTTTCTATTAGAGCTCATGCATACAGCATTATACCATAAATCAATAATTTTCAGAAATAGCATACTTCATTTCTTAAAACTTTTCTTTTATTATTCTTCCAACTACTTTCATCTCTCGTCCTTTTTCTGCCAGTTCGCGCATGATTTTCTCCTGACATTTTTCACCAACGATAATGTAATGGATAACAATAAAGTATTACGACAGATTCAAATATTGTATCGATAACGGATCATATTTCTTCAATGATGCACGTTGTACATAACAAACTGCACAATAAAACACATCTATAACGTCACTAAGCAGTTGAATCTTCAGAATCATAAACAAAGCACCGGAACATCGGACACGTGTGTTTTGAAACAAATGAATCCGATCAGCCTTCTCCTACTCCCTCACCCGGGTCGAAAAATTGAAACGATTTTCATCCTCGTAGTTTTGTAATGTTTTTTTAGCACAGAAATAGCGACAAAGTAAAGGTTTTATAATAAAAATTGAAAAATTACACACTCGATTCTTGATGAATTATTCAAATGAATAATCCAAATAAATATTGAGAACAGAGTTGAATAGATAATCTCTCCCCGAGAAATGCAGAACTTTTTGTACCCGAACGATTATCCTCCTCAAATACCGAACTTTTTGGTATAAACACGTCTTGAACAATCAAATTGTTTATAACTGAGAATGGGACATGAATTTTGCAGAAGTAGTTCGATATTTGGATTCTCCAACTCAAGAAATATAAACTTACGGTGAAAAGTCGGGTGGACATGATGTTTCGTGTAGCCTCTCATATTCAACCTGCAACTACGTGAGAATCATCACTAATAAGGGTTACGCGCTTGTAAATAAATCGCTGTATTTTCCAAAGTAATAACCCAATCGACTTGAAATTTTCCACAAAGTTAGTCCATACACTAGCGAACCACTTTGTCGCTGGAAGTTTTTTGTAGCTCATACTTTCCCCACCACTTTTTCAATGCAAAGCGTGGAAAACATGAGTTTCACTTCGGATTAGAAAATCAATCATTTGTTATTAACTTTTACAATTTTTTCAAACACTGTCGTCTTCCTTGGAATTCCACGAATCAGAATCTGTAAGTTTTATTTTGATTCTTCGAAAAATGAATGAGATCGAACGAATTTAATGTTGGAAAATAATGATTCAAGGTAGAAAAAAATGTGCAATTTTATTTTTTTTCCATCAAAACTATCGATCCTAGAAAAGAATGACAATGGAGACTTGGGTTGATTTTTCAAGACCTATCACCCAGTATTTTTTGTTTTTCGAAATTCCAACTTTTTTTTTCACGCTAAAAATTATAGCTTGGACAATACTTTTTCATGTTTTCGAGCGCTCAGCGAGTTATTAAATCCAGGCCTCCAATTGATGAGAAAATGAGAATTCTCAAACCCTCGGATTGTATTCTGTCTAACATAATGCTCAACTCTTGAGTGTTTCTCATCTCCCGGAAATTGCCGTCGGTTGTGTTTTGTTTTGGTTTTGTTCTTGGAAATCGTGATTGTTTTGATTTACGTGTGAATACCTTAGAAATTTAGCATTCCCAAACTGCTCAGTTCTCTGTCATCATTTGGAGGAAACACATTTCTGAATATCATGTCTGATTACGCGCCAAACGATATTGTTGACGTTTTGTTGTGTCTTGGTGAAGCGCGGGGAAATTATGTTGAAGCTGTGAGAACGTTTCAACGTCGTTTCCCGGATCGGAGGTGTCCAAATCGCATTACGATCCGATTTCTTGAACAACGTGCTCATCAAGGTCTCCTCAAAGGACAGAGGAACAAGAAAGTTTATGCGGATGACAATGATCCTGATGTGAGATCGCTGGCTGTGCTGGCATTAATTCACAATAATCCCCATATCAGTCTTCGGGATATTGAGGAAATGACCGGGATTCCTCGATCCACAGCTCAGCGTATCTTGAAATCGTCGGATTATCATCCGTACCATATCACTTTAGTGCAATCCCTAACAGCTGAGGATTTCATAACAAGATTGAACTTCTGCACGTGGGCCCAACGGAGAATTGAAGAAGATCCTACTTTCTCTAATCACGTTATGTTCTCTGATGAGGCAATATTTCACAATGTTGGAATTCTCAATAGGCACAATTGCCATTATTGAAGTGCTCAGAATCCTTACTGGGTCCGTACAATTAATCATCAACACCGTCGGAGTGTGAACGTTTGTTGCGGAATTGTAGATTCCAGGATCATAGGGCCGTATTTTTTTCAAGGAAACCTGACTGGCGCGGACTATCTTCGTTTTTTGCATTTTCAACTCCCTGCTCTTATGGAAGACGTGAGTCTTGACGTGAGATCAAGGATGTGGTTCCAACAGGATGGAGCACCTCCTCATTACATGCGAATTGTTTGAAAATTTCTGGACGAGAAGTTTCCCAGAAGGTGGATTGGCCGTGGAGGACCTGTGCGATGGCCAACTAGGTCGCCAGATCTGACGTCGCCTGATTTTTTCTTGTGGGGTTACATGAAAAATGTTGTATTCCGTGAACCTCCAACAATACGCGATGACATGAAAGATCGAATAAGAAGAGCATGCACAGCAATAACACCCGCTACGTTGCGAGCAACTGTAGAAAACTTTCATAAAAGAATTGCGCTTTGTCAAAGGCAAAACGGCGCTCATTTTGAACATCTTTTGAATACCTAATGCGTCCCCGAAGATACTCCTCCAGTTCAGACAATCGGCCCTTTTCAGGGCCACAATGATGTGTAAAGTCCGATCGCGCAACCTCCTCGTCGTGCACATTGGGTAACGCTGATGCCGACGGCAATTTCCGGGAGATGAGAGACACTCAAGAGTTGAGCATTATGTTAGACAGAATACAATCCGAGGGTTTGAGAATTCTCATTTTCTCATCAATTAGAGCGCCATCTATGGGGATTTCGAAAAAAAGGTTGGAGACAAAAGTTCCTTGGTTCTCAGCGTAGAATCTAGACCGGTAGTAAAAGATAGGGGATTCCATTCAAAAAACATGAGTTGATCTCAGAATGACCTCGAAAATGGGATCTGAGGTCAAAGCCAAGCTCACCATCGGATGTCCCCCTCAGATTCTTACATTTTTTTCCCGGAACATTTTCTTCTGAATCTATTCGTTTTCGAGATATTCTAAGTGACAGATTAAAATGGGACACCCTGTATGTGTTGGTGTAATTGATATAATATGCGCGTATATAATGTATATAAACCGTTTGTTGGTTGTGTTAACAACCAATAAGATTCAATAAAAAATTCCCAATGTAGACACTTAATTCATTCCGATAACTTTATTTTATCAGATTAATCGGATTTTTGAACCAGAGAAAATGCCGATTACATCCGGTTAAAAATTATCTTATCGGTATCAATGGGAAATTTCCGATGCAAAAACTCAATCCATTCCGATAAAATGTTTTCTTATCGGATCCATTCGGATTTTTTAACCAGGGGAAAGACCGATTAAATCCAATTGAAAATTATTTTATTGGTATCAATAGGAAATTTCCGATGCAAAAACTCAATTCATTCCGACAAAACTTTTTTTTATCGGGTTCAAGCGGATTTTTGAACCAGGGTCATTCAAAGGAACGGGATCAGCACAGAAAAGTGTGATCCAAAATTGTGATTTTTTCGCTCTCTACATCCGAATTAATAAACATTGAAGAGAATCAGTTCACTTCACAGGCAAACCATCAGATATCCCACTGTTCCAATCAATGAGACATACAATCCAATCGGTTTCGTTAAAAATGAAGATGAATGATTGTTAAGTTTACTTGATGGATGTTTCCATGTAGATTTGATGTAACGTTTTGAATAACGCGTCTGTACTCATATTCTTCCTCAAAGCCAGAAAGAATTCTCTTATTTCATACGCGTTGGGTTTTGGTGGATGATTGTGTGCTTTTTTGGGTTCCAGAATAGTGTTGCCGCGATATTATCGTCGATAATTGAGGAATAATCGATTATCTCAATTCTTACACGTTCCTATGGAATATATAATCCACGAATCTCCGATCAGGCTCATGATGAAACGGAATAATGAATGATCCCAGACTTTTACACAAAATAAACCAAGATATGCTTCCATTTATCGTTACGATATATCGATGATTATCGTTACGATAGTGTAAGAATGTTCTGATTTATTTTGTTTGAAGGACCAAGATGATCCATTATCCCGTTTCATTTCGTGCACAGTCGAAGATCTACGCGTTAAAAGTTTCATGAAAACCTGTCAAAATTAAGATAATTGATTATTTCTGAATTTCGACGATAATATCGCGGCAACACTATTCCAGAATACCGTCTTCTGTTCTGATAGCAGTCCCTTTACACGATGGCTGATCACAGGACCCATAATATTTAGCACATCTGCAAAATCTGGAATATGTAATGATACTTCAAAAATCGAACAAAACATCGAAGCTGAACGAATCGGAGCTTCAAGTTCAAATCAACCCGGTTCCTCAATATGACTTGTCTTATGCGCAATGTAAATTGTGGTACACACGTTCCAAAGAATTGAATTCAATGTACACTCATTGAAGTCTTTCTCCAGAGAACAGTGATGAAATACGTAGAGAAAGTCGGATTAAAAAATGTTTAATCATTTACCACTAAGATCATTTTATTCGCTTATCTAGATATATTCAACGATAATTCATTGAATCTCGCCGAAGCTTAATATAAATTTCAAACAATGCTATGACAAAATCCAATAAACTATGACGTCAAATTCGATGGATTTCTTCAAATAGGAAAATTTCATAGCATTATTTGAGCTTCAACAATTATTCGTTAAATTGTTGATAACGCATGAAAGTGAATCAAGCAAAATTGAAAAGTAATACTCCTGAAAGTCGAATTCAAAAGGAAGGAACGATATTGAAAAAAGTTCATTGTACATTTATGTATGCAGGGTGTCCCAGATTAAAGTATCAAGATTTCTATGGCATATTCTGCGAACAAAATGCAATAATTCTCCGTTTGAAAACATGTTTTTCAATGTTTAATTTTTGAGATATGAGCATTTTTAGATTTTTTTGAAAATCCAAATGACTCAAGCGCACTGTGTGCTACATGCTGGAGCTTTGCGTCATTCGCTAAGTTGGAAAACGGCGGATTCCTGGAAAAAAATTCAAACATTTCATCATTGTTCGTTTTGGAGCTACAGCAATTTGAAATTTTCACGCTTCCAGCCTATCGGAATACAGCAAGTTTAAATTATTATAGCTCCCAAACGAACAATGATAGGATAGTTGAATTGTTTTCCAGGAATCTGCCGTTTTTCAACTCAGCAAATGACGCAAAGCGCCAGTGTATAGCACACAGTGGGCTTGAGTTATTTGGATTTTTAAAAAAATCTAAAAATGCTCATGTCTCAAAAACTAAGCCTCGAAAAAAATTTCTTGAAACAGAAAATTATTGCATTTTGCTTGCAGAATATGCCATGAAAATGTTAATACTTTGATCTGGAACACTGTGTATATCATTCTACTTAATAAGATAATAATAAATTGAATATTTTATAAAAAAATTGGCTTTCACTCACCTTACCACTTGACCATGTTCATTTATTTTACGTTGATTACATTGGTATCCATAACCTTCTTCATCAACAGCTTCCAAATCATTTTTTTATGTTTCCGATATTAAGGAGATTTTGCGCAATCTGTAGACATTTTACGATTTGAAAATAAAAGATTTTTTCAAGGTTGAAATTCAAAACTTTTGGAATGTCAGTGTCAAATTGCTGAATAATTACCTTCTTTTGTTATCAAACATAAATACATATGTTTCGTACAATGTATCAATATACAAGTTATGTCAATCAATATTATGAGAACAATAATAATTGAATTGACCTCTAGCATGACAATACATCACGCTACCTCATAAAAATTAACGATGAATAATGATGCCTGCATTACAATAATCGTAGTATGATAATATATGGAATTATTCGTGATTAAATGATTATGATTAATTATAATTCTTGGGCATATTCAGGAGTCAAATTGATATAACTTCTCGTTTGGACATATCTTTTGGAGGCTTACTGTTGGAAATACGAGCATTTCTAGATTCTTTTCAAATAAAAATCACTCGGAGGCGTTGTGTGCTACATATTTGCGTTCAGCATCATTTCCTAAGTTGAAAAAAAGTTGGCTTGTAGGCAATCAGAATTCAGATATTTTATATTAATATATCTCCGAAACGAAAAATGATGAGATGGCTCAATTTTTTGCTGGGATTCGCTGTTTTCCAACTTGGAGAATGATGTTGAACTCAAGTATGCAGGACACAATGCTTTCGACATGTTGAGATCTGAAGAAAAAACTTAGATTGCTCAAATCTGAAGAACTAAGCTTCCGAAAAATATGCTGAAACGGAAAATTATTGCATTTTACCTGTGAAATACGACTATTGAATGTAATCTGGCCGACTTCGGTCACCCTTCATATACAGGGTGGGGCATTTAAAGTGTCGCGGGCGTTTTTTCCAAAAATAAAGTGAGATACGAGAAAATTTTTCCGACAAAAGTTGTAGGGTACCGAGGGGGACATCCGATGGTGGCCTTGGCTTTGACCTCAAATCTCATCTTCAAGGGCATTCTGAGATCAACTCTTGTTTTTTAAATAGCATCTCATATTTTTTACTGCAGATTTGGATTCTAGGTCAAAAACCAAGAAACTTTTGTCTGAACCATTTTCCTGAAATCCGCAAAAATGGCGCTCTAATCGATATTGTTCCATTTTGAATCTGACATTCGAATAACTCGAAAACGAAGGGTCTTGCAAAAGAATGTTTCGTACAAAAGTTGTCAATACACAACACATTTCAATCGTCTACATTACCACCATTCAGAGCTCACGCGATGTAAACAAACGACGGGGTTCAGTGAAAATTCACGATTTTGAAAGTCAGTTTGTCAGTTACATTTGATTATTACTTGGTTTATGACAAATTGAAAATCATGGATATCCGATACACGGTTTCTGAAAAGATCGATATGATCTACATTTACGGTGAAGTGCATAAGAACCCCACACAAGCATATGACTTGTATGCAGAACGATTTCCTGAAAGAATAACGCCATCCATTAGGTATTTTCAACGCATTACAAAATTATTCTCAGAAACGGGAAGTGTTACAAGGGAAAAACGACATCGAATGAGAACTGTCAGCGGAGAAAATGCGGAAGTTAATGTACTAGCTGCAGTAGCCAATAATCCACACGTGAGCTCTCGTGAAATTGAACTCCATTCGGGAATTTCTCGAAGAAGTGTTCTTCGAATACTGAAACGTCACAAATTCCATCCGTATCACATTTGTTTGCATCAAGACCTTCACGGTGATGATTTCGAAAATCGTGTACAGTTTTGTCGATGGGGTCTAGCGCAAATGCACAATAACAACTTCATCAACATATTATTTTCTGATGAGTCGACGTTCACCAATCATGGTGAAGTAAATCGACATAATATGCATTACTGGGCGACAGAAAATCCAAGATGGTTACGTCAAGTCGAGCATCAAAGAAAATGGGCTGTGGATGTTTGGTGTGGTATTTTTCGATCTCGAGTAATTGGACCGTACTTCATTGCAGATACGCTGAATGGAGAGAAGTACAGACATTTCTTAGATCAAGTACTTCCAACATTACTTGAAGACATACCTATTCAAGAACGATTGAATATGTGATATCAACACGATGGTTGTCCATCCCATTATGCAGTCACAGCTCGAGAAATATTGAACAGAGATTATCCTGGACGATGGATAGGACGTCGTGGACCAGTTCATTGGCCTGCCCGTTCTCCGGATCTTACTTCTCCAGATTTTTTTTTATGGGGATACATAAAAGATACAGTTTATCAACAAGCACCGACTACACCTGAGAATATGCGTCAACGAATCATCAATGCATGCGCGAGCATCAATGAAGATATTTTAGCACGAGTTCAGCAATCTTTTGTAAAACGTTTTGAAATGTGTATTGAAGTCAAAGGCCATCATTTTGAGCATCTACTGCATTACAATTATCCAAGTGATGTAGACGATTGAAATGTGCTGTGTTTTGTCTGTTATACCCCATCACCTCCGTTTCAGTTCAAGGGATCCCCCTTGGAATCAGACAACTTTTGTCCGAAACATTCTCCTCCAAGACCCTTCGTTTTCGAGTTATTCTAATGTCAGATTCAGTATGGAACAATATCGATTAGAGCGCCATCTTTGCGGATTTCAGGAAAATGGTTCAGACAAAAGTTTCTTGGTTTTCGACCTAGAATCCAAATCTGCAGTAAAAAATATGAGATGCTATTTAAAAAACAAGAGTTGACCTCAGAATGCCCTTGAAGATGAGATTTGAGGTCAAAGCCAAGGCCACCATCGGATGTCCCCCTCGATACCCTGCAATTTTTGTCCGAAAAATTTTCTCGTATCTCATTTTATTTTTGGAAAAAACGCCCGCGACACTTCAAATGCCCCACCCTGTATATTCATACGTACATAAAATGTGCTGGGCGTCAATATACAATACAGTAAAATTGAAGAAGCTTTCGATGAAGATTTTAGGAAATTGTGAACAAATTCGTTTCCATTTCATTATTTACAAATTTCAAGTAAGAAAAAGTTAACCCTTCGCTCGTAATCTGGGGAATTTTTGGCATAGGTCGAAAGTTCACGCTGTATAAAGCTTGCATGAACAATTTATTATAAACAATTTTGTTCATTACAAATGGCTAAATACACTCTTGGGACATGAAGTGGAATAGTGTACGAGTATTAGCAAATTTTTTCAGATTATTTCAACATTTACTGAGTCAAAACAACGACTGGCCATCAATGACCCAGATTACGGATGGTACTAGTGAAAACTAAACGTTACAGATTTCTTACTTTAACACGAAATAAAAACTAATGTCGCTTGAACATTTTTTACGTCCTACATACATATACGTTATGAATACCTTTGAAAAAAGTGACGAATTAGGAAGAAACACTGTCATACAATAAACGCGCAAGAAAAAATTATTTTTTCTTGAAACATACACATAACATTATATGCCAACGTATCAAGTTGGAATAAGATAACTTAAGGGCACTCAAACATCAGGAGGAGAGAATAAAATTTTGCGCCAACTTTTTCCATAAATTGATAAATTGAAATTTCGAATAAATATTAATCAACTGCATACCTGAGATTGGACTCTGAATATGAATTCGGGTTCTCTTATGGTTTGTAGACATTAGGGAACGAAATTGGAAATTTGTGACAATTTACGCACTAAAATTTTCTATTGAACGCATCATTTAGGAGAAAAGTTGGCGCAAAATTTGGCTCGCCTCTTCTAGTGCTTGAGTGGCCTTGAATGTCAATGTCACTTTATTTACTTACAGTATTTGTGGCGCTCTCAGAATTTGGAAACGACCTTCTAAACGAAGCAACGCTTCCTCTGCTACAGGATGCAAATTTTATTTGCAATGGGAGCCTCTTCGCTGGGAAAATGAGACTTCACTTTAAACGTGGTATCCAAATTTTGTGGCGCATGATCCGTTTCGATATCCACTCCGGTCATTGAAATATGGTTGTATATGACATCGAAGATTTGTTCCCAATTCGTTTTAGTTATGTCTTTCAGCGACAACACAGACGAGGGCTGCGAGATATTCATTGGTGTATCACAGAATTCTGGTTCTTTTAAGTCGATGAAAGAATCAATTCCATTTGAACGAGATAAATTCAACAATGTTTCTGCACTTTCTTCATGCAGAGAATCTTGAAATATTGATATCCTGGAACTTCTTGGAGGTCCGTATAACCTATAGGAAAGATGAATATAAGGAATGAAATAATAGATATTTATTACGTCCAAGATACTCCTCCACTGATTCAATATTGAAAACATGTATTGCAACCAAAACTTACCTGAAACTATTACTTCCCATGTATAAATGTAATTGAAATTAAAAATTGATAAGTCAATGATATCATCTTTGCAACAAATCACCTCGCTGGATTGATTGAATGTACTATAACCGTTGGACCTCTGTGTAGGGAATTTCAAACGTCTGTAGAAAATTTCAACATCTTATACGTGTCGTACGGTTTTCGAATTCAAACGTCACTCGGGTCATCTTTCAAGTTAGCAACTAAACAGAAAGGAAGAGGTTGAGAGACAATAAAAATATTGCTTATGGCGGAATTTGAAAAATTTTACTTGGTGATAAATCCCCTCCCCGTGGGTCTTCCAGGGGGATATTCTTGATACCTGTCCTTGATATCCTTTTTATCCATCCCTGGTAGTATCTGCTTCCTTTACGTGGTGGGGAGGATAAGTATCTCAGATTTGGGTCTCTTTTTCAGATGGAATAAACTACTCGAGAGGGAGAATACAAACTGAGAGAAACTAAATCATCCCAACGCCAGGAACATCGGCAGAAACGGAAGGAAAGCCAGGGCAAACTACTTTCCTTGATATCTTTTAATATTCCCGGGGAAATGAAATCTTTTCTCCAAGCTTAGAATTTTTAATTTTAATTTATTGAAAAAAAAGCAACAACAACAACATGATGGCGTTCTCTCGGGTAAAATATTCCGGAGGTAAAATAGCCTCTCGTTCGGATCTCCGGGTGGAGGCTACTCGAGAGAGCCTCATCAAACAAGACAGAAAACCAAACAGGATAGGGGAGGAAGAGAACATTCTTCGGGTCGGAGCGTGGAATGTTAGATCACTGAGACAAACAGGAAAATTAGAGAATTTGAGATTATAAATGAAGAGGTTAGGTATCGATGTAATGGGAATTAGTGAAATGAGATGGCCGCAAGAAGGGGATTTCTGGAGTGGGGATTATAGAATCATTCATATAGCATCAAAGAATGGTCAAGCACGTGTGGGAATTATAATGCATGAAAGGGTAGAGAATAGGATAGAAAATTATTTGCAACATAGCGAACGCATAATGATGGTCAGAGTTAGAACAAAGCCGGAGGACACTGTTATGGTCCAAGTATACATGCCCACATCTGCATACTCAGAGGAAGATATTGAAAAGACGTACGATGAAATAGAAGGAGTGATAGAATATGTAAAGGGAGAAGGAAATTTAATGATCATAGGCGACTGGAATGCGGTAGTAGGGCAAGGAAAAGAGGGCAACATAATAGGAGATTTTGCGTTAAGAAAAAGAAATGAAAGAGGACAACGTTCAATCGAATTCTGTGAAAGCCATACAATGGTTATTACCAACACATTATTCAAAAATCATCCAAGAAGAATCTATACTTGGAAAATGCCAGGAGATACAGCAAGATATCAAATCGATTACATATTAGTAAAACAAAGATTTAGAAACCAAGTGAAAAGCTGTAAAACTTATCCAAGCGCGGATATAGATAGTGATCACAATATGTTGCTGATGAAATGTTCTCTGAAATTCAAAGCTCTGAAAGAGAAAAGGGGAATGCAAAAAAGATGGAATTTGGAGAATCTCAAACAAGGAAAAACACAAGAGGCATTCAAAGTGATGTTGGACGAAAAATTGGAGGATCGACAAGAGAAAGACTTGGAAATAGAGAGTAGATGGACAAATATGAAGGGGAACATAGAGCAATGTGCAGATGAAATTTTGAAGAACGATGAGATAGAGCCTAAGAAACCATGGATAACAGAAGAAATTCTCCTTTTAACCCATTAATGCCCATGGTGAAACTGCTGGGCCTACGGGGAAAGTAACTATTGGAAATAGGATACCTGGGTGGAGGATGAACATCCACGGAGAAAAAAAATTTTTACAATTTCTTTGAACAATTATTGTTTTATTGGATTGCTATTGTTTGATAGCAGATCATCCGTAAAATCAACAATATGCCGCGAAATAAACAATTTGGACAATTATCGGAACGTCAACAATATCGAATTTTATCCGAACAAAGGTCACAAGATGATTAGATGGACACATCCAGTGGTTCTGAAGACAACTTTCAATCCTCTTCAAGTAAATATAACTCAGATTTGTACGTTTCCATTATTGATTAGGAACGAGGAAGAAAAGAATGACATCTGGAATAAAAATTTTTAAGATATTCAAAAGATTTCTTTTAGATTTCTAAAGGGAATCCGGAGCAATAGTTTTTGTGGTCTACCTCAAATAAAATTTCTAAAATGTGTCTCAATAATGATATGTTATTTTAATGATTCGTCACCTTTAAGGAACCTCTTTTAGGATATCCTTGAGACCATGCAAACTGTGGCATCCAATTCCTTTGAGGATTAAAAAAAAATTTTTCTATGCTGTCTGGAATTAAGGCGTTACATGCAATAACTCGACAAGCGTTTCAGATCTGATTCAGGAGACCATCAGAATGAGCAAAAAAAATTCGTCAAAATGAAAAATAAAAAATATAGCCTGTTAGAACTCATCAAAACACACATTTTTCTCATGAGAACTTTTTTTTACCATCAAGATTTCGTGCATCAAGATGGTTTGTGAGATAAAAATTAAAGGTGAAAATTTTAATTTCTTCAAAATCAATACAATCCAAATTATATTTTGCGATTACTCAGCGGAAAGTCACTGGGATGACTTGAAATTTGGTATACAGCTTCATTATTCATCCCCGAAGACAACTATCGATTTCAATTTGGAGCTCATTTGATGAGTACATTTGCTGGTACACAGTTTCACCAGTCCCCTGGCGATTGTACCATGAGAGTTGATCCGCTACATTCAAACTACAAATTCTTCGTACTATTAAATATCGGAATCATCGCGCTGAAAAATTGTCAAAATTCATTCCCGTACAATATAAGTGATAAAATTGACAGTGCTTAAAAGAGTGATTTCAATAAACATAACATGAAGATATAACCCTACTTTTGGAGTTTGTTTTTGTTTTGTATCTAATAGAACATGAAATTCTTCATCATAGTGATAAATTAATGTGATTTTTGTGATAAGATTATATTTTGGTTTGAATTAATTATTTTGTGCTTTCCACTGAAAAATCATTCACATTATGTTATGTGTAAGAAGTGAACTAGAAAATATTACAAGTTATGAATGTATCATCATGATTCTTCAAGTGTCCTTGTTTTTCATCGAAATCAAATCCTGAAGGAGACTTTTGTGAAATCATGTTTATGGCATGTAAGAGTCACATAAGGTAACTGACCCCATTAGTGAATATTTAAGAACACAAGCACTCTGAATATAAATTATTTCATGAATAATTTCTTTAAAATGAATTTCCACGTATAAATAAGGTAGATTGAACATTTCAATTTTCTCTTACCATCATCATGAAGTAATCAGTCTTACGACTGGTTTGATGAAACCCTCCACCCCTGTCTATTATCCGCCAAACGTTTAATTTCTACATATCTACTACATCCCTTGGCTTGTACGATTTGCTTCATATAACTTGCTCTAGGTCTACCTTTACCAGTTTTACCATTCATTTTCCCTTCCAATATTGTTTTCAATAAACTATCATGCCGTAATGTGTGTCTTATAAGATTGCTTCTCCTTTTCACGATGGGTTTCAAAAGATTTCTTTCTTCATTTATCTGCTCGAGTACTTCTTCATTTTTGACTCTGTCTATCCATTTTATTCTGAGCATCCTCCTATAACACCACATTTCAAAAGCTTCAAGTCTTCGTTGATCAGTTTTCCCCATTGTCCAAGTTTCGCAACCATATAATGCTGTGCTCCAAACGTAACTTTTCAAGAATTTCTTCCTTACTTCTAAGCTTATATTTTTTGAGCATAATAACTGTCTCTTTTGGTAAAAAGCCTGTTTCCCTTCTGCTATTCTTGCTCTTATATCTCTTTCGCCTTCGCCGTCCTCTGTAATTATGCTTCCTAGATATTTGAATTCTTTCACCTGTTCAATTGTCTCGGTATCTATTTTGATTTTCGTTCTTCTAGCTGTTTTCGCTGCTGTACACATCATGAATTTTGTTTTGTCTTTATTTATATTCATACAATAGTTTTCCAATAATATTGTTCTCATAGTGTTGAGAATATTTTCTAACTCAGTACTACTCGTGGCCAATATAGCTATGTCATCCGCGAATCTCAACATACTTATATTTTCTCCCTGAATCTGTAATTTCGATTGAATTTCCTCCTTCACTTCGTTAATTGCTTCTTCTATATATAAATTGAAAATCAGTGGCGATAATGAGCATCCTTGTCTCACCCCTCTTCTTATTTGTGCTTCCCCTTCCTGACCCTCTATGTCTATTATTGCACTTTGATTCTTATATAATTCGTATATTATTCTTCTATCTTTATGATTTATTCCCACCTTCTTCAGGATCGCAAACATCTTCTCCCAGTCCACATTATCGAAAGCCTTTTGTATATCTACAAAACCTATGTACACAGATTTCTTCACCGCTATCCTTTTCTCTATTACTGCCTTGAGTGCTAAGATTGCTCCTCGCGTTCTCCTATTTTTCCTAAAACCAAACTGATCTTCTGCCAATCTACTCTCCATTTTATTTTCCATCCCCCTGTATATAATTTTGGTCAGTATTTTTGAAGCATGTGAAGTTAAACTGATCGTTCTGTAGTTCCCGCATTTGTCTGCCCCTTGTATTTTCGGGATAGCGACAATTTTATTCTTTTGGAAATCTTCCGGTACTTCTCCTTTTCCGTACATATCTCTAATCAATTCAAACAGTGCGTCGCGAGTTCCTTCACTGGAGGCTTTCATAAAGTCCGCACTTATGCCATCTATGCCTGGCGCTTTATTATTTTTCAATTCTCTCAAAGCCTTGTCGAATTCTGATCTCAATATCGAATCTCCCAATTCTTCCTCATCTACACCCTCCTCCTTCTCTCAAAGTGCTATATCATCGTTTCCTCTATACAAGTCTTCCAAATGATTGATCCACTGTTCTATTTCCTCTTCCGTTCTTTTCAATTGTCGTCCTAGAGAGTTTCTAATCTTATTGCTTCTAGATTTCATTTGTCCGAAAAATCTTTTAATAATCCTATATGCGTCATCTATTTTTCCTAAATGCAATCTTATGTCTATTTCCTGACATTTCTCTTCTAACCACTGTTCTTTTACTTTCCTTGTTTCTCTTATTATTTTATTTCTCAATGATTTGTATCGTTGCTGGCCTTCTTGGCTATCATTATTCTTGTATTTTCTTCTTTCATTTATCAATTCTAAAATTTCTCCCATTATCTTCGCAATCTTATCCGCACATTCTCTTATATTCCCCTTCATCTTTGTCCATCTCCTCTCTGTTCCCAAGTCTTCCTCTTTTTGATCTCCCAATTTTTCATCCAACATTTTCTCGAATGCCTCATGTGTTTGTTTTTGCTTGAGGTTCTTCAAATTCCATCTTTTCTGCATTCTCCTTTTCTTCTTCATAGATTTGAATTTCATAGAACATTTCATCATCAACATATTATGGTCACTATCTATATCTGCACCGGGATGAGTTTTACAGTTTTTCACTTGGTTTCTAAATCTTTGTTTCACTAATACCTAATCAATTTGGTATCTTGCTGTATCTCCTGGCATTTTCCAAGTGTAGATTCTTCTTGGATGATTTTCGAATAAAGTGTTTGTGATAACCATCTTATGATTTTCACAAAATTCGACTAAACGTTGTCTTCTATCGTTCCTCCCTAACGCGAAATCTCCTATAATGTTGTCCTATTTTCCTTGTCCTACTACCGCATTCCAATCCCCCATCACTATCAAATTCTCTTCTCCCTTCACATATTCTATCACTTCTTCTATTTCTTCGTACGTTTTTTCAATATCTTCCTCCGAATATGCAGATGTGGGCATGTATACTTGGACTACGACTGTGTCTACCGGTTTTGTTCTGATTCTAACCATCATCACACGTTCATTATGTTGCGAATAATTTTCTATTCTATTTCCTACTTTTTTATGCATTACAATTCCTACACCTGCTTGACCGTTCTTTGATCCTGTATCAATTATTCTATAATCCCCACTCCAGAAATCGCCCTCTTGTGGCCATCTCATTTCGCTAATCCCCATTACGTCTATATTCAACCTATTCATTTCTAATATCAAATTTTCTAATATTCCTGCTTGCCTCAGTGATCTAACATTCCACGCTCCGACTCGAAGAATGTTGTTTCTCTTCCCTATCCTATTCTTCGGTTCTCGTTCCTTGCTGATGAAGCTTCCTCGAGCAGTCTCCACCCGGAGATCCGAACGGGAGACTAGTTTACCTCCGGAATATTTTACCCGAGAGAGCGCGGTCATGTGTTTATTAATTTGTTTGTTTGTTTTTGTTACATAATATTCCAGGTTAGGAGAAGGTGTCATTTCCTCGGGAAGTATTGAAAAATGTCAAGGAAGGTAGTTTCCCCTTGCTTTCCTTCCGTTCAATTTTGCCGATGTTTCTGGCATTAGGATGATTCCGTTTCTCTCAGTTTGTATTCTTTCTCTTGAGTAGTTTATTCCACTCAAAAAAAAGATCCAACTCTGAGATACTTATCCTCCCCACCACGTAAAGGAAGCAGATACTACCAGGGATGGATGAAAAGGATATCAAGGACAGGTATCATGAATATCCCCCTGGGAGACCCGCAATCATCCACGGGGAGGTTTCTCTCACCGTGATTTTTTATTCATTTTCTAAGTGATAACAATAAAAATAATGAAATTAATGAAATGTTAACAATACCCCCATTAGTTAACGAGTCGCATGAATTAGTGAACGCTGATTGACCCCATTACTGAACGCGTAGAGGCTGCTCAGATGAGTTATTATCACTTTCCTGATAATATTCGAAATATATTCTGTGCACATTCCAATGAGACCTTTCCATAGGTGCTATGCATATTCATCGAACGTATGTAATCGAATATATGACGGGACGTCAGTCGAACGTCGGTTGAATGAATATCGTACATTTCAAATGTACTATGTACGTTCTGAGTATATTTAAAACAGTCCCATTCGTATATTCTATGAACTTTCATGATATGTTCTTCGTATCTCATTCTCAAATTCTACCAACGTTTTCATTTCATATATACTTTGAACTTCTGTTGCTGTTTGAGTTACTTTGGCAAAAAGAATTGTGAATTTCAAGTAGAGTTTATAATTTTACATGTTTATTCCAATCCTTGGAGGAATTTATAAATTGATTGAAAAATTATGCGCATTATGAGAATTCATGGAAAAATTTCCCTAGAGTAGATACCTATGATATGAATTGTTACGTTTATTCGTTCAGTAATAGATTCACCGATCATTTTCGTGTGTGTATTTCTGAACGCGCAATTTTCTAGGTTAGCGAATGACAGTTATTGAAAATAACCCTATATTATCTTAATTTGAATAATATCAATAGATTGGATACATAAAATAGTTCAATGGTCGCATTAATACTATGAAAATGCACAATTGAAAAAATGTCCATTCTCAACTCACCTTGTAAGATTCACGAAGGCAAAGCTCGTTGTGACACTCGGCATGAACTTTATTTATTTCGTGAATTAAATTTTTCTTTCTTCCATTTGTTTTCGCATCCATCACGAACAATAATGTTTGAAGATTGGAATAATCTTCACAGCACGTAATAGGTAAACACTTCTTGTTCGTCAAAGAGGTTTTATTATCTCGAGGTTCACTAAAGGGGTCGCGTTCGCTAATGGGGTCAGTTACCTTAGATCTATTTCATTTAGATTAATTGAAGAAAAGAGCAGCCACGGTTTTTTTAATGCTTTAAACTGAAGTTCGTGTATCATTGGCATTCATTATCATTTTGCTCACTTATATATGTGAGCTTCTAATTAAGTTACCCTAATCACTTCAAGTGAAATAGAGTGTTTTTTGATAAGCGGCGTGAAATGACTTCCTCACTCAAACAATGTGCACAATATAGAATGAACTGTAAGTTTGTTGGAATAAATTGTCTACGAATAAGTATGACTTGAATCGTTGAAGATATTATCTTACACATATATTGGAAGTGCAGTGAGTTCTCTTACTCTGATCAGAATGAACTACTGGCACGATGGATACTTCACTGTGATTTGCTCCCAAAGAGTATTTCTACATCACTTTATTGGACAATACATATATGTGGTTATAAATGGAGCCTAAGGGTTTTAGCAATAAAAAATCATCTGTCAAATTACAAGCACAGGGAATTCCCTTCATTACCATAAATGACATGCGACATGAGGAATATTCAATTGATTTTCATTCTTACAAATTGACTGAATAATTTGTTCATATCTAATTATTTATAAATATATGTATAGTTCAATGAAGTTATTTTTAAGTAATTTTTGACAATCAATATCTCTCATAAGTATCTATCGTGCCAATGGTTCATGGTAGTCAAAGTAAAGAAAACTCACTGCGCTCCCAATATGTAAGTCAATTTTTTTATCGACTCAAGTGTTGTGGATACCTACTTCTTATTCGCAGAGAATTTATGTCAACCAAGTGGCTGGTCATTTCACTTCATACAGATTGTGGATTGAAGGAATGACATCACTTCATTTCACTTGATCACCTGAAAAATCATCAAAGGTTTACAAAAGTGGTAGTGATAGTACATTCTTTCAGACAATTGGCATGATGGATACTTGACTGTGATTTGATTACAAAAAATATTTCTACATAACTTCATTGAATGATACATGTAGTTAGAAATGGAGTGTAAGATTCCCTGGTGAAAAAAATCTCTTTGAATCTCTCTGAATCTCTCTGAATTCCTCTGAATCTCTCTATATTTTGGGACAGATTTCAGAGAGATTCAGAGTAATTCCAGAGTAATTCAGAGGGAGTTAGAGACTTTTTCGATAGTGATACGTACTGAATTCTCCAACTTTCTCTGAATCTCTCCGCGTATCACTGAATCCTTCAGAATTTTATATATTTACATTTCAAAGCTCTCTCTGAATTCACCTGAATATCTCTGAATTTCTCTAAATCTCTGGGAATCTAATGTATTCAGATTTCAAAGCTTCCTCTGAATTCTTATGAATTTCTCTGAATTTCTCTGCATCTCTTTGAATTCCTCTGAATCTCCGGGAATTTAATGTATTCAGATTTCAAAGCTTCCTCTGAATTCCTCTGAATCTCTCTGATTTTCTCTGAATCTTTCTGAATCCCTCTAAATATCCCGGAATTGATTGTATTCAGATTTCAAAGCTTCCTCTGAATTCCTCTGAATTTCTCTGAATTTCTCTAAATCTCTCCGGATTACACTGAATCTTTCTAAATTCCTCTGAATATTTCTGGAAAATTCCACGCACAATTTTTCTTAATTTATCTTCCTCTGGAAGTCTCTGAAATTCCCAGAAAGCCTCTGAAATGCAGGACCAAGAATTGTACTGAATCCATTTCTCTCTGAATGTCTTGTATTTTCTGTAGCATGTAGAAGTCTAATCTCTGATTATTTCTGTATGTTGGTTCTCTCTCTTAAACTTACATTTTTATTTGTAATGGTACTTTGTACTTTCAACTTATACATTGTTCTTAAGGGCATTCATCAGAGGCAAAGTTACTAGATCTCTCCCCTCAGTTTTCTCAACGATTAATGAATATAATCGATTTTAATGAGCAGGTGCATCTTCTTAGAATATCAAAGAAAGTGCAGCTACTCTTTATCTTTCATTTTATTTGTTCGTTCCTGAGAAAACTGGGGGGGGGGGCGATTTTGGAATCTAGTAACTTTTTGGGAAGGTGGAAGTGTCGTTAAAGGGCCCGGCCCTAGGACATAACAAAGCATGAAATGAAATGAAATGAATTTCCCAGATCCCCCCGGATCTCTCTGAATTCCTCTGAATCTCTCTGAATTTTTCTGAAAAATCCCACGCACAATTCTCCCTAATTCACCTGTCTCTGTGAGTCTCTGACACTCCCTGGATACTTTTGAAATCCTGAACCAAACATTTAGCTGAATTAATTCCTCTCTGAATTTCTCTGAATTCCTCTGAATTCCTCTGAATTCCTCTGAATTTCTCTGAATTACGCTGAACCTTTCCAAATTCTCCTGAATATTCCTGAAAAGCTCTACGCACATATTTCCCCTAATTCACCTGTCTCTGTGAGTCTTTGACATTCCCTGAATACTTCTCAAATCCTGAACCAAAAATTTTACTGAATTAATTCCTCTCTGAATTTCTCTGAATTCCTCTGAATCTCTCTGAATTACTCTGAATCTCTCTGAATTACTCTGAATCTTTCTCAATTCCTCTGAATATTTTTAACAAGTTCCACGCACAATTTTTCTTAATGTATCTGTCTCTGGAAGTCTCTGAAACTCCCAGAAAGCCTCTGAAATGCAGGACCAGGTTTTTACTGAATTTATTCCTCTCTGAATTTCCCAGACTTCCCCTGCATCTCTCTGAATTCCGTTGAATCTCTCTGAATCTTCCAGAAAAATCCCACGCACAATTTTTCCTGATTCACCTGTCTCTGTGAGTCTCTGACACTCCCTGGATACTTCTAGAATCCTTAACCAAAAATTTAGCTGAATTAATTCCTCTCTGAATTTCTCTGAATTCCTCTGAATCTGTCTGAATTACTCTGAATCTTTCCAAATTCCTCTGAATATTTCTGAGAAGTTCTACGCACAATCTTTCTGAATTCATCTATCTCTGAAAGCGTCTGAAACTCCTTGAACGCCTCTGAAATGCAGGACCAAGAATTTTACTAAATTTGTTCCTCTCTGAATTTCCCTGCATTTCTCTGAGTTCCTGTGAATTTTTCTGAATCCTTCTGGAAAATTCAAAGCACAAGTTCTCTCAATCCACTAGTCTCTGAAATCCTCTGAACCACGCTGAATTGCTCTGAATTTCTCTAATTCTTTCTGAATCTCCCTGAAACGTGAAATTTTCAGAGAGATTCAGAGAGGTTTTTTTACCAGGATTCTTACCGTTGGAAAAATCATCTCTCAAATTACAAGCACAAGGAATTTCGTTCAGTACCATACCTCAGATGCAACAATATAAATATTCAATTGATTCTGATTCTTGCAAATGAACCTAATAATTTGTTCATATATAATTATTTATAACTACATGCATAGTTCAATGAAGTTATTTCTAAGTAATTTTTGACAATCTGTCCCTTATAAGTATCTATCGTGCCAATAGTTCATAGTAATATCAGAGTGCAGAAAATTTACTGTGCTCCCAATGTATAAGTCAATTTCTCTATCATCTCAAGTTTTATGGATACCTACTTCTCCTTCGGAAAGCATTTATTTCAACAAAGTGGCTGGTTATTCCACTTTATACAGATTGTTGATTGGGAAAATACTATCATTCTATGTGACTTGATAACCGTTTGAAAAATCACCAAAGGTGTACAAAAGTGGGGCTGATAATACGAGGGTGGATTGATAAGTTTCCGGCCTGACCAAGAGATGGCGCCACTAGGCCTACCTTCAGGTGGCGTTCTATAGTACCATCCTTAGATAGCTTGTAGCTATAGTTTCAGTCCGATCGCCATGTTAGTTTAGTTTTGAGAGCACGCTGACCAAGACGCCTCTGTGTTTTTCGTAAAAATGGAAAAGCTGGAAAATCGTGCTATCATCAAATACTCTTATCTGAAGGGGTTAACGCCGAAGGAAATTAAAGAAGAGATGGACTCAACACTGGGGACATCCTCCCCATCATATTCAACCGTTAAGCAGTGGGTTTCCGAGTTTAAAAAGGGTCGTGTGAGCACCTCTGATGAGCCTCGCTCAGGACGCCCCATTGAGGTCACAACTCCAGATATGATCGAAAAAATCCATCAAATAGTGCTGAAAGATCGCAGATTAAAAGTTCGTGAGATAGCTGAGACCTGTAAGATGTCATATGAACGTGTACAAAATATTTTGCACCAACATTTGTATATGGAAAAGCTCTGTGCAAGATGGGTGCCGCGTTTGCTAACAGTCGACCAAAAATTGATTCGAAAGAACATTTCTACCGCCAATTTGGCGTTGTATAAGCGTAATCCAAGCGAATTTTTGCGTCGATTCGTAACCGTTGACGAAACTTGGGTCCACCACTACACTCCTGAAACCAAAGAACAGTCTAAACAGTGGATTGGACCAGGGAACCAACTCCAAAGAAGGCAAAAACAATTTTTTCGGCGAACAAGGTTATGGCTACTGTTTTTTGGGATGCAAGAGGTATTATATACATTGATTACCTCGAAAAGGGTAAAACTATCACTGGTCAATACTACGCAGACTTATTGCAACGTTTGAGCCACGAAGTGAAAATTGAACGACCTCATCTGGCGAAGAAAAAAATCTTGTTTCATCACGATAACGCACCAGCGCACACGTCAATCGTTGCGATGGCTAAAATCAACGATCTGAAGTTTGAATTAATGCCACACCCTCCCTACTCTCCAGACCTAGCCCCGAGTGACTATTATCTGTTTCCTAACCTCCAAAAATGGCTTGGCGGTAAGAGATTTGCGGACAATGAAGAAGTAATCGAAGCTGTAAATGGGTATTTTGAGGAGCTTGACGAATCAGTCTATAGAGATGGCATTACTAGACTAGAACACCGCTATGAGAAATGTATCAGCCTTGGAGGAGATTATGTTGAGAAATAAAAAAAAAAAAATTCTTAAAAACGTTGTTTTTCTTGGTCAGGCCGGAAACTTATCAATCCACCCTCGTACATTCTTTCATAAAATCCAATAACTTTGTATCTTTGTCATGCTGTGAGAAAAGAATAGAGCTGTTAAACATTGTTTTATTCATGTACTAATATTTTTGAATAATTTTCCACGAGGAACTAAATTACTGTCTGTGTTGAATAATTATCAGATCTGTTGCATTAATCAAATACTTGTTGGAGAAATATTTCAGAATACAGTACTTGAGTTCAATAAAAATATTGTCTCATATTGAATACCTTTGACATCTGAAGAAAGAACTGTAAAAGATTTCTTACGTACGACTTCTGAAGTATGTTTTGAATACTGATTCTCAAAGCTATCCATTCAGACATCTTTGGGAAGTGGAATAATATTGCATAAGACTGCTGAAAAATGCCTTGCAGATAACTTTTAGACAACGCTAGGGTAAATCTTAAGCCATCTGGAGAACACTTTCAGAAATCTAAAAGATACCCTTAAGGAAGCTTTTCCTGTTCTTACAAAATTTCCCCGGATTTTTTCTTATTTCTTCCTCAAAACATGGTGAAATATATGGAAATGTTACAAATTTGTGAGAATTGACAGGGCAAACTTCTCTAAGAATATTTTTTTTTCTATCTGGGTAAATACCATCATTTCATTTCACTTCATCGTTCCATTTCATCGTTCCATTTCATTTCATTGCTGGGTCAGGTGGATGGAAAATTTTGAAAAGTTCATGCCTGTGGAATATAGACCCATGGATTCAGGATGTCTTGGAACGAAATATAAATCAGCAATCAAATCCACGGTTTCATGGTTATTCATAGTTTTTTCGTCTCCAACTACCAAATAACACAAAGGCCCGGTCGAGGACGATTAGTGATCCCGATTCTCAATTCGATGCATCAAGAATCGATGTTTTTTCATGAAGAAAAATCGGTTTTTAATCGATTATTTTTTTCATCGATTCTGAGAGAATCGATGCTTTTTTCTTGAGAATCGAAATTTTGATGCATCGAAAAAAAGTTTTTATGTGGAAAAATTTGGTAGGGGTCAGTTGGTACGAATGATAGTTGACACGAATGAAATAAGACCGAATCATAATAAAGTCGAAAAATTCTCCGTAACTATTATTGTGATCAAAGTATGACTAGTAACCATAGAGATATAGAATAGAGGATGTGAGACAGCCGAAATCGCGTGGACTCCTTAGAAAGAGAGAAAAAATGAAATTGGTATCAGCTTCCTTCTCTAATTGTGAATAACAGACAAGGAAGCGCGTTCTTTGTTCTCTTTCTAAGGAGTCCACGTTTCCACTTACACAAAACCCTTGGTTCGCGTCCTCTATTCTATATCTCTATGCTAGTAACTGATAGTGATTTTTCGGCTTTATCTCGATTCAGTCTTATTTAATTCGTATCAACTATCATTCAAACCAACTTTTATTCGTGCGAACTAGCCCTTACCGAAAAATTTGTTCGGAATTTCATCTTGGTGAATCATAATTTGGATTCTTTGGACTGAATATCATACAGACCAGAGCCGCCAGGGCGGCATGTTTTTTCTCAATTATTTTCTTATCATGTAGTTTGATCACTAGGAATTACTAATGGGAGAAAATAATGCAATGCCAATCTGGCAGTTCTCACCTAGACATATTATATATAAAGTGGGAAGTCAGGAGAAATCCCGTGAACGGGGTGAGAAAGAAAGTGACACGAAGTATCCGATGCCATTGTCTTTCAGTTGCTAAAGACAATAACATCGATACTTCTCACCTCTCGCTTCTTAATTTTATCTACACGATTTTGACTGACTCCTGCACTCTATATGTATCATCTAGACTGCGGAAGTTTATGCAATTATAGATTTTTCATGCTATATATCTCTCACATATTTTACCCCAATGACGTAGAATTGAACGTTACATGTTTGTTTTTTTTGAATAAAACGATGCTGGATATCGTTTCATATTGTTAATGTAGGATGTATAGAAAATATTTAACAGGAAAATCCTATATTTGCATGAACTTCCGCAGTCTAGTAATATCTTTATGCAATCTAGAAGAGGGTACAATTTTAACGTTCCGAACGTTCAATGTCCCAAATGGCCTCCGTCTCGAATGAACCCGACTGGAAATTGTCATCAGGTTAACCCAACATATGATGAGGACCTGACAAGGTCATCCGAAATAAGGAATACCCGTTACGGTCCTGATCGGGATTAGGTGTGGATGACTCACGTATGGATGACCTCATTTGGTCCTAGTCAGGATTTTCTCAAATTATCCTGAAAAGGTCGAAGTAGGTTTTCCTCGCTGTATCCGCATCAGGACCTCGTTCGGTCATCCTAAGATCATGGACATAGTTTGATAAACTGAATACAAGAATGTACAGACTTGATTTCAGATTGTACACTCTTTGATTAAACAAATTTTCCTTCAATAAGAAGAACATGTTTGAACGATTTTCAACTGTGCCTGTTTTTAAATTCAATCCCTTCATTCCGAACACATTACCTACTTCTGAAAACTGTTGAACAATTTGTTCAATCTATTCTCAATGTGAATTGAAAACTAACTATTTGGGTTTTAATTAGGCGGAACTTATGAAAATTTCACAAGATTTTCCACGTTATGCATACAGCGAAAAAAACTTAGCAAACGTTCAACCATCACCAGCGAAATAAGTATTTCATTTGACTTATCACAATTCTCATAAGGTTGATTTATTGACTATTCAGCATCATTTTTCTTTCTTACACATCACATCATCTGAGTATTATTCAAAGAGTATATATGAACTGAATGAATATGTGTTTCGTCATAATCAAATATAAGTTTCGAACAAGTACTCTTCTTTCGTTATTTCTTGATTAATACGCATAAAAAAATCTGTTATTGAGTGCAAAATGAATTATTGAATCACTTATCACTGCTGTAATATATAAAAAATCATAAGTTGCTGATGTGGTGACAATTAATTCTATTCAAATATACGACAATATCAACAACGACAATATCTATATCAATATTAATTTACATCAGTATTTCTCGGAAAAAACTCAGAAATCCCAATCATTTTGTAATAAGAAAGGTCATGAAGAACTCATTCGATCAAAAATATTTCAAGCGAATGATCAAAATGAAATGCAAAAAACTTGAATTATTCACTTTCAGCTCGACGGATGGTTTTACTTTTCAAATTAAAGAGTACTCTTGAAGTTGAAATTTGTTAATTTCAGAAAAAAGCCTCATTTTCTGAGTTGAATTCGTTGTTAGGGTGATGATAAACTTGTAAGAAGAGTTTGAAAGTTGAGTGGAATCTATATTGATCAAGAAAGTCCAAATCGTGTGGCAAAAGTTAGAAAATCTGTCAACTTAGCTCACGGCGCATGGGCTTTTCTTCACTAAACCAAATGCTGGCAGGAGAAATTCATCCAAATATAGTGGATTCAAAGTGATGTGAAGTAAGAGAGGACCGAAATATTCATTAGATTTTATTCGTTCTTATAAACGTTCTAAAAAATAAGAGAAGACTATAGAAGATCCAAAGTGTCGTCTTCCCATATTTTTGTTCCAATAATGTTGTGTCATGTTCCTACAAATAAATGTTATTATATTTATGGAACAGGTTCAATACACATGTTTTCTCAACCTAACACTAGTTACTGGTGAAAAGATACGAAAATGCACACTCAAAAATGCAAATCATTGAAACAAAAATATTGAGAGACGATACATTGAGTCATACATAGCCTTACCATATTTATCAACATTTTTATAATAACTAATAAAATTCAATGCATGTATCTGTCCTCTCTTACTTCACATCACTTTGAATTCACTATATTTTGATGAATTTCTCCTGCCAGCATTTGGTTTAGTAAAGAAAATGCTGATAGAATACCCATGCGCTGTCAGCTAAGTTGACAGATTTTCTAACTTTTGCCACACGATTTGGACTTTCCTGATCAATATAGATTCCACTCAACTTTCAAACTCTTCCTACAAGTTTATTATCACCCTAACAACAAATTCAACTCAGAAGATAAGGCTTTTTTCTCAAATTTGAAAATTTCAACTCCAAGAGTGCTCTTCAATTAGAAAAATAAAACCATCCGACAAGCTGCAAGTGAATAATTCAAGTTTTTTGTTATTCATTTTGAACATTCTTTTGACATATTTTTGATCAAATGAGTTCTTCATGACTCATATTTCTTACAAAATCAATATGATCTCTGAGTTTTTGCCTAGAAGTGCTGATGTAAGTATTTGAAGAAAATTCATTTTCACTGCATCAACAAATTACGATTTTTTGACACGTTACAACAGCTATGACTGATTTACTTGATCATTTTGCACTTACTAACAGACTTTTTGATACACATTATTCAAGAAATAACCACCACACATTTCACAAGAATAATTCATCCATTTGTTGATCACATAAATTTAACCTCACATCTGTCAACCGAACTGCAATTTTCACACAGGCTCATAGATTAGTTTTGATTTATTTTTGAGGTTTTAGTAAGGAATTCCTCACAAAATCCTAATTAGTCTTTCCTGATGGGGTCCTCATAATAGTTCAGCGTGACATGACTTGTTAGGTCCTGATGAGGTTGCCTCATCAGGACCTGATCTGGATCAAGGTTTACCTGATCTGGTCCATGGGGTAAATTTCTAGTCGGGAATATGTCCCGCATGTTCAATCTCTCAAAAGTCGCTGATTGATCCATTTCTAGTGAATTATTAGTAAGTCATTATGAATGGACCAATCAGCGAATTTCGGGACGTTGAACATCCGGAACATTGAGACTCTGCTCCAAAGGCGAATAGTTACGCCTTTTTTCAATTACTGGTTTCGTATTCCACTCCCCTTTATTTCTCAGCTCCACGCAACGTTGACTATGTGATTTCAACCAAATAATCATACACTTCATTCATTGCTCGATTTCTATTCTGACAGCACTCAGAGGTTTTTGAGGTGTTCTAAAAATACCCGTATGTCTTTAAGAAGTTCTTATAACGTTCTAAAAAGGTCCAAGAAACTTGTTGTTAGGGGATGGATTTGAAGATGTAATTGGTCAATCTAACAGAATTGACCAATACACGCCGTGCAAGATAATTTTGTTGAGATCACTGTGTGTAGGGTTATATCTCGAGAAGAGGACACAATGGTCATTTGTCGAGTCTTTTGGAAACTCAAATATGATTGGCTGTTTGAGAAGAATAGACCAATGAACGTTGTGTCCTCTTTTCGAGATGGGTAACCCCACTGATCTATAATATACACTGGATAGTGCATAGCATAGCCTTCCTTAGTAGAACTAAAAATTTTTCAGTTGTACCCTAATCAGTTTTTTCAATGAATGCATGCGTGCCGCTAACATAGCAAGTACTAACACACGCCTACGGATCCATGCCTCTAATAATCACAACTCTCTACTCAGAGTATAGATCAGATGATGAAAGATGAACTTTTTATACCTTGAAATCACGTTTAATCATGTTCATGACAAAAAATCCTTTGTGTTTTGAATCTTTCAAAAAAAGAATCGATTTTTCAGAATCGATTTTCTTTTTGGCCGATTCATCGATTTTTAGAATCGAAAATTGAAAAAAGAATCGATTCTCAGAATCGATTCTTTTTCCAAAGAATCGGGATCACTAAGGACGATGAAAAGTTTCAATGCTACGTATGATATTGCTGTTGAAATCTCCTCATCATATTTCGTTGGCGACAAACTCCGCATACTTCCATCATAGATTTTCAGAACATCGCAGAATATCGTATGTGCAATATTCAAATTGAAAGATTCTCAGAATATTTGTAATGGAATATTCCCCACGTAGCAACCGAACGTGGTATATATACTATGAACGTGCATAGTATATATGCAACATTCTGATGCTACTGGGGTTGTATCCGCAATATCCATGGAATTTCGTCAAAATATTGTACTGAGAATGTTCCCAGTGAAACATTGTGATATTCTGAAAATATTATTGAGACGTTGTGTGCTGTGTGCCCTTGTGAAAATATTTCTACGCCAAAATTACGCCAAAAACTACGCCAAATTACGCCAAAAACTACGCCTAATTACGCCAAAAACTACGCCTAAATCCGGCGTTTCGGACACTTTCGTAAAGAATCTTAGAAAACTACGCCAAGGTACCTTGATCAGGAACTACGTATTATTACATCAAAATACTGCTTACTACGTCGGATTGGTGTTTTTTTTACGCACAACTACTACTTATTATGCTGTTCACAGTGATTTCTGGGTTGTGGAACTACGCCGAATGACGTTTTTCTACTTCTTATTACGTACTGTAATGCCAAAGTACTACGTATTACGCGCATCGATGGTGATTTCCGGGTTGTAGAACTACGCCGAATTACGTTCTTCTACTTCTAATTACGTAATTTTATGCCCAAGTCCTACGTATTACGCGCATCAATGGTAATTTCCGGGTTGTAAAACTACGCCTAATTACGTTTTTCTACTTCTAATTACATACTTTTATGCCCAAGTCTGACGTATTACGCGCACCGATGGTACTTTCCGGGTTGTAGAATTACGCCGAATTACGTTTTTCTACTTCTCATTACGTACTTTTATGCCCAAGTCCTACATATTACGCGCACCGATGGTGATTTCCAGGTTGTAGAACTACGCCGAATTACGTTTTTCTACTTCTAATTACGTAATTTTATGCCCAAGTCCAACGTATGACGCGCACTGATGGTAATTTCCGGGTTGTAAAATTCCACTGAAACGTAAGAAAACGTACATCGGAGAATTCTGCAATGTCATTATGCTGCTGTTGAAGGAAATCACCCTATTTTCACTGAAACAACCGTTTTTCCTTCCAAATTGGAAAAAAATGAGGCGTTTTGGTAAAAATGAAATGAATTTTCCTCAGGATATTAATTATTTTGGTCTACTCTGCCTACTTACGCCAAAAGTGAGACTTGAATAATGATGCCAAATTGTGATCTATTGCATCATAATTTTATGATTGTCTATCGAGAAAACAAGATAAAATCATCAGAAATGACTATCATTCACAGAGTAGCAACTCGACGCGATATATTAGTATTAAGATATAAAAGTATGATCAGGGTGCACGGAAAAAATGGAATGAGATTCAATTTGCAAAAGATATTTTTATTAAAATAAACTCAAATTCCAAATTATTGAATTGTGATCAATAAACAATTATAAAATAAACAATAAACAGAACATAAAAAATTCAGCTCATTCGCTTTACACTAATCTTTATACGTGGAACATACCATAGAAAATTCAGATAAAAAAAGGAACATTGGAATGAAGTATAGAGTATGTTACAGTGAGTTTCATACTCTCATATTACTCGATATGAGGATCTAAGAAAGCTGATCGAAGTTTTCTGTAAGAAATTTTACAATCCCAAATGAAATAATCAAAACTCCATCCTCAATCATTGCGTTGGATGTATGAAATGACGGATTCAGGTTTTAAAAAATCAAAAAGTTCAGCTTGCTTGCTACATACTGATCAATACAAAACGAGAAATATTAGTTAAAATTTTTTATGAAAAATTCAAATATCAAAAGAGAGAAATTAACCAAACACAAAATAAATTACTTCCTCAATTATTGTACTAAGTGTGTAAAATCACATCTTAGAATTTTAAAACAAAAAAAATTCAACGTTTTTCCTATAAAATAATTTTAATATTCCTATGGAAACAAGAAGTCAAAATCTTGTCAACATTCGTACTAAAATGATCAATTTTTCAAGAAAATGCTTAGAAATTCTTGAATGAAAAAATGAGTCAGGTGAAGCCACATTTTGCGTGATGTTCCGGAGTCGGGTCTTCTTTGCTTCATTTTTTGTTTAAGGAGTTTCTGAACCTCTTCTTTGTCAAATGATTACTTAGGTATAAATTTTGACATAATGTTGACTTCTTATCCCTATTGCAGTCATATAAACCTTATGATTAAAAACTGAAAGCCCAAAAAAGAACCATAAAGTCAGAATTTTTCCCAAATTGTTATTAAGATATTGAATGTTATTGAAATTTTCAGCGTTTACTCATCACTTGTTACGGGTATTTTGACATTTTCTTTCCCTGAAACTTTCCTTTTTTTTTTGGCAAGTCGTTTTTCCTCATCTCTTGTCTGAATTTTCTCAATAGATGCGTCTTGGCCACGTTCTGGAAAACCAATGAATCCGATCAATTACACGTACAAAATCAATATGAAGTGACAGCACGTCATCAATTTATAAAATTCATACACTTACCAGTAGAATGATTAGCTTTAGGGTTTTCGGTTTTTTTATGCTGCTTTTCATGTGTAGATTTATCATCATCGTTTGACTGACGAGCAACTCTTTTCCTTGCTGCTGAAATAGCTTTATTGAACATGGAATTCAATTTTTTCCTGTTCAACATTTCGTCAATTAAATGTGCAGAGTACCCTCTTTCTTGTAACCATTTTTGCATCAAGTTTACCACAATCTCTTTTTTATTGCTTTCTAATTTGCCAAAAGTGGTATTAGTTTGTTCTCGAACCACTCGCTCTGCGAGTTCATCCCCCCAAATCGCATGACACACGTTATTGAAAAAAGGAGTGACTTCCTTTTCTCTGAAAATTTCTTTATAAATTTCCTCTTTCCACCAAGTGTTACGACCAACGTACACTTTATTATGAGACACATCCCCTACACAATACTCTTTGTTTCCATCCTCAGACGCAGTTGAATGTCTTTCTCCTCCGAATTTTTCTAAAAAATATTAAAAAATGTATTTTTTCATTCATATAAAAAATGTAATTGATGGTCAATTTTCAAAGTATGAAATGTGAATCTCCAACCTTTCAATATAACTTGTAATTGTTTAAGAGATTTAAGAATTTCTTGGCCAGTCTGCTCCGTCAAAAATTTTGGATTGTCAGGTGGCTCTTGCATTTGATCGGACTTATCATCAACTTCTGAAAAAACTGGATCCTGTCAATCAAAATATATAATGAATTATAGTAAATACAATTTTTCGTTTTCTTAAGCGAATGAATTGAAGAATGAATTGAAAAATGATCTTATTATTACTTCTTGGTTTTGGAGTATATCCGAATCTGTTATTTCTTCTTCTTCTTCTTCTTCAATTGAAATACGTTCTTCTCTCACAGCTTCCAAGTGTTTTAGTAAGATGTCCTTATTATTTCCATTGATGACAGTTTCTTTTTGATTTTTGGAAATCTGAAAATAATAGAAAATTATGTGTATTATGTCTTACGCATATACATTTTCGAGTTTGTATGTTGGTGTAAAACAACATATTATTGGCATTTTACCATAAAGATGTTAGATACAGAGGAGGAGTCATAAGATTCGATGACAGTTGAATGTAATAAATTCCTGCAAATAATATAAAAGACAGCAGGAATGCATTACAACTTGGTAGCGATATCATGGTTTGCTCTGACGTATAACCTGCATACGAGACATTGCATTTCCATTATTTCATTTATATATGATACAGATATTTCAAACATACAGGAAAAGAGTTGTTGGGTGTTACGTAAGTGGCAGCGACAAAGGAATAGAAACCATGTGTTACAACTTAGCAGTGACGATAGTGTCTTGTATGCAGGATGCACGTAAGAACAAACTATGATATCGCTGCCAAGTTTTAATACATCCCTTTCGTGTTTTTATATTATTTGCAACAAATTTATTCTATTGAACTATCAAATCTTATAACTCCCCTCCTCTATATCTAACATGTATATGGTAATATCAACATTCAAGCTCGAAAATCTGTATGTATAAGACATAACATTCACAATTTTCTATTATCACAATCCAAAAAGTGAAATATACGAAACCTTTCTCTTCTTTTTTATTTCCTCTGTACACATATTTTTATTTCGGTCGTCATTTTTCGAAACTTCATCATCAGATAAATAATCTGATTGATTCAATTTTGGTATCTTCAACCTTTTCGTATTTATAAGAGATTCCAGCTCTTCATAATTATCTGTAATAAATAATCGTAAGAATTAGGTTAGGTGAATCAAGTATGAGGTTATTGACACGTTTTATCCAAAGCTTTAATAAATATTATACAAACCGGCAATTAATAACACAGTGCATTTTGTAGACTCTCCTTTGTAGGTTACGTTGTAAACCTTCTTCGTACACGTGGAATCCTTTGAATTAAATTCTTCGCTATTGAAATTTTCAATATTTCGAATTTTCACTGTATCACAGGTTTTGGAGATCGGGAAATATACGTACGCGATCTTCATAATTATACGCACAAAGGAGACTAGATGCGAGAAAATATATCAAACTATATGAACGCGGGGATGTGCGGCAATAAACATTTACATCGAACACAGAAGTGCTGGCTTCTTCTAACATCTGAAACGATTTTTACTTTTTACCGGCATTCCGAAGCGCGCGTATTTACTATGGCGCCATCTGACAAAAACATAAACAGGGCCGTATGCAAGAAATGGAGAAATGATTTTGTATAAAATGAAAAGTTCAGCGAGTCAATTAGTGCATTCAAAATTGTATTTAAGGATCTAGTATTGGGCACTTATTCACATAAATGGAATAGGAGTTGAATAGAAATATAGTAGAATTGAATTCTCAGGAAAAAGACAGATTTTGAAGGAAATATATTCGCAACAGTGGAAGGGAAGGATATTTGGCAATACGGTCCTGAATACTGAGCTCAGGCAGTCAGGCACACGTGCATGAAGCACGTAAACAAAACAATGTGTGGTGTTTGCTAATCTGTCTCTCACGTCTTATATTAATTGTATTCAGAAAATGTTGAGAAAATCGTACAAACGATATTATAATTCCAACGAAAACACTGATATTCCCCGCTCAACAATTTTCAGCAGAAAAAAAAATTTACAATTGATTAACAATTGTCAGGTAAGTGGTATATATGTACATAATAATTAACGTAAATATTATCTTATAAAAATATGCGGTAAATTCCAATCAATTCTATTGAATATATGCAAGAAACCCCTAAATTCGGGATAAAATTATATTGGAAACTTTCCTCAATTTAATCTAACGTCATCTAGGATTCTAAACTCGGTTGATATAAATCATCAATTTTCACAGCATTCAACAAAATTTTGGCGCTAATTAGTGCAATCATATTATTCATATAGTAAAACACGAAATGATCATATCGTTCAAAATTGTATCAATACAACGCCATTCAAATGTTTTCCATTTTAAGGATTCTTCTGATACAAATGAATCTGAGAGCTCTGCAGTCCAGCCGTCAGGAAAATCTACTGAAAATGATCTCTCTCCAAATCACAACGTTCATCACGAATTACTAAATGTAAAGTATCAGTTTTTTATACAATCATCATTCTTTTTTTATTATATAATGACAATTACAAGAAATATATGTATGTCAGTTATTATGCCACTCATTGAAACCTTTGGTATTTTAAGGATTGGACTTCTGAGACAAATGAACCTCAAAGTTATGGAAATACTCAGTCATCAGAAATATACATGGAAATCGATGACACGTCAAATCGAAATTTCCATCATCAAACACCCAATGTAAAGTATATTTTTCATTATATATAAGGATAATTATTATTATATTCTTTTTATACGATTTTTAAAAAAGCTCAAACTTGCTTATTATAAACGACTTTTGATTTCATTTGATTATGTGATATTTATTTGGGAACGAAAAAAATAATATACGAATTTTATAGGAAGAACTGAAAATTTCAATTTTAATGGACGTCGAAATGTTGATTTTCAGGACAATAATAGTATATGTGACAGTGAGCACTTTCTGAATGACTTTTACGATGATGACGAATTATCTACCGATATTGAGATTGATAGTGATGTGAGTACTTTTATTATTGTAGCAGCATGTTATATTCCTTGGAAACGGTGTTTGTATAAACCTTGTATACAAACGAAATGGAAATTGCATTCCTCGTTTTTTTCTCCTTATTTTGTTAATTTCTTTGTTTTTATAAAAATCTTATAGGTTCCAATTGACAAAATTACTACTCACTACTTACTATTCACTGCAAAAAATCAGTCCTCAATGAGTGTTTCGATTCAGTGTAATGAGTAATAATTTCTCCTGAACTTCTTAATGTATATTAAGGGGATACCAGCGACTGTATCGAACCTCTCTTTCTATCACATAGGCGTGCTGGAATGAGCATTTCCTATATTTCCCATCGTTAGAGAGAAAGGTTAGAGGTATCGCATGAGGCAAATAAGGGGGTAGAGAAAGCGATATGTTCTGACGTGTATTCGAGAGAGAAGAAATCTCCTCTGTAAATAGTATGTGGCTGGCCGGCCTAAACTATAGAATACCTGGGAAGTACTCATTTCAGTATATTATAGAGTTCAGTGGTATTAATACACTCTCGAAATGAATGAAAAACATTTTTTTGGTACATTTTAGTAAGTTTTTATACATGAAACGCGTTTTTCGCAAAACAACGTTTTCCGATGCCCTGTTGATAAAATCTCTGGAACTACTCAACCGATCCTTATGAAATTTTTACCACATATTCTTCGCACCTACAGCTATAGCGCATATCAAGCGATTTTTGTTTTTCAGAAAATTGACGAAATAGCGGACGGTTTTCGTAAAAAAAAGTTTTTTCCACTGTTTTTGGCAAAAAAAGAGTTATAATCAACATTTTGAACAATCCTTGATATGCGCTATATCTATAAGTGTGAAGAATATGTGGTGAGAATTTCATAAGGATCAGTCGAATAGTTTCGGAGATTTTATCAACAGAGCATCGGAAAACGTTTTGCAAAAAACACGTTTCACGTATAAAAACTTACTAAAATGTAAAAAAAAAATTTTTCATGTATTTCGAGAGTGTATTAATACAGGTCAATAACTTTTATGCCAATATTTATATTACCAAACTGTTTGAAAAATTCTGAAAGAATTTTTTTTTGAGTATTCTAATTAGGATAGACTCCTTAAGAGATCCCCCCCCCTCTTTGATGGATTTCACTTTCGATTATAAACTATTATTTTGATATATCTTCTTTCTCATTCCAAGTACATGAAATAATACTATACAATTTATAGTAAAGGTTTGATTCAAAACACAAGATTTTGAACGGAATGAACTATGTGAATGACACTGGTATTCATATCATATTTTCCAGGAACATTCAAACGATGATAGTTGTAACGTAGATGGAAATTCTACCTCTGAAAATCTCAACAACAGTATCAGTAGTAATGAAGAGCCCATGAATGATTTTATGATAACGACGATTTACCTTCTTCTGATGCTTTCGATAATAATGTATTTTGATGAATAATACTTTATGAATTTGCACTGTTTTCTTGAAATTTGATTATAGACCTAATCTGTACAAATAAAATGAGTTTCATTCCAATCTCTTACAGTTTCTGAATGATGAACATTGTCAAACAAAACTGTGCGAGTGTACCCTTACTACAGTAGCAGAAGCTGTTGCGATGAATTTATTATTGGGGCAAAAGCATTCATTGAATTGGAACGTTTTGGTGGATATAATGAAAATGATCAACAAAATGATGAACACGGACAAGTTACCTTCTACAAAATATCAACTATTCAAATATTCCACCATAGCAGATGGAGAAATTCAATATCATATATTTTGTTCTAATTGTCATAAATCTGTGGCTCAGCGGGCGACATTGAAAAAAGGAAGTCTTTTGTGTTGCAATAATTGTAATTCCACTTTCGATGAAAAAGATGCTTCTTATTTTTTAACAGTCAATTTGACTTCTCAGTTACGCACTTTTATGCAAAATCCAGAGACGCAAAAACTTATTGAATATCGATTTAATCGCGGAGCTTTCAATAATGACGTTATCAAGGACATATACGACGGTAGAATGTATAAAAAATTGGCTTCAACCAAATTACAATCAAAATGGGATCTTACGTATTCATTTAATACAGATGGTTGTCAAACGGCTAAATCAAGTAACATAACTACGTGGCCAATATATTTAATGGTGAATGAACTGCCACCTAAGATTAGATCAAAACATATGTTCATAGCAGGACTATGGGTTCACAAACATGAGCCTGACATGAATATATTTCTCAAACCATTCGTCGAAGAAGCTAACAAATTGTCGACTCAAGGCATTACGTGGAAACTGGACGATGAGACAATCGTTAGCAAATTTTATCCAACAGTTTGTTGCGTGGACTCTATAGCACGACCTCGTTTATTGAACATGAAACAGTTCAATGGGAGCTTTGGGTGTACATTTTGTGAGCATCCAGCCAAAACTATAGATGGACAGAAGAAATATACTATGTCTTCAACAGTTTATCCCTCACGAACTGATCAATCCATTAAGAGAGACATGCTTTCTGTACATCAGACAAGTGCAAAATCTATTCGTGGTGTTAAAGGACCATCTATACTTATGAACCTCAAATATTTTGATTTAGCTGCAGGCATGGTTGCAGACTCTATGCATGGTTTATTCTTAGGTGTTTCAAAACAATACACGGATTTGATTTTCACGTCAACTGGCGAAGCTTATTATGTTGGAACTCCAAATCAGATCGCCATTATAAATGCTCGTTTAAAAAATGTGCAACATCCAAAAATCATTACGCGTTCTCCAAGAGGAATTGACGAAAGGAAGAATTGGAAAGCTTCAGAATGGCGATCCTGGCTCATTTTTTATGCTTTGCCATGTTTAAAAGGAATACTCCCGAGGAAATATTGGAAACATTTATCATTGCTGATAGCTGCAATTACTATTTTACTACAAGAAAGTATGTCGAAACAAATGATCGATCATGCCGAAGAACTACTGATCAAGTTTGTGGTGGATTTCCAAAAATACTTTGGGGAAAATTCAATGACATTTAATGTTCATTTGCTTCTTCAGATTTGTACAGGAGTGAGAAATTGGGGGCCATTATGGACCCACACTGCATTCGCATTTGAGAACGAGAACAGACTTTTACTGAAGATGAAAAAAAGTCCCGTGTGCATACCAGTGGAAATTGCCATGCGATATTTAAGGAATAATTCTATCCAATTATTTTCCAAAGAAATTGATAATGAGAGTTTTATCCACTTCCGTAAAGAAGTTTTAGAAAACAAAACTAAATCTTTTGTGAAAATACAAGATTGCACATTGATAGGAACAGGCAAACGGTACACACTGAATTCAGAAGAAGAAATTTGTTTTGGTAGCGTTTTGGAATGCAAAGTTTTCAACAAAATGATCTACGATGGAATTCGATATACTACTAATAAGTATAGAATTGATGGGAAGAGGAACGATTCGGTCATTGTAACAAATGATGGCACAATAGGCATTATAACCAACATATGTACTTTCCAAAATGCCAGCGGGGTTGAGCGAGTCATTATATTTTATTGGAAAATAATACGTTCATTTGATTTAATTAATTCACCACACGTCAAAATTACGCACATTCGGCTATGCTCCATTGATGACGATAATCTTGAGTTGAACTTCTGTGATTATTCCGAACTGAAAGGTCAATGTATATTGATGAAGCATGAAAACGATGTTTTCATCTCCACAATACCGCGAGGATGTTTGGGAGATTGAATTTATAAGAGATAGAAAATATCGCAGTCTTTAGAAGGAGGAAGATTTTAATATTATGGAATGTTTCGTTTATAAACTGTAAATTTTTGAATTTTCTGACTGTGGACCATGTTACATTTGTAAGAAAAAAAGTACAATTGGCATTCCGGACAAATAAAAGTATTTGCATTCATAAAACCGAATCATTTCATTCACATGAATCTAGTAACGTCGATTCTGATTGTCTGCAATAAGAATCGAGTATTTGGGATCGAAGGTGAGTAAAGGTCGTAAAAATTCATAGTGATCAACGTACTTCTACGCCAAAGGATGGCACGCTACGTTCAAGGATTAGGCCTACACAGCGAGCTATACGAAGGCGTAAGAATACGTAGAACCGCGTAATACGTCGTAGTTTTTACGCCAAAGTATGATCTACTACATCCAGTCTTCGACAGAAAATAGACGCAACACATGCGGGGTCGTAGTTTTTCTTAGAAATTCATAGAACCCTACGTATTTCTACGCCAAAGTACGGCACCCCACGTCCAGGTATCAAGCCCACATAGCAAGCCACACAAAGGCGTAAGAATACGTAGAACCGCGTAATACGTCGTAGTTTTTACGCCAAAGTACGATCTACTACGCCGAGTCTTCGACAGGAAATAGACGCAACACATGCGGGGTCGTAGTTTTTCTTAGAAATTCATAGAACTCTACGTATTTCTACGCCAAAGTACGGCACCCTACGTTCAGGTATCAAGTCCACATAGCAAGCCAAACGAAGGCGTAAGAATACTTAGAACCGCGTAATACGTCGTAGTTTTTACGCCAAAGTACGATCTACTACGCCCAGTCTTCGACAGGAAATAAACGCAACACATGCGGGGTCGTAGTTTTTCTTAGAAATTCATAGAACTCTACGTATTTCTACGCCAAAGTACGGCACCCTACGTTCAGGTATCAAGTCCACATAGCAAGCCAAACGAAGGCGTAAGAATACGTAGAACCGCGTAATACTTCGTAGTTTTTACGGCAAGGTACGATCTACTACGCCCAGTGTTCGACAGGAAATAGACACAACACATGCGGGGTCGTAGTTTTTCTTAGAAATTCATAGAACTCTACGTATTTCTACGCCAAAGTACGGCACCCTACGTTCAGGTATCAAGCCCACATAGCAAGCCAAAGGAAGGCGTAAGAATACGTAGAACCGCGTAATACTTCGTAATTTTTACGCCAAAGTACGATCTACTACGCCCAGTCTTCGACAGAAAATAGACGCAACACATGCGGGGTCGTAGTTTTTCTTAGAAATTCATAGAACTCTACGTATTTCTACGCCAAAGTACGGCACCCTACGTTCAGGTATCAAGCCCACATAGCAAGCCAAAGGAAGGCGTAAGAATACGTAGAACCGCGTAATATGTCGTAGTTTTTACGCCAAAGTACGATCTACTACGCCCAGTCTTCGACAGAAAATAGACGCAACACATGCGGGGTCGTAGTTTTTCTTAGAAATTCATAGAACTCTACGTATTCCTACGCTAAAGTACAACATTCTATGGCCAATGGTTCACTCCTACCTCCGTTGCTCTGAAAGACGTAGAAGTGCGTAAAAAAGCGTAGAAGCGCGTAGAAAGTACGTATATTCACAAAAACTCACGCGAAAACAGCATGATGGCCTGTCAAATTGCGTAGAAGTTCCTAGCCCTCATGTATTTTCCCGTAGTAAAATATTCAGCATTTGGGCTTCTACATCAAAGTACGTATTTCTACTTCCTCGCTGTAATTTCGCGTAGTTTTGGCATAAAACTCCGTAATTTTGTCTCTGCCCAATTACGCAATTTTATGCCAAGTATGTTGGCGTAGATTGGCGTAAAAGTTCATAGTTTTCGGCGTAATTTGGCGTAGAAATATTTTCACAAGGGTGTGTACAGTTACAACAGATTTTGGTAATAATTACCGCATAAAGTCAGTTTATTGTAAGAATTGAAACCACTACCAATTATTGTACAAACTACTACAACCACTTGTTGTTCGAACAGTGTATATATACTATAATTGATCAGTTATAATAACTATGTGACTGGTATCCTTCATAGAACACGACAGTTGTGAGTACTGAATTTCTTGTTTTGGTAACAGAATTTTTCTTACAGGAGTAATTTTGAAGAATTGACTGGAATGTTTTTTTCCGTGTAACTTTTACAAATATGAATTAAAATATCGGCTGCGAGAATTATCAAAAGTATTTTTAGTAGTAATCGCCAGTGATCGTTGTTGGAAAATCTAAACATAGAGGTTAGGCATCTTTTTCTCGTCTTTGAGAATATCTGTTTCATGTTTTTGGGGTTTGAGGTTAGCTATTTCTAACTAGTATGGAGTGGGGAAAATTTGTAAAATCCTGACCAGTTTTATCCATCTGTAATTCATCGGGCCCACCTCACCAAATATTCGCTAATAACTCTCCAGTTTATCCCAACTAGTTTTTCCTTGCTAATCCCTCATGGGTGATTGGGAAAGACTCGTGTGTATTCCCACCAGGGGGAAACTTCTGCGAACCTTGACGAACAACTTTGTCGCTTTGAGACGTCCGTTCCGCTAGCACAACCATTTGAGCACAATCACTTGGGAACCATACATAAATTTAGTGCTGATTGAGTACTGATTTAGTGCCCTATTCCCGAATTTAGTGCTCGTTAAACTTTTTTTTTATGAGAGGTTGTACTGGCGGGACATTCCGTCAGCACGAACATTAATACAAATGGATTTTATGGATATCATTATGCGTTGGGAATTAGGTGCTGAATAAGTGCTATAAGATGGAGTAGAAATCAGGTCGAAAAATGCATAAGATTAGGGGATAATAGGGTCAGACGGTTGGAGGCGTTGTGAATAGCTCAAGGCATGGGAGTGGAGTCAGAGATATCGTATGATGTAGTTACTGCGGATGTGGACAAGAAGGATCAAACATTTCATACAGAATATGAATAGAATGGAATTTGAAGGACATGTAATTCTGCTTGGGGTGGGATGCATTATATATACGTATCGATGATTCGTACAGTATCCTGTATACGGTTCTGGTTGATCCTTTAGAGCCCATGGCAAAATCAGCGAGGATGAAAGAAAGGTACCGTATTTGATATCTCGAATTGGATATAGAGAAATGAACAATTAGATATGTATGTATCATATGGGTGATTCCATATCAGATTTACAACAAACATTTGAATTTCAACAAAAATTTTTTCCTGCATATTTTTCTACTTTGTTGTGATAACTTTTGTGTTCAAGGTACGATTTTTCAAACTTCTGAAGTTGACGAAATCGAACAATTTCCAATCATAGATATTCTGAAAGCGTTTCAATTTTGGAAAATTCTTCTAATAATGGAAGTTCGTATCTTGTATGAGCTTATGAATTACATGTATGAAATGGATTTTCTTTAGTAGTTCATCCATGTATTTTGCAAATGTTATGAATAGACTGCGGAAATTTATGCGAATATAGATTTTCCATGTTACATTTCTCTTGCATATCCCACATCAACGACATAGACTAGTGTGTTACATACTTGTTTCTCAAAAGGAAAGATACTGGATTTTGTTTTATACCATTGATGTGAAATTTACAGGAAAAATGTACCATGAAAAATCGATATTTGCATGAAATTCAATAGTCTAGTTATGAACAAATCCAATTTACAAACAAAACAGACATGCTCGGAATTGATTTTTTCCTAATGTAATTTTTTATTAATCTTCACAGAATACCGCATGAAAATGTCAAAGTGGGCACCTTAATAATTTTTGAAATACGATTCATAACGTAGAATGCTGTCGGTTTCAAATGTGGAGCAGTGCATCGTGCACTCGGAGCGTGCGGTGCCGAGCGCGCATTAACGCGATAGGATTTGTCTTTGTCAATTGTTTGCACTTTATTTGCCTGCTACGAGTTATTTTTGATCAGTTGAGTGTCAGTCACGCACTTCTACACTGGAAAAAAACATATGGTGGTGATAACAGTAAGATTGCTGTCAGAGCTGAATGGGAGTTAAAATATACCCGAGTACGAATTCATGTTGGGGATTCGGTCGAGACCAAATCTGGGTAATCTTATCCTGGATCAAGCTATGATATGGGATGTCACACCCCGTTGCGTCAGAGCACGGAGCAGAAAATTCCTGAACTCTATAAAAAGCCACTCGAACTTTGGAAACCGGTAATCTTGACGAGTTATTTTTGAACTTTGAATTCACCGTCTGAAGAGGTGATTGGGCTGGGATTTTTGGATAGTATCGTTCATAACCGTCATGCAAAGGGTCACGAGACACATGAAATATCATAATCCATCAAGCACTAAATTTCTGAGCTCTGTAAAAAGCCACTCGAACTTTGTAGACCGGTAATCTTGACGAGTTATTTCTGAACTTCGAATTCACCGTCCCCAGAGGCGATTGTGCTGGGATTCTTGAAGAGTATCGTTCATAACTGTCATGAAAAGGGTCATGAGGAGCATGAAATATCATAATCTATCGAGCACTGAATTCCAGAACTATCTGAAAATCAACTGGGACTTTGTAAACAAGTTTTTTTGAGTAGTTATTTTTGCACTCCGGATTAATCGTCTTCGGAGGCGATTGTGCTGGGATTGTTGAATGTTATTGTTCATACCCAATAAACACACGCACGTTATAAAAACGTCAAAAACAATCAATAACCACACGTTGTGAATTGATAATATTCTTGCGTTGATTCAACGTAAAAATGTCGCGGCAGATCACGTGTTTTTCAACCGTGAAATAACGTCATATCAACGGTTTGATCATCGTTTAAAAGACGCCGAGTATTGACGTGTCCTAATGATGGTTCTAAAACGTGAATTGAATCCAACAAATTATTTTGAAAACTTTTCATTCAATATCGAGAACAATCTTATTTCTGAGTATGACAGAATTTGAAAAGTATGCCACACTATTTACTATCTTGCTCTTTGTTGAAATTTCAACCATTGTTCGGTTTCGTTCGATATGTTTAGCAGAATTTATCTTGAATTGAAGTTTAAACACATTTTAAACGCGTGATTCAAACCCGTTCAAAACACGTTTTTCGAGGACGTCGTTTGATGGGTACTTTTGAATATTAGTTGAAATTACACGTCATCAAAACGTAATTCCTGTTCGTCTATTTCCCTATCAAATTTCAACTAAAAATCAACGTTATGAAATCAACGACTGACGTCCGTTTGACAGTCTAACGTTCTTTCAACGTTGAAATAACGTGTGGGCGTTTATTGGGTAACTGTGATCAAAAGGGTCACGGGGCACTTGAAATATCATAATCCATCGAGAACTAAATTCTTGAACTCTCTAAAAAGCCACTCGAACTTTGTAAACAAGTTTTCTTGAGGATTTATTCTTGCACTCCGGATTAATCGTCTTCGGAGGCGATTGTGCTGGGATTTTTGAATGTTATTGTTCATAACTGTGATCAAAAAGGTCACGGGGCACTTGAAATATCATAATCCATCGAGCACTAAATCCTTGAACTCTCTAAGAAGCCACTCGAACTTTGTAAACCGGTAATCTTGACGAGTTATTTTTGAACTTCGAATTCACCGTCTTCAGAGGTGATTGTTCTGGGATTTTTGGATAGTATCGTTCATAACTGTGATGAACAAGGTCACGGGACACATTAAATATCATGATCCGTCGAGCACTCAATCTCAGAACCCTAGCAAAAGCGACTCGAACTCTGTGAAGAGGTAATCTTCAACCTGTATGAAGTTAGCCCCCGAAGTGGACGAGAAAATTTTTTTCTTATGGCATCTGGAAGAACATCATTAGTACCTGATTGTACCACAAAAAATTTCGTTTGTACCTCAAAAATAAAAAAATTTGAAGAAATGGGTTGCCACCGACTTTCCCCGATTTTAATGAATAATAGCTCATTTGGAAGGTCTTGAGACGTAGATGATTGTACCACGAAGGATTCTCCGGAAAAGTCAAGGAGGGGCGAGTTACAAGCACAAAACTGATTCTACATGGGGGAGAAATTTTTTTTCCAACTTGAAACAATCATACAGAACTGCCCCTGACTGGGGGAACCTTACTATGCATAAATTATTGTTCAAGAACCTCCTAAGTATATTCCCTGCGAATTTCATCGTTTGTACCTCCTTGGTTCGGGAGTTATGAATGTTAGAATATAATAAAGATGAGAATTTTGCGGAGTTCGAAAAATCATAAAGATTCGCCCTGGCTGGGGCAACTTTTATATGAATAACTCATTATGCAGGGACCTCGGCAGGATATTCCCTGTACGTTTGATCGTTCGTACTTCCTCGGTTCGGAACTTATGGATGTTGGAACATAAAACAATTAGAATTTCCGAACTTTGAAAAATCATACAGATTCGCCCTGACTGGGGCAACTTTTATGTGAATAACTCATTGTTCAGGGACCTCTTCAGGATATTTCCTGCAAGTTTCATCGTTTGTACTCCCTCGGTTCGGAAGTTATAAGCCTTAGAATATATAAAAATGAGAATTTTCGAACTTTGAAAAATCATACAGAATTGCCCCTCACTAAGGCAACTTTTATATGGATAAATTATTGTTCGGGAACCTTCCCAGGATATTGCCTGCAAGTTTCATCGTTGGTACCTCTTCGGTTCGGAAGTTATAAGCTTTCGAATATATAAAAGTCAGAATTTTCGAACTTTGAAAAATCATACAGAATTGCCCCTGACTGGGGCAACTTTTATATGGAGAAATCATTGTTCGGGGACCTCCCGAGTATATTCCCTGCAAGTTTCATAGTTTGTACCTCCTTGGTTTGGAAATCATAGGCCTCGGAATATCGAAAAATTCTGTGTGATTTCTTAAATTTCGAGAATTATGCTATCTCGACCTTCCGAGGCCCTTACCTTCCAAACCAAGGAGGTACGAACAATGAAACTTGCAGGGAATATCTTGTGGAGGTCCCCGAACAATAATTCATCCATATAAGATGTGCCCCAGTCAGGGGCAATTCTGTATGATTTTTCAAAGTTTGAAAATTCTGACTTTCATATATTGTAAGGCTTATAACTTCCGAACCGAGGAGGTACGAACGATGAAATTCGCAAGCAATATCCTGAAGAGGTCCTCGAACAATAATTTGACCATCTAGGAGTCACCCTTGTCAGGAGCAATTCTGTAAGATTTTCTAAAGTTCGAAAATTCTGACTTCTATATATTCTCAGGCTTATAACTTCCGAACCGAGGAGGTACAAACGATGAAACTTGCAGGGAATATCCTCCGAAGGTCCTAGAACAATAATTCAACCATATAAAAGTTACCCCAGTCAGGGGCAATGCTGTATGATTTTTTGAAGTTCGAAAATTCTGACTTTTATATATTCTAAGGCTCATAACTTCCGAACCGAGGAGGTACAAACGATGAAACTTGCAGGGAATATCCTCCGAAGGTCCTAGAACAATAATTCAACCATATAAAAGTTGCCCCAGTCAGGGGCAATGCTGTATGATTTTTTGAAGTTCGAAAATTCTGACTTTTATATATTCTAAGGCTCATAACTTCCGAACCGAGGAGGTACAAACTATGAAATTTGCAGGGAATATCTTGGGGAGATCCCCGAACAATAATTGATCCATATGAAAGTTGCCCCAGTCAGGGGCAATGCTGTATGATTTTTTGAAGTTCGAAAATTCTGACTTTTATATATTCTAAGGCTCATAACTTCCGAACCGAGGAGGTACAAACGATGAAATTTGCAGGGAATATCTTGGGGAGATCCCCGAACAATAATTGATCCATATGAAAGTTGCCCCAGTCAGGGGAAATTTTGTATGATTTTTCAAAGTTCGAAAATTCTCATTTTCATATATTCTAAGGTTCATAACTCCCGAACCAACGGAGGACAAACGATAAAATTGGCAGAGAATATACTTGGGAGGTTCTTGAACAATAATTCATGCATAGTAAAGTGCCCCCAGTCAGGGGCAGTTCTGTATGATTGTTTCAAGTTGGAAAAGAAATTTTTTTCCCATGTAAAATCAGTTTTCTTGTAACTTCCTTCCCTAAGACCTTTCAAATGAGCTATCATTCATTAAAATTGGTGGAAGTCGGGGGCAACCCATTTTTTAAAATTCTTGTAACTTTTCTATTTTTGAGGTACAAACGAAATTTTTTGTGGTGCAATCAGGTACTAACGATGTTCTTTCGGATGCCATGGAAGAAAAATTTTCTCGTCCACTTCGGGGGCTAACTTCATACAGGTTGAAGATTACCTCTTCACAGAGTTCGAGTCGCTTTTGCTTGGGTTCTGGGATTGAGTGCTCGATGGATTATGATATCTCATAGGCCCTTGACGCTGCTCATGATGGTTGTGAACAATAAGATCCGGACATCTCAGCACAATCGCCTCTGAAGACGGTGGATTCGAAGTTCAAGGATAACTCGTCAAGATTACCGGTTTACAAAGTTCGAGTGGCTTTTTACAGAGCTCAGGAATTCAGTGCTCGATGGATTATGATATTGCATGAGTCCCGTGACCCTTGTCATGACAGTTATAAGCGATACTATCCAAAAATCCCAGCACAATCGCCTCTGAAGACGATTAATCCGGAGTTCCAGAATAACTCCTCAAGAAAACTTGTTTACAAAGTCCCAGTGGATTTTCAGATAGTTCTGGATTTAGTGCTCGATGGATTATGATATTTCATGCTCGTCATGAGCCTTTTCATGACAGTTATGAACGTTACTATTCAAAAATTCCAGCACAATCGCCTCTGAACACGGTGAATTCGAAGTTCAAAAATGACTCGTCAAGATTATCGGTTTACAAAGTTCGAGTGGCTTTTCATAGAGTTCAGGGATGTAGTGCTCGATGGATCATGATATTTCATGTGCCCCGTGACCCTTCTGATGACAGTTATGAACGATACCATTCAAAAATCCCAGCACAATCGCCTCTGAGGACGAATAATACGGAGTTCCAGAATAACTCCTCAAGAAAACTTGTTTACAAAGTCCCAGTGGATTTTCAGATAGTTCTGGATTTAGTGCTCGATGGATTATGATATTTCATGCTCGTCATGAGCCTTTTCATGACAGTTATGAACGTTACTATTCAAGAATCCCAGCACAATCGCCTCTGAACACGGTGAATTGGAAGTTCAAAAATAACTCGTCAAGATTACCGGTTTACAAAGTTCGAGTGGCTTCTTAGAGAGTTCAAGGATTTAGTGCTCGATGGATTATGATATTTCAAGTGCCCCATGACCTTTTTGATCACAGTTATGAACAATAACATTCAAAAATCCCAGCACAATCGCCTCCGAAGACGATTAATCCGGAGTGCAAGAATAAATCCTCAAGAAAACTTGTTTACAAAGTTCGAGTGGCTTTTTAGAGAGTTCAAGAATTTAGTTCTCGATGGATTATGATATTTCAAGTGCCCCGTGACCCTTTTGATCATAGTTACCCAATAAACGCCCACACGTTATTTCAACGTTGAAAGAACGTTAGACTGTCAAACGATGAAACTTGCAGGCAATATCCTGGGAAGGTTCCCGAACAATAATTTATCCATATAAAAGTTGCCTTAGTGAGGGGCAATTCTGTATGATTTTTCAAAGTTCGAAAATTCTCATTTTTATATATTCTAAGGCTTATAACTTCCGAACCGAGGGAGTACAAACGATGAAACTTGCAGGAAATATCCTGAAGAGGTCCCTGAACAATGAGTTATTCACATAAAAGTTGCCCCAGTCAGGGCGAATCTGTATGATTTTTCAAAGTTCGGAAATTCTAATTGTTTTATGTTCCAACATCCATAACTTCCGAACCGAGGAAGTACGAACGATCAAACGTGCAGGGAATATCCTGCCGAGGTCCCTGCATAATGAGTTATTCATATAAAAGTTGCCCCAGCCAGGGCGAATCTTTATGATTTTTCGAACTCCGCAAAATTCTCATCTTTATTATATTCTAACATTCATAACTCCCGAACCAAGGAGGTACAAACGATGAAATTCGCAGGGAATATACTTAGGAGGTTCTTGAACAATAATTTATGCATAGTAAGGTTCCCCCAGTCAGGGGCAGTTCTGTATGATTGTTTCAAGTTGGAAAAAAAATTTCTCCCCCATGTAGAATCAGTTTTGTGCTTGTAACTCGCCCCTCCCTGACTTTTCCGGAGAATCCTCCGTGGTACAATCATCTACGTCTCAAGACCTTCCAAATGAGCTATTATTCATTAAAATCGGGGAAAGTCGGTAGCAACCCATTTCTTCAAATTTTTTTATTTTTGAGGTACAAACGAAATTTTTTGTGGTACAATCAGGTACTAATGATGTTCTTCCAGATGCCATAAGAAAAAAATTTTCTCGTCCACTTCGGGGGCTAACTTCATACAGGTTGAAGATTACCTCTTCACAGAGTTCGAGTCGCTTTTGCTAGGGTTCTGAGATTGAGTGCTCGACGGATCATGATATTTAATGTGTCCCGTGACCTTGTTCATCACAGTTATGAACGATACTATCCAAAAATGCCAGAACAATCACCTCTGAAGACGGTGAATTCGAAGTTCAAAAATAACTCGTCAAGATTACCAGTTTACAAAGTTCGAGTGGCTTCTTAGAGAGTTCAAGGATTTAGTGCTCGATGGATTATGATATTTCAAGTGCCCCGTGACCTTTTTGATCACAGTTATGAACAATAACATTCAAAAATCCCAGAACAATCACCTCTGAAGACGGTGAATTCGAAGTTCAAAAATAACTCGTCAAGATTACCGGTTTACAAAGTTCGAGTGGCTTCTTAGAGAGTTCAAGGATTTAGTGCTCGATGGATTATGATATTTCAAGTGCCCCGTGACCTTTTTGATCACAGTTATGAACAATAACATTCAAAAATCCCAGCACAATCGCCTCCGAAGACGATTAATCCGGAGTGCAAGAATAAATCCTCAAGAAAACTTGTTTACAAAGTTCGAGTGGCTTTTTAGAGAGTTCAAGAATTTAGTTCTCGATGGATTATGATATTTCAAGTGCCCCGTGACCCTTTTGATCACAGTTACCCAATAAACGCCCACACGTTATTTCAACGTTGAAAGAACGTTAGACTGTCAAACGGACGTCAGTCGTTGATTTCATAACGTTGATTTTTAGTTGAAATTTGATAGGGAAATAGACGAACAGGAATTACGTTTTGATGACGTGTAATTTCAACTAATATTCAAAAGTACCCATCAAACGACGTCCTCGAAAAACGTGTTTTGAACGGGTTTGAATCACGCGTTTAAAATGTGTTTAAACTTCAATTCAAGATAAATTCTGCTAAACATATCGAACGAAACCGAACAATGGTTGAAATTTCAACAAAGAGCAAGATAGTAAATAGTGTGGCATACTTTTCAAATTCTGTCATACTCAGAAATAAGATTGTTCTCGATATTGAATGAAAAGTTTTCAAAATAATTTGTTGGATTCAATTCACGTTTTAGAACCATCATTAGGACACGTCAATACTCGGCGTCTTTTAAACGATGATCAAACCGTTGATATGACGTTATTTCACGGTTGAAAAACACGTGATCTGCCGCGACATTTTTACGTTGAATCAACGCAAGAATATTACCAATTCACAACGTGTGGTTATTGATTGTTTTTGACGTTTTTATAACGTGCGTGTGTTTATTGGGTATGAACAATAACATTCAACAATCCCAGCACAATCGCCTCCGAAGACGATTAATCCGGAGTGCAAAAATAACTACTCAAAAAAACTTGTTTACAAAGTCCCAGTTAATTTTCAGATAGTTCTGGAATTCAGTGCTCGATAGATTATGATATTTCATGCTCCTCATGACCCTTTTCATGACAGTTATGAACGATACTTTTCAAGAATCCCAGCACAATCGCCTCTGGGGACGGTGAATTCGTAGTTCAGAAATAACTCGTCAAGATTACCGGTCTACAAAGTTCGAGTGGCTTTTTACAGAGCTCAGAAATTTAGTGCTCGATGGATTATGATATTTCATGTGTCTCGTGACCCTTTGCATGACGGTTATGAACGATACTATCCAAAAATCCCAGCCCAATCACCTCTTCAGACGGTGAATTCAAAGTTCAAAAATAACTCGTCAAGATTACCGGTTTCCAAAGTTCGAGTGGCTTTTTATAGAGTTCAGGAATTTTCTGCTCCGTGCTCTGACGCAACGGGGTGTGACATCCCATATCATAGCTTGATCCAGGATAAGATTACCCAGATTTGGTCTCGACCGAATCCCCAACATGAATTCGTACTCGGGTATATTTTAACTCCCATTCAGCTCTGACAGCAATCTTACTGTTATCACCACCATATGTTTTTTTCCAGTGTAGAAGTGCGTGACTGACACTCAACTGATCAAAAATAACTCGTAGCAGGCAAATAAAGTGCAAACAATTGACAAAGACAAATCCTATCGCGTTAATGCGCGCTCGGCACCGCACGCTCCGAGTGCACGATGCACTGCTCCACATTTGAAACCGACAGCATTCTACGTTATGAATCGTATTTCAAAAATTATTAAGGTGCCCACTTTGACATTTTCATGCGGTATTCTGTGAAGATTAATAAAAAATTACATTAGGAAAAAATCAATTCCGAGTATGTCTGTTTTGTTTGTAAATTGGATTTGTTCATAACTAGACTATTGAATTTCATGCAAATATCGATTTTTCATGGTACATTTTTCCTGTAAATTTCACATCAATGGTATAAAACAAAATCCAGTATCTTTCCTTTTGAGAAACAAGTATGTAACACACTAGTCTATGTCGTTGATGTGGGATATGCAAGAGAAATGTAACATGGAAAATCTATATTCGCATAAATTTCCGCAGTCTATTCATAACATTTGCAAAATACATGGATGAACTACTAAAGAAAATTCATTTCATACATGTAATTCATAAGCTCATACAAGATACGAAGTTCCATTATTAGAAGAATTTTCCAAAATTGAAACGCTTTCAGAATATCTATGATTGGAAATTGTTCGATTTCGTCAACTTCAGAAGTTTGAAAAATCGTACCTTGAACACAAAAGTTATCACAACAAAGTAGAAAAATATGCAGGAAAAAATGTTTGTTGAAATTCAAATGTTTGTTGTAAATCTGATATGGAATCACCCATATGATACATACATATCTAATTGTTCATTTCTCTATATCCAATTCGAGATATCAAATACGGTACCTTTCTTTCATCCTCGCTGATTTTGCCATGGGCTCTAAAGGATCAACCAGAACCGTATACAGGATACTGTACGAATCATCGATACGTATATATAATGCATCCCACCCCAAGCAGAATTACATGTCCTCCAAATTCCATTCTATTCATATTCTGTATGAAATGTTTGATCCTTCTTGTCCACATCCGCAGTAACTACATCATACGATATCTCTGACTCCACTCCCATGCCTTGTGCTATTCACAACGCCTCCAACCGTCTGACCCTATTATCCCCTAATCTTATGCATTTTTCGACCTGATTTCTACTCCATCTTGTAGCACTTATTCAGCACCTAATTCCCAATGCATAATGATATCCATAAAATCCATTTGTATTAATGTTCGTGCTGACGGAACGTCCCGCCAGCACAACCTCTCATAAAAAAAAAGTTTAACGAGCACTAAATTCGGGAATAGGGCACTAAATCAGTACTCAATCAGCACTAAATTTATGTATGGTTCCCAAGTGATTGTGCTCAAATGGTTGTGCTAGCAGGATGGACGTAAAATATCAATATAAATAATATAAATATTTCTTGCATTCGAAATGAAATGTTTTCATGAATATGAAATGAAAATTTTTTGTAAATAAATCAATATTTGAAACAATGAATATTCTTCTCCATTTGAGAAATTATTTCATAGAATGTACAAAGAGATTTTCTTATCCTTCAGAGAACTTATTGATATAAATAAATCTTTCTTCGAATCAATGAAATTCATTTTGATTGGATGAATGATATTTTATCAAACTTCCAGAATAAAAAGAAATAAGCAGGAGTCAGAGCATTCGCGCAAGAGCAGAGCCGACCTTATTAGTTCCTGTGTGATCTATAGTTCATTTGAAGCAATTGGATTATTCGATCAAATGATTAATATGATCAAGAAGTTCGAAGAAACTGTTTTTCTCTGCGATCAAGTCATATTCGTTGATGATGTTCGATGCCGGAACCTGAAAGAAATATTTATTAGGACGGAACATTACTTACTATAGGTTTATGGTGAATTAGTACTTTATATGCGAACTGCACTGCAGGAAGATAGCTTGTGAGAAAGTAATGCCACCTTCTGAGAAGTAAACGCAATTTGTCGAAGTGAATTCAATACATTATTATTTCAAAAACATATTTCTTTGTTTCAATAAATTCATAAATTCGATCGATCTATCCATTTTATGAATTCGATGAAACCTTTATTTGCAAAAAGCATTGGAATTTTGCAAAATGTATAAACTTTTGACTCGACCAAACGTAGTATTGACGAGAATAATGAGGTTATCAGTTTATTGACTAGAATCCTTCTTCAATCATCAATGAAAATTTTTAATGAGGTAGGTTTTTAGATGTTGCTAAAGTTTGAATTGTTTATTGAAACGAATTGAGCGGCCGGATCTAACAACCAGCCGCGGGCTCGAAAGGACGTGAAAGTATTGTCCAAGCCGTGACATCACACACCAAAATTAAAAATTGGAATTTCGAAAAACAGAAAATACCAGGTGATAGGTCTTGAAAAATCAACCCAAGTCTCCGTTTGTGATTTTTTTCTGTAATCAGTAGTTTCTTCGTAGAAAAATAAAAACTGAAAATATTTGAGGTCTGAAAATCAATGTTTTTCAACATTAAACTCGCTGTAACTTTTTTATTTTCCAACGTATCGAGATGAATTTTATCAATTTTCATTCGTGAGACCGTCCCGAAGACGATGATGTTGAAAAGACTCGCAAAAAATCATTGGAAAGTATTAATTTTTGAATCCAAAGTGATTTTTTAATCCAATCATCTTTTTCAAGCTTCGTATTGAAAAAGTGATGAATAAAGTTCAAGCAGGAGAAAATTTCCAGCGACAAAGTTGTTCGTTGGTGCATCAACCAACTTTGTGGAAAATTTCAGATCGATTGAGCTATTAGTTTGAAAGACACAGCGATTTATTCATCAGCGCGTAACCTATATTCTTTATGATTCCTGAATAGTTGCAGGTTAACCGTGAGAGACTGTATGAAACACGAGTCCACTCGATTCCTCAAAACAGGTTTATGGTTTTTGTGTCGAATAATTCGAATTTCAAGCTATTTTTACATGATGGATTCTTTATTATAAACAAAAGAACCAATTGTTCAAAACAATGTTATGAACGAAAGCTTAATATTCGAGACAAATTGTGTAAACAAACAAGTTTCTTCTTCTTTCCGTTGAGGAATAAATTATGTATGAACTATGTTTCCGATACTACGATTATTCATTTATATCATCAATTATAATTATATCCAAAAGATGGAATTTTTTTTTAATAATGAATTGTATCCGTGTCTCAATACTTCAATTTCCTGATAAAGGAACATTGAGTAAAACATCATTCATACAAGGTTTATTCTTTATCCTTCTAATGTATCACTGAGGATAACATGTCCCATCAATGAATAACGGTAAACATTTTTGAAGAAGTCATATACTCATTTCCAGGATTCAATGAATATCAGGTATTAAAATTTGTTCAACCATTTCATTTCAAGGTAATTCATAAACTGTTTGATGAATAAAATATGAAATTTCATATAGCTTTCGAATGGAACGATAATTTAGAATACAAGAAGAGAATTAAAAATGAAAACAATAAACGAAATGATTAAAAGAAAATTAGAATTCTCATTTTCTCCGTTGCTCTTTCGAACCATCTGTTTCTGATTTTTGGGTTTTACTAGTTTTGCTTATAGCTTCTATCGACGATTTGTTGAATGAAACATTAAAAAACTCTTGCTCACTCATACTCAAATACCTCATTAACGCTCGGACATCATTCAATTTTTGTTGACTTATTCCGACCGAATCAGCTAATGGTGTATCCAACAAATCATCAAAAACAATATTTGATTCCACAGTGTGACTTCTCGGTTTTCCACTATAATCATAAAACAACTCAATTTGTTCATTTGGAAAATATACCATCTTTACCGCATCTCTGATGTGCAAATCTGTCGGTTTTTTATTTCCATCTAATAAAGTTTCCAAATTTTTAACCGTACACGCAGAATCTTTGATTATTCTGAATGGTGGTTTCCTCGCATTTTGAATTATGTCATAGTATTCTTCATCGGTTTCTATGGTCTCTATTTTTTTCTTTTTTTGTCCATACATCTTAAAATTGCGGTCACATGAACGATAAGATTGTTCACGTACGGGAAATAAATGTTAGATCTTAATCTGTAATTTTTCAGACAACAAAGACAAAAAATGCATGACCAAATAATTTTTATTTTGCCCTCCACAACCATCCGAAAATAGATAAATTTTATCGTAGTAAGAGATTTCCAATTCGCGACAAATTGTATCATAGATTGCACACCGTATTCGCTCCTTTTTCGTATTTGCCCTCGATAAAAAAATACATATAACTATTTTTTTGATCTCCGAAAGTATTAATATTGAAACCGTGCAACCATATGAGTCGTCGATAAAATTGATCTGAGACCGGAATTTTCGGAAGAGGCAAATTCTGGCCAAAGTCAAATTCCAAACATACAACCTGATTTTCAGCGAGCACAGATTTTTTTAACAGTTTGTGTTGGTCTACAAGTTCTTGGTGTTTCATTAAATCTTCATCATTTGCATCATTATTATATTCGAAACAGAAGTTACAAACGTCAGTACGTGGCTTTGAAAACGTGAAATTCAAATTATGATTAAAATATTTGATATAAGTTGACTCGATTAAGGGAACATTCGAATCGCCCGCTTTACTGGTATAATACTCGAGAAACAAACTGTAAAATTTAGTTAACGTTAAATCAGGATTATCAAAATACTGCAATGAGGAATCTTCACGCTTATAATGGGACTTCGAATGAGGTATGGACGAGCAATGTTCTAGAATCATTTCTTCACGTCAGGAGTCAATCGAATCGAACTCTCCTTGCTTCCTTTACCTCGGTTATCTTCTAGAGACTCGTTATTTCTCATTTTATTCTGGATTTATCAATTTTTAGCAGAGAACACAAAAAGCTTCGACACACTGATAGATGGGTTGTTTGATGATGACAAAAATATTCCCACGAAGTAATTTTATTCATTCTTCCTTCCGATGAATTTGGAGTTTCCATCAACATCATTCCACGCAATGAACAATTTTGAGCGGTATATTCGCCAGTTGATTTCTAGAAGACATGAAACAACTCTTTTTGCTGCGAGATTTCAATTTTTTTGTAACATTCCTTCCTGCAGCGAGATTGAACGTTCCCAAACTCTTTTGCCACGACAGTCTTGTTGAAACGGGATACATACTCATTGCCTTAAGATTGAGAACAGATTTTCATTGCAAGAATTTCCAGGAAAAGAATATCAATGTTTTGAAATCATCAATCATCTAAGAAATCTTGTTTCTACATTCATATAACTTGCCTTGTTTCTTGCTGTTTTTTTCTCATTTTGTTTCCAATTACTCTCATTTCTAGTTCGTTTTCTTGCATTGATTGAACTTTCCGCAACGGACATCTTTCAGAAATAAAAACAAGAGGATATTTATGTACGCTGTTAAATAAGTAGATAATTTCCAGATAATGATTATTTCAATATAGCGAATTTTCACTGAATCAAATTCAGAGGATATTTTAGCGTAATCAGTCAACGTCACAACTTACACTCATCTGTAAACAGTAGAAAGCCGAAAAACAATACAACAGCGAATGAACCATACAATATGCACACGTTCGGCTTTCTTTTGTTTACGAATGAGTGTAAGCTGCAATGTTGGCTAATTAGATAAAAATATTTCCTGAATTTGAATCAGTGAAATGTCACTATATTCAAATAATTATCATCCGAAAATTATGTATTTGAAACATTGATGTTCTTTTCCTGGGAATTCTCACAATAGAAATCTGTTTGTAATCTTAGGGGAATGAATATGTATCTCGTTTTAACAAGACAGTCGTTGCAAAAGAGTTTGAAAACGTCAAATCGTACGGCAATAGGAACTGTTATGAACAAATTGAAATCTCGCAACAAAAAGAGTTGTTTCACGTATTCTGGAATCAACTGGCGAATATACAGCTCTGAATTGTTTACTGCGTTGAATGATGTTGATGAAAACTTCAAAATCGTCGGAAGGAAAAATATTCCCGTCGATGTTCCTTTATCAGGAAATTGAAGTATTGAGACACCGAAACAATTCATTATTAAAAAAATTCCATCTTTTGGATATAATTATAATGGATGATATAAATAAATAATCGTAGTATCGTAAACATAGTTCATACATAATTTATTCCCCAACGAAAAGAAGAAGAAACTTGTTTGTTTACACAACTTGTCCCAAATATCAAGCTTTCGTTCATAACATTGTTTTGAACAACTGGTTTATTTGTTTATAATAAAGAATCCATCATGTGAAAATAGCTTGATATTCGAATTATTCGACACAAAAAACATAAACCTGTATTGAGGAACCGAGTGGACTCGTGTTTTATACAGTCCCTTACGGTTAACCTGCAACTATTCAGGAATCATAAAGAATATAGGTTACGCGCTAATGAATAAATCGCTGTGTCTTTCAAACTAATAGCTTAATCGATCTGAAATTTTCCACAAAGTTGGTTGACGCACCAACGAACAACTTTGTCGCTGGAAATTTTCTCCTGCTTAAACTTTATTCATCACTTTTTCAATACGAAGCTTGAAAAAGATGATTGGATTAAAAAATCACTGTGGATTAAAGAATTAATACTTTCCAATGATTTTTTGCGAGTCTTTTCAACATCATCGTCTTCGGGACGGTCTCACAAATAAAAATTGATAAAATTCATCTCGATACGTTGGAAAATAAAAAAGTTATAGCGAGTTTAATGTTGAAAAACATTGATTTTCAGACCGCAAATATTTCCAGTTTTAATTTTTCAACGAAGAAACTACTGATTACAGAAAAAAATCACAAACGGAGACTTGGGTTGATTTTTCAAGACCTATCACCTGGTATTTTTTGTTTTTCGAAATTCCAATTTTTAATTTTGTGACGTCACGGCTTGGACAATACGTTTACGTCTTTTTCAGCGCGCGGCCGGTTGTTAGATCCGACCGCTCAATTTTACAATGAATTTTACGGTCTTCGAATACAATTCAATATTTATTCTCATTTCATTCATGTATTCAAAAAGAATTCTTACCCATGCAATCCAATGAACTTTTACATTTCACAATTATTGCTTCCGGATGTGCTTTTCATGTACCCAATGAATTCATACCCAAATTCATCATGAACTCATTTGGGCAAATACGGTGTTCTCATTGAACTTCCATATGTATTCATTTTTACTCTCATAACAGGCATACATTCGGAATCTTCTTAGAATTCAATGGGATGGGACTCTTTCACAATGCGTGGTATTCAAAATGTTTTCTTAATAAATTTTGTACGAACCTGTTGTGCTGTTTGGGTGAATATTATCCGAATAACGAACTAATCAATATTTCTTTGGTTCAAATGATTCTTTTCTTCGGTATTTCTTTACTGATGTGCACTTAGGGTATTTATAATCAACAAATGATAGTCATGAATCTCAAAAGGATGAGATTTGAAGAAAATACTGCCAGAATAAGATGTGCTGGGTCCAAAAGACCCGGGTGCGTGGATTAAGGTTAGGTATAATGGAACAATTCTGTCAGCATTTGAACCTGTAAATGTCCGAAGAAGTGAATTCTTTTGAACTTGTATATAAATTCATGATTTGGAAAGTAGGGGTGTGCGAGATCCGAATAATTCAAGTTCCCGATTCCGGAAATCGGGACGGGTATTTCCGAAATTTTTTGGGTACCCGATTTGAAGCGGGTTCTCGAAATATTCCAGGCACCCGGAATGTTTCAAGTACTCGGATGTATTCGGGGTTTCCAATCATTTCTGGGTTTAAATATAATTCGAATGATTCAATATTCGAGTATATTGAATCAGTCCACGTTATTTAGTTTCAAATATTAAATCAAACTTTATCAAATTAAAATACCTCATTTTGTTTCCATATGGATATTCATCTTGAAACATAGAAATATGAGAAACTGTATATGAAGAACAAAGAGTTGTGTTTTCTTCACTCAAATTAGAACATTGAATCTCAGAAAATATTTATCAAACATCACAATTTGAGTTCATAATAGTGTATTTCAAAAATGTGACAGCCAAGTTTCTTCCTAAAATGATGAATGGATTCATGAGTTATTGAACATTCTCAATACATTTCAAATAGGAGTTTTTAGCTAAATATTTATGTTTCACAGCTACATTATTGAATACGGTTACTTTCTTAAATTTATCATCAATTGTTTTGTTTTTACAACTTTCCTTTCCTCAGACATTTGATCTAATTACTCGATGGAATTTATCATCGTTTGAGTGACATACAGAAATCGTAAATTACTGCAATAAACGGAGGATCAGATGAATCAAGTCTAAAATAGAATATTTCGATCATTGAATTGATAATTTTTAGGGGTGTGCGGGTAGCACTTTTTATCGGGTCGGGTCGGGTTCGGGTATTCGTATTTCTTTTCGGGTCGGGTCGGGTCGGGTACCCGATTAAATCGGGTTTTCCAAGTCGGGTACCCGAATATAATAAAATCGCTCGAATTTAATATTTTCAACTTCTATTCGAAGTTGCCATTGCCGTTGATATTTTAAGGACAAATTGTCTTGAGCGATTGTAGGGATAAGGGGATTTCATATGAATTCAATTCTAATATGAAGAATGCCATATTCACTACAAGTCTATTAGGGTTGTTACTCCATGTAATTGATTATGCAGCGCATTAAGAAATCTCCAAATTGCTTCATGGAATGTTTATATTTATTTTTTAATTCAATTAAAATATATAATCACATTTATATCTCATAAATAATATATTATCTATTTTCTTATTTAGTAACCACAATATAGAATCTTGAATATCAATGAAAATAAATATTCTTCTTATAAATATCATTCTTTTTTCATATTTTTAAATTTGAATGGAGGGAGCACAACTCTTCCACATGTTTTGTCAGCAATCTTGATCGAGTTGCTGTCACAATATTTCCTGCTGAGGAAAACGTTTGCTATATTTGAGTTACCCGAATGTAATCGGGTACCCGAAAAACTCGGGTAATTGAAAAACCCGACCCGACGGGTTCCCGACCCGACCCGATAAAAACCCGATGACTCGGGTACCCGCACACCCCTAATAATTTTATTACTAGTAGTCAGGTAAATAGAATATTAAGTTCAATATGAGATATTTCGATGAAGTGTCACTGATTTCAATCTTCTGCTTACATACTGTTTTTAACAAATTCACTAGAATAATGATAAAATGGATTAAATTATTTTAGTGGAATTTCATTTGAAGGTAAGCCCTTCAGGAACCGAACATGTATATATTTCCGAACAGAATATATGTCATCGATTATTGAGTATGTATTTAAATCATGACCCCCGATGAATGATGAAAGAATTGTCATTTATTTCAGAATAGTGGTCATAATTTTCATGAATACTCAATATTCAATTATATATATATATATATATATATATATATATATACACACTACTGTGATCAAAAATTGAGGTGAAATTGTCATTTAAAACTCCCGCGCATTAGGAAGGCAGGTGAATTTTTTTTCCTAGATTGGTAGGACTGTCTATAACCTTTTCCAAGCGTCTGTTTCTCAAAAGGTTTAATTATCTCCAAGCTACACATGTTTTTGTAAACAACCAAAAGTGAATTTTTCGATTTTGACAATGGGTAATTTTGTTGAGAACAATAAAAACTGTAATCTAAACTTTTGATGTAATGAACTTGCATCAAATTTTGTTTGCGGAACGAATATTCTTATGCGGACACGTTGAAAATGTTGCGGAAGGCCTTTGGTGATCAAATTATGGGACAAAAAATTGTTTATAAGTGGTACAACGAGTTCAAAGCGAGCCGAGAACGTGTTGAAGACGAACCGCGCTCTGGACGACCATCAACGTCTACCGACGAGAGCCACGTCCAAAAAGCCAAAGATTTGGTGCTTGAAAATCGTCGATTGACAATTAGAGATCTCGCTGATAGTGTTGGAATCTGTTGAGATGAGCAAACTCTAACTTGATTTCTCTTTTGTATTTGGCGCGCTTGTAAGCTTTAGCTTCGTGGCGGTACCACTGCGTACTCGATGTTTTTCGGTTTGTGTTGGGAGCGCGACGGCTCTCTCTCGCGCCCGATCTCTCGTACAGCTAACAATGTGACGCGTTGCTAAATTTTCCACTGCATTTCAATATTAATCTTTATTTGTTCTTTTTCTTATTACATAATAAACCTATGTTCAAATATTCAACTTTAACCCAGTTGTTTTTTATTTAATATGGTAGCAGAGCGTGGTTCGTGGGGTTAAAGTTAAAATGGACTGAAATGTGATGATTGTGTCAGTGGAAGTTGGAAAGAAGAATCGAGAACTTTCAAGATGTCGGTCACCGAAAGATATAACATCGCTCAGTTCGCCGGAGAAGATTTTGGGACTTGGGAATTCAGACTGAAAAGCATTTTGCAATCGAGTGACGTATTAAAAGCAGTTGAAGATGAACATTTCAGTGAGACGCCAGCAAACGCGACTTCCGAAGCCAAAGCGAGGGCGATTTTAATAAGTGCGGTAGCAGATAGTCATCTGGAGTATCTACGAAGTGAAACGACAGCACATGGTATGTTGAAGAAACTCCGAGAAAATTTCAGTAATAAAGGGACGAGAAGCGGTCTGTTTTTAAGAAGGAAATTGAATGAAATAAGGTATAACGAAAGTGAACCGCTTACCATGCATTTTGTTAAAATGGAGAAGTATTTCACCCAACTAAAGGCCGCGGGCAGTAAGATATCTGATGAAGAAAAGATTAATTATTTGCTGTTATCTATGCCAAGTTCGTATAATCAGGTCATCACTGCTCTGGAAACAATGCGGGATTTGGATCTTGAGTTTGTACGAAACAGGCTCCTTGGAGAGGAAGAGAAGAAAAAGAAATTACGTGGTGGTGGTGATACTCGAGGGATGGAATGTGCTTTCATCACATGTTTCAACTGTGGGAAAAAAGGACACATACAGCGACAGTGCAGACAACGTATACATGGAAAACGTCCACAACGTGGTAAACAAAATACTCAGCCGTTTCGAAGGTCAGATCGAGGGCATAATCAACGAGGCAGAAACAATACAAGTTTCTATTCATCACAAAACGACAAAGACGAAGATGGTCCCGGTATAGCATTTACGTTAGATGGAGAGGTTATGTGTAATAATATAAATAATATTCAAAATAGATGTAATATGAATCGTGAACATAGTGTGAAACAAAAATTATTTTGGTGTATCGACTCTGGATGCACAGATCATATAATTAATGATAATTTTTTCTTTTCAAACTATACAGATTTAAAAAATCCAAAAAGGATCGCAGCTGCCAAGTCCGGTGTAGAACTCTGTGCAATAGGTATCGGAAACATTGATGCCAGTGTAAAATGTTTTGGAAAATATATACCATGCACAATAAAGAATGTGTTTTATGTGCCTGATTCGAGGAAAAATCTATTATCAGTCTCTCGTCTGGAAAAAGCTGGTATGAAAATAGTTTTCCAAAACAACACGGTGAGTGCTTATTTAGATGGTAAGGTTACGTTGGAGGGATACCGAGAAGGTTCCTTGTACATAGTTAAAATGTATGATAATATGAGTTCAAGTAATTATTCAAATCGAGTTAAGGATAATAACAGTTGTAGTGATTTAAACTTATGGCACAGGCGGTTAGGTCATCTCGGAATACAAAATATTAAACTTTTATCGAAAAATAAAATGGTCGGAGGACTGGAAATACTAAATGATAGGAATTTTGAAAATCATTTATGTGAACCGTGCGTTATGGGAAAAATTTCTAGACAACCGTTCAACAAAACACGTGTAAAGGCGTCGAAGCCTTTGCAATTAATACACACGGACGTCTGCGGTCCAATTACGCCTGAAACATGGGACGGTTATAAGTATATAGCAACGTTTATAGACGATTGCACCCATGTAGTTATTGCATACCTTATGAGGGAAAAATCTGAGGTGATAGGAAAATTTAAATCGTACTATAATTTTGTTTCTAGGCACTTTGGTGAGAAAATGCAAACTGTAAGAGCCGATAATGGCGGGGAGTACGTCTCATCCGAGTTCAAAAATTTTTGTGAAGAAAAAGGAATAAGAATATCTTATACGGTTCCATACAACCCCGAGATGAATGGGGTGGCAGAACGTATGAATCGGACGCTAATTGAACGAGCCCGAACAGTCCTATTAGATGCTGGTCTCTCGAAGGAGCTGTGGGGAGAGGCGATAACTTACGTTGTATATACCACGAACCGAAGTCCTACAGTTTCATTAAGTAAAACTCCGATTGAAATGTGGGAAGGAGAAAGACCGAACATATCAAACATGAGAGTGTTCGAATGTACAGCTTACCGACACATACCTAAAGAGCTTCGTACCAAACTGGATCCTAAAGGAGAGAAGCTAGTTATGGTTGGATACGCGTCAAATAGCAAATATAGGCTGTGGGATCCAGTTAAAAGGAAAATCGTTATTGAAAGAAACGTAATCTTCGATGAAGTCGTCAGAAAAGAATCTAGGGGTTCAACGGTAACCATAGATGTCACAAGAAACGAAGCACCAGTTATAAGAGATGAAGCAAAAATTATGAGAGACGAAGCAGAAGCTATAATAAACGAACCACAGCATGAGGATCTAGTACAAAAAGTTCATAGATTGGACAATGATGAAAACCAAAACAATGATGTACCCGATCAAAGTCTGGAGACGTTGGAAGATGAGGAGGAAGATGCTGACAAAACCTTAACAGAAAACGAGAGGGGCGAGGAAAGCCCTTCTGAGCAACAAGCTGGAAACGCACCAACCGGAGGCAGCCTACGCCGTTCGCGTAGAACTCGAAAAAAACCTAAATGGCAAATGGGCTCGATTTTTCTGATGATGAAGAAGAAGAAGCAATGTTCGCTCTATTCACTGGTCAATATTACGATGAGGTACCAAAAACCCTTGAAGAAATAGAATTTAGCGAGGATAGGGTGCAATGGAAACAAGCAGTCCAGGAGGAGTTGGAAAATCTTCGTGAAAATCAAACATGGAAGGAAGTACCTAAACCTGAGAAGGCAAAACTTATAGATTGTAAGTGGATCTTCACGAGGAAGCAGGTGGGCGAAGAGAATTTCCGTTGTAAGGCCAGACTTGTCGCAAGGGGGTTCCAGCAGAGGATAAACTCGGATGATGTGTATTCCCCGGTATTACGGTCACAAACTTTGAGGATTTTATTATCTGTTGCGGTTCAAAGAGGGTACAAGATACATCACATGGATGTAAAGTGTGCTTTTTTATATGGAAATGTTGAAGGGGACGTTTACTTGAAACCACCCCCAGGGATCAATGTTGAACCAAATATGGTATTAAAATTGAATCGTTCGTTGTATGGTCTCAAAGATTCGCCAAGAAATTGGTATAAGAAATTTGATAATTTGATGATTGGTGAAGGTTTCAAACGGTCTGAAAATGATTCATGTTTGTACATAAAAAATGAACTTTATGTTTTGGTATATGTCGATGATCTTCTCATTTTGGGGAAAAATCAGGAAGAAATAGATGTTCTGGAAAGGTTTTTATCGTCAAAATTTAAAATGAAACATCTGGGTTGCAATAATATAAAATATCTAGGAATATCGATTCGTAAAGGAAATAATATTCTTGAATTAAATCAGACAGATTATTTGATTGAGCTACTCGACAAGTACGGTATGAGAGAATGTAACCCGGCTGCTACTCCTATGGAGGCAAATTTTTCTTTGAATAACAATTTTACAGTAGATCAAACATTAGAACATAAGTGTAGATCGCTCATTGGAGCGTTGATGTACGTTACAGTAAGTACAAGACCGGACTTGGCATCAGCTGTGCATTACCTGAGTCGGTACCAGACCACACCAAGCAATGAATTGTGGTTGGCACTCAAACGGATTTCACGTTACATAAAACTTACAGCTAATTATAGATTAGTTTACAGATTCGATCAAGATAGTGTTCTCCTTGTGGGATTTGCGGATGCCGATTGGGGCAGAGGTGCTGATAGGAAGTCAACGACTGGTTTCCTGTTCAAAGTGTATGGTAACACTGTTGTGTGGAAGTCGAGAAAACAACCAACTGTAGCTCTGAGTACGGCAGAGGCCGAGTTAGTGTCAGTATGTGAAGCTGCTGCAGAGGCTTGCTGGATTAAGAAAATCTTAGTGGATCTGAATATCTCAGTGCAAAAAATCGTTATTTTTGAGGACAATCAGAGCACTATTAGAGCGATCAAGAATGTTGAACAAAAAAGAATGAAACATCTCGACATTGAATATAATTTTGTAAAACAAAAGGTCGAAGAGGGTATAATTGTTTTAAAATATGTAAACACTGGGAACCAGTTGGCTGATTTCTTAACAAAACCTACCAGTAAGCCCATTCTAACTCGAAGTGTGTGTGAAGTAGGTTTAAGATAGTTTGTTTTTTAGTGTTTTTCTTTGAAATTTTTGTTGTACGTTTTATTAACTATTGATGAGTTTGAGGAGGAATGTTGAGATGAGCAAACTCTAACTTGATTTCTCTTTTGTATTTGGCGCGCTTGTAAGCTTTAGCTTCGTGGCGGTACCACTGCGTACTCGATGTTTTTCGGTTTGTGTTGGGAGCGCGACGGCTCTCTCTCGCGCCCGATCTCTCGTACAGCTAACAATGTGACTCGTTGCTAAATGTTCCACTGCATTTCAATATTAATCTTTATTTGTTCTTTTTCTGATTACATAATAAACCTATGTTCAAATATTCAACTTTAACCCAGTTGTTTTTTATTTAATAGAATCTCATTCGGCTCAGCCCAAACAATCATCATGGGCAAACAACTCTTGGTTCCTTCATCACGACAATGATCTGGCTTCCACTGCATTGGTTCTTCGCGACTTTTTTGCCAAAAACTCGATTCATATCGTTCTGTAACCACCGTATTCGCCTGATTTGGCTCCGTATGCCTTCTGGCTATTCAGCAAACTCAAAAGGCCAATGCCCGCGGGGACGCCGTTTCACTGTAAAAAAATTTTGACTGAAAATTAAGAAAAAAGTGACTGTAATTTTTTACAGTCACTGAATCTGAATATTCAGAAACATTTCTGTTCTGAATTTTAAGATACTTATTTCTGGATTTTCAAACGCATGTTTCTGAGTCATCAAACTTATTCACATTAAATGCAAGATTCATGTTTCTTAATTTTTAGACATGCTGTTCTGAGTTATGAGAAACATTTTTCTGAATTGTCGAAAATATTCGTGTGAATTGTAAGAAATAGTCTTCTGAATTTCAAGATATTTTCTCTCAATCGTAAGAAACATTTTTCTGAACTGTAAGGAATATTTTTCTCAATTTTGAGAGATGCGCATTGAATTCTAAGAGGATGCGATAGTTACCATGCGCGAGCACGTTTTTTCTACCAAATTACTGGAAACTGATTTCATGGAAAAAATCCGAAATTTCAGGGATGGTTCTTCGAGATTTTATCTATGTCACTAAAGAGCCAGAATTTTTAATTCCGGAGATTCTTTGGTAAACGTATAATATGTGGTCTACGGTAGTGGGTAGTAGACCGCATACCATATCATTACCGATTTTTTTTCCAAGAATAGTGACGTAGATGAAGTCTCGAAAACCCAAGTGGAATGTATCTGGAAATTATACACTTCCCAGATGAAAAAAATTAAAGACATTTATCTGGAACATTTATAACGTTTGTTTTGATAACATTATATAGGATTTTATGCATCTCTATAACTTCATCTTGTATGATGAAGGTATGGGAATCCACAAAATCTATCTATTTGATTATTACCAAAACAGTGTATTGAAGAATTATGGTAAGCGACATTACAATTTTTTTAATACATAGAACATATATCTCCAAAAAATGAAACGTAAATTTGGGTAAAAGAGAAATCAAATTAGCACGTATAAAATTATAAGAATGTATAAAGAATGATTAAAGAATGTGGGTTGAAAAACTATTTTAATTCCATTTAATTTTCCTTCAACTATTTGTGATAAGAGAGATAGAATTGTGTCTTATGGGACCAAGTCTAATGCAAGTATGCAAGAATCAAGCGATAAGTATGTGAAACATGTACTAAATGCTCCAATGAAAAGTTCCACAAAGAATAACATTGAGTGATTCAACATGGAACTTATATAATTTCTACCAGATCCAACTGATGCCATTAATTTCTGTATTATGTTATAGTTTAGTAAAAATCAATGTTTTTGAGATTGATATTCTGATTTATTAAAAACGAAAAAATAAATCATTTTCAAGAGATTGATTTTCACTGAATTATGACAAAATACAGAAATTAATGCCATCAGTTTGATTTGGTAAACATTATATAGGCAGGGTTGTATATTGCATCATGTAGGGTTACGCTTTGTGAAATGTTTCATCGATACCTTCAGTACCAGTCTTACATACTTATCGCTTGATTCTTTCATCAATTGAACTGTTGGTTTCAGAAGACAAAACCATCTCTTCCATTACAAATAGTTGAAAAAAAGTACATGAAAAGGATAACATATTATAGTTTCATAACACTTTGAAACAATATTTTCTGGTATTCAAGGAATCAAAAATCAATCTCAATAATATTGATTCTCACTAAAGCATAAGAAAATACAGCAATTACTGCCATTAGTTTTATTTGGTGAAAATTATATAGGCAGAGTTGTATATTGCATCATGTAGGGTTACGCTTTGTGAAATGTTTCATCGATACCCTCAGTACAAGTCTTACATACTTATCGCTGGACTCTTACACCAATCAAATGTACATCGTAGAAGACAACCATCTCTCTCATCACAAATAGTTAAAAAAAAGTACATGAAAAGAATATCGTTTCTATAGTTTTATGTACTTTTATTCAACTATTTGTGATGACAGAGATAGTTTTGTCTTCTACGATGTACATTTAATTGGTGTAAGAGTCCAGCGATAAGTATGTAAGACTTGTACTGAGGGTATCAATGAAAAATTTCACAAAGCGTAACCCTACATGATGCAATATACAACTCTGCCTATATAATTTTTACCAAATAAAACTAATGGCAGTAATTACTGTATTTTCTTATGCTTTATTGAGAATCAATATTATGGAGATTGATTTTTGATTCTTGAATACCAGAAAATATTGTTTCAAAGTGTTATGAAACTATAATATGTTATCCTTTTCATGTACTTTTTTTCAACTATTTGTGATAAAAGAGATGGTTTTGTCTTCTAAAACAAAAAGTTCAATTGATCAAAGAATCAAGCGATAAGTATGTAAGACTGGTACTTAGGGTATCGATGAAACATTTCACAAAGCGTAACCCTACATGATGCAATAAACAACGCTGCCTATATAATTCTTACCAAATCAAACTGATGGAATTAATTTCTGTATTTTGTTATAATTCAGTGAAAATCAATCTCTTGAAAATGATTTATTTTTTGGTTTTTGATAAATCAGAATATCAATCTCACAAACACTGATTTTTACTAAACTATAACATAATACATAAATTAATGGCATCAATTGGATCTGGTAGAAATTATATAAGTTGTTCCATGTTAAATCACTCAATGTTATACTTTGTGAAACTTTTCATTGGAGCATTTATTACACGTTTGTATGTTTCACATACTCATCGCTTGTTCCTTGCCCTAATTAGACTTGGTCCCATAGTACACAGTTCTATCTCTTTTATTACAAATAGTTGAAGACAAAATACATGGAAATAATTTAGTTTTTTACACCACATTCTCTGAGTTTCAAACTAATCGCAGTAATTACTACATGTTCATGTGGTTCAGTGAATATAAATCTACTTGAAATTGATTTTATGATCCACGAAAAATCAGAACATCTGATTCAGAAATTGGATGTTTTTTTCATCATTTTCAATTCAAAAATCTCAATGTATCATCCTTCCTTTAATCATTTATTCATACCACCGTCATGAGATTTTCTGATTGTCATATGCAGAGACGATTTTTGTTCCAATGGCAAAGAGGTTAACTTCACATTTTTAACATTTTTTTTACTGAATCCCACAATACATTTCATGTCACATTATAAGTTAATTTGGCTCAAATTACATTGCACAACATGTAATTACTGTTGGTGCAGTAAGTATTTGTTCATTCAAATAAATGTAGGGTTACCAGACGTCCTCATTTTAGTGGACATGTCCTCATTTATACCAGTTGCAGGTCGTGTCCTCTTTTTTCGGCCAGTGTCCTCATTTTTATGGATTTTCCATAAAAATTTTCAATTTTCCCTTCCTTGTTTTGCGACGACCAATGGACACTCTCATTGGCCAATAGAGGATGTTTCCGATATTGTGGTAACCGTTAGTCAGTCTTTTGAGACTTGTATGCTGATTGGCAAAAAAAAGGGAAAAAAGGATAAAAAGCACGGTCTGATTTATACTGGTCCCTAAATAAGAAAAAAAAGGTCATCAGGTATGACAGGGGAGGTGTCCTCATTTCGGCCGCCGACGATCTGGTAACCCTAAATAAATGATATTGAATTTGATTTTGCAACTCACCTTTACTTACCGTTCATTGACCGTCATACAAAATAATGCAAGCCGATTCACTGCGCACCGATTCTGCGCATGTTTTCAGTGTAAGTTTCTTAAATTATTCAAATTCTTAATTTTCAAAGTATTGGTGATGAACATGAAGAAACTTTCTCTAATTTTTTAGAAACTTGGTATCTAAATATAATATTCTAGATATCAAATATGAATTTTCAGAAAACCTTATCTAAATTTGCCTTTTAGAAACTCGAGTCTGAAAATTTAGACACTCCAGTATCTGAATTTTCAGAAAATTTTTTACAGTGTTTGACACGAGTGAGGAGATAAAAACCGAATCGAAGTTCTTGAAGGCTATACCGAAAAAAGGCTATTCGGACTGTTTCGAGGACTGGAGAAAGCGTTGTCCGTTTCTATCGGACGAGAATTACTTTGAAGGGGATGAAATTGATTTGGAAGAATGAACAAAGAATTTACACTTTATAAACAAAATTCACCTTACTTTTTGATCACAGTAGTATATATACTGCCAAGTTCCCTGAGCTGACGATATATGGAAATTGTATGTATCAATCAATCCAATTTGATTAAGAATTCTCATCAGTTGTTTTTTGATTATTAGTATGTTATAGTATGTTCTACTCCTTTCAACACAATCGAAATCAATCCTCCGCATACACACTGGGTGGCAACCACTCATGAGCCAATTTGATGCTCTGTGATTTTTGTGGTTCAAAAAGTGTGAGATGTAGTGAATAAAATTCTCAAGAACTCAACAATCATAATGTGAGGACGTGTACCTATTTTCACACAACATATATATATATATATATATATATATATATATATATATTATATCATACTAATAATCAAAAAAACAACTGATGAGAATTTTCAATCAAACTGGATTGATTGATACATACAATCTTCAAATAGTATAGTAAATAACATGAAAATTCTGGGAAAATTTTGAATAATCCAATGTAATTCGAGAACTTGAAACATTCCGAGCGACCCAATAAACTAAAACACCCGAAATGTTCAAAGTCATTGCAATCGAAAAATTTGGGTACCCGACCCGATAAGAAGGGTTTCTCGCACATCCCTGAAGATGACTGTTGTAAAAGTGATTGTACAAGAAGAATTGTCCATGTTGCCTTTGCTGTCAATGGATTCAGATAGACAACGTAGCGGATATTCATTACCTTACTTCACGGTCATGCATTTCAGTATTCATAATTTGGCATTCGGAATAAATTGAACACAATCGTCAATTATGTAATTACAGTAATCGGATTGCAAATTTTCAATACTCACAAATGCAAAAAATCATGAAGTATTCGGAAACACTTGAATTTAGCGTTACTACTGATGGATCGTTGTTATTAAGGATATAACCCATCACTTACTTCGTCTGTAGCTTTTGTGATCCCTTTCATTTCAATTTTTTCTCATCAATTTGTCGTATTTGGCGATTACAACCGTTTAAGGAGAAATGGAATAATTAATCTAGGAAAAGAACAAATGTGCTCCTTAGCAGAAACGTTTTACTAATTTTTGAGAGGCATAAAACTGTTCCACAAAGAAATCTTGGAATCAAACCGATTTTTTTTCAAATTCCTGTATTAGAGGAATTTCTTCTATGGATGATCTATACTAAACGGTATCCATGGTGCAGAGTTTTCAAATATTCAGGATAGGAAGAGTGTGAATGAGTTATTATTTAATGCAACTGCTCATCTGTAATAGGGGGAATTTCGAATCATTATCAAAGAATACGTGTCCCATTCCTTCCCATTCCATGCAGAGCATGTCGCGAAAGTTGGGAAAATTCCAAAGAAAGGAATCAGATCAGCCGTTTTGAAACTTTTTGGAAATTGTTGACTTGTGAAAATGTCTCATAGTGTTGAGGATATGCACGCAGAAAAATAGTTCTAATGACAAGCATCTGGATTATACCAATTTTTTCTAGTCTCTAATCCACATATGCTAAGGAGTATTTTAAGGAGATTATAAGAAGTATAATACAGATTATAAGGAACAATAAGAAGTTATTAAAGACTAGTATCTGAGGGGTATAATTTAGATGCTTGTCCCTCAAAAAATATTCCCTCAAAAAATATTCCCTCAAAAAGGACTTGAGAAAAAATTTGGAATTTAGAAAAAAAAACCTAATCGTTGGTATACTGGAATTATACAGGTTTTTAACTGCAATTCTCAGGTTTTGTGATGGAATTTTCCAGTTACTATGCAATTGAATTATACAGGTTTTGAACTGCAATTTTCAGGTCGTGTGATGGAATTTTCCAGTTGCTATGCAACGGAATTTAATCACTGTTGCACTGAAATTTTCCACTCCTATTGGACTTCGTCATTTCTGGCAGGAAAAATTTCAAGTCTTTATATTAAAAATTTCCTGATTGAGATTTTGAATAATAATTGTAATTGTAGCCAATGAAATTGATATATGAGGTTTTTCCAAGACTTATCCTCTTGTGTTCTAGATATGAAGCATATGTAGTAACCCAAGCTGGCCTTCCAACATGTCGCGCTATAGCTCATCGGTTAGGTCTTAGGTTTCAGTTGGTAGGCAGGTAGAAAAGTGTGGGTTCAAATCCTGTTAGGTAGACATGAGTTTCTGTCCATCCAAATGAACGATCAAAAGTTTCTCAATCATCTTGGAACACAAGGACCCTGCAAAATCACTTTGCGTGAGCAATTTTTTTTCAATTTTCATGGATATTTTCAGCATTAATTTTCCAGTACATGTCCTGGAAAATTCCAGCTCGTGTACTGTAAAATTCCAGTACCGAGGCTCAGAAAATTTCCAGTTTTGATGCGGAAATTCCATAACGTTTGCACTGAATTTTTGCAGTACAAATGTGCTGAAATTTTCCGGTACATGTACAGGTTAATGACTTCCAGTACATGTACTGGAATTTTCCGGTGAAATTTTTTTACAGTGCACACAGCTTTTGGTGTGAATGCACGTAATTTCTATTATATTGTGAATTCAATTAATATATCGTTAAAAGAAGGAGTAATCTGATAGGACACACATTAGGGCATGTTAGTTCACTGAAAACCATATTAAAAGGGAAAATTAATGGTGAAACTTATAAAGGTATAAACCTACACTGCAAAAAAATTTCACCGGAAAATTCCAGTACATGTACTGGAAGTCATTAACCTGTACATGTACCGGAAAATTTCAGCACATTTGTACTGCAAAAATTCAGTGCAAACGTTATGGAATTTCCGCATCAAAACTGGAAATTTTCTGAGCCTCGGTACTGGAATTTTTCAGTACACGAGCTGGACTTTTCCAGGACATGTACTGGAAAATTAATGCTGAAAATATCCATGAAAATTGAAAAAAAATTGCTCACGCAAAGTGATTTTGCAGGGTCCTTGTGTTCCAAGATGATTGAGAAACTTTTGATCGTTCATTTGGATGGACAGAAACTCATGTCTACCTAACAGGATTTGAACCCACACTTTTCTACCTGCCTACCAACTGAAACCTAAGACCTAACCGATGAGCTATAGCGCGACATGTTGGAAGGCCAGCTTGGGTTACTACATATGCTTCATATCTAGAACACAAGAGGATAAGTCTTGGAAAAACCTCATATATTAATTTCATTGGCTACAATTACAATTATTATTCAAAATCTCAATCAGGAAATTTTAATATAAAGACTTGAAATTTTTCCTGCCAGAAATGACGAAGTCCAATAGAAGTGGAAAATTTCAGTGCAACAGTGATTAAATTCCGTTGCATAGCAACTGGAAAATTCCATCACACGACCTGAAAATTGCAGTTCAAAACCTGTATAATTCAATTGCATAGTAACTGGAAAATTCCATCACAAAACCTGAGAATTGCAGTTAAAAACCTGTATAATTCCAGTATACCAACGATTAGGTTTTTTTTTCTAAATTCCAAATTTTTTTTCAAGTCCTTTTTGAGGGAATATTTTTTTTTGGTGCACAAGAACTATAAAATTGTAGTACGAGCCGGTAAAATTTTCGCGAAATCATGGCAAAATTTCAGTACATCATCTCAAACTTGAAAATTCCAGTACAATGACTGAATTTTCAGTTATGCTTGGTAAATTTTCAGTAACGTAACAACAAAATCTCTGTACATGTACTGGAATATCCATATTCCAGTACTAGCACTGGAAATTTCCAGTCCAGTTGCACAGTAAATTTCCAGTTTTTTTTTACAGTGTAATCACAAACTCATTAGATATATCCGATACATTATGATACATACATTTCGCACCGTATTCATTACAAGATAATGAAATCGATTAGATATGCGATAATAACTTTATTATAAATCACATACTTGTTCCTGTCCCCATTTTAGATATCTAACAGCTCAGAACTTCCATCTCTCTTATGCATCACTGAATTCAAATTCATCATCATCTGATAAAAGTTCTTCCAATTGCTCGTCGTCATTGTTCTCATTAGCTCTCCGTCTTCTTCGGAACTCCATTACAAACGGAAGATCGTTGTGGCATTGAATTGTCACGAAACGCCGAACAACATCTTATCGATTTTGAGAGACTCAACATATATCCATGAGTTTGTGTATAAATTTGCAGATTATCATGGCGAGATATGTATTTTCAATGAGACATAAACGCGAGTATATCATTAATATAGATTGGAAATAATACTTAATTGAAGACGGAGTCTTGAGGCACACCTGCTTTCACAGGTGACCATGAGAGGATATTCTCCCATCAGTGTCACGCACAGCTCATTGACCATCATAAAGGTATCATTTGAATAATATGCCCAGATTGGGTTCGGATCGACTTAAAAAATCGTTATGTATCTCAAAATGTTTCTTTCACACATATGTTTCTTCTCTCCCTCTTTCGATGAAGAATATGAATAAGAATAATTATAATTAATCACAGTGAAGCAGTATACATACGATACAGCAGCATCAAATTTCAACATTCCTTTCCTTCGTTTTTCTCTTCTCTCTTTGTAGAAAAGGAAAGGAAAAGTATTTTCGATTTCAATAGATTGAAATTGAGTGTTTTCTTTCTGACTTTTTTTTCCTTTCTCCTCTTGTTTCAGGGCTGAGTGTTGTTGGATCACATACGTGTGGATTCGCACTTGCACGAAAGCTGCACTTCAAAAGCGACGACAACAGAACCCTTTTGTGTATTCTGATTCGTCGTTCGGTAGCAAGCTAAGGCGTCTCCACTTCTTAGCCACGTCCTTGTTCACGCATCGTTCTCTTTGCGCTCTCCGTGTTGGTCTCTAACAAACCATTCTCTATTGAGGATTGCTCGTCGAGCATCAACTCGACTCCGCCCTTGTAGTTATCCACAGAATCGACCGGAGGTAATCATCGGAGAGCTCGGCGCGAGACGAGGAGGGAGAAGAAGATACATTTTATGCTCTTTAGAAACCGATGAAAAAACAATGGTTGAATGAAGTCCAACGAAAACTTGTGAAACTACCTCGTTTACAAGGCAACTATCGCTGGAGGGACTTTGGATTTTTAAATATTTACTAGGGATTAATTTGATGGTGATTTATTGGCGTGTAGAATAAATCGTATATAATTCATACACTTCCCATCGTATCTTTCTACCTATTGTTTGGGTATGCTATTCTAATTCTAGATTTTTATATTCATAAATAAGATATCAAAATTTTGTAGAAGTATGGAATATACATTATGATTAACCAACGATTTGAATACCAAAACAACAGGCGTTGCGCGTTGGAAGAGTCAATTCACCATCCCCTTCGCATTCTTCATAAACAAGCGATGACAAATTCATTGGGTGATCGCACACGATAGGGGAGATTATCTTCAGCTGATAGCTTGATACCAACAGCATGTCAATTGCATCGCGATTATTCCTCTGATCTTGTTTAGCACTCTTTTATTATCTCGATAATATGCTTATAATTTACGCGTAACGGGAAATCATGATGAAAAATTACATATTCACTTGCTCATTTTTTTCTGATTTTATTGTGAGTACTAATATATGCTGTAATCTGTGTAAAATTTCGCAACATTATGAATATGCGATACGTGCTACACTATTATTTAACACCGAACGAACGATGAAAATAAAATACCATGTGGATTCGAGCTTGTGTTTTAAATTGATAAAAATTTGAGAGCCGAAAAACCTATATTGACTGTTATTAAATTTTCTCTCACGCACGATCATGAATATTTTTCCTTTTCTTTCTGTTGAATGAATAATACGATGGTCGAAATATTTCTGAACTTAGTTTACTTTAGAAATTTTTATGAATTGCCTCACGAATACTTTCCGAAGGATATTTGTCGGGAAATAATGTAGTAAACGATCCCAGCCAGTTCAAATGATCAATAATTTGGATTCATAAAGCCTCCTCAAAGACTTCTTGAATAGTCCTCATTATGCGACCAATAATGAATTCAAGAAGAATTCAATGAATTCAGAATGAAAACTCATTGAATGCCTGGACAATTCATTATGAAATCTGTATATGAGGTCTTTCTGAACATCAAGGTGTTCATCAAGAAGTCGTTTTGAATTCAAAATATTCATAATGAATACATATTGATGAGCATAACAGGAGCTCTTTGCAAGAACTCTTGTGCTGTATGGCCTGTTGTGCTGCCTAAGTCCGACGGTATATAGTTATTGATGATGCCGAAGCAAGAATATTTTTCCAAATATTCTCAAACTCTTCGTTCTTTCGACAATGATCACAGAATTCAGAATAAGAAAATCGAAGAGAGTAGGGAAGAAAATGAAATTCATTACACGTAAATAACGGAAAATTCTAATACTTACACTGGAATTGAGAAATTTTTAATAGGGGGACTGGGATTCTAAGATTCAATTTTAGAGAATCATCCTTAAGGGGGTATTCTAATGTAGAAGCACGAATTTCGGACATTGTTTCGAGCACTGTACAAATAAAACAAAGAATATTTTCAGTATCCATTATTCCAACATTTTTTCATTGATCTTTTGAGGAAACAAAAAAAAATTACTGAGAAAAAAATATTCAAAATTAACAAAGTTATAAGTTGGTGAAGTGGAGGTACAAAAAAAAGACTGCCGTGGCGTACGTAACTTCAGCCCCTCTGGTGATCTGAAACCAGGGGGGTGCAACTCACCTAATCACCTTCAAATGTTTCGCGAAACGTTTTGTCACCACAGTAAACTTCACTTGAAGTCCGTGAACGGCGCTGTCTGTAGCTAAGTCAAAATCACGTGATGTTTTTTTTTTACACTACGTACGTGATACGAGTGTCAGTATCGTCATTATCATATTTGGTTATGTGACATATTCAAGAATTGTATGTATATATCAACACCATTATTGATATGATTTGTCAAGCGATTTCAAATCAAAATTATGCGCCGAAAAATTATCGGATCACGTGACTTTTTCTGATAGTACAATCAGCGTCTCTTGCGGACAGTTTGGGAAATATCGAATGGTAACAAAACGTTACGTATAGTTTTTATCGAGTTGCACCCCCCTGTCTGAAACAAAAAAAATCCAATGGGATCTTAATCAGTAAAGATGCCGCTATGGTATGAACCTCGGACAAATACAAAAAAATTTCTAGACAAAATGGCGGCCATTTGAAAGAAAAAAATTTCTTCACATTTTTCATCACTATTTCAGATTTTTTTAAAATAATAAATTTAACAAACCTTCAATTTTTGTTGGTTCATACGATAGAGATGTATAAAGAATGTTCATACCAAATTTGAAATAAATCGGTTCAGTAGAACTTGAGATATCGTGCACGCCAGCTCGAAAAAGCAGTTTCGAGAAAAACGCGTTTGAAGTTTTCAGTCAAGATTCCGGGAATCTTATTCATCGAATGAATAGCGCGGTATACTGATATCTTGTTAATCGGCGATTCCTGCTCCATATAATGTACCTTCCTCAACTTCAAAATGTTCATTCTCCGAAGTTCGTTCGAAAGTATGTCAGATCCTGACAAAATCTGACCGGTTTTTGGAACAATATATGGTATTATTTTTCCGGTCGTACCAGATTAGATGCCGCGTCACTAAAATGGCTATAACTCTGTAAATAATGAGAAGTTCCAAGAATTCTCCCAAGTATATATTCTTGTATGTCTAAACTTCAAATTTCCAGACTAGAATTCCCCCTTAACGAATTGGGTTTCTAGCCAGACAGCATAAATTCAAACACAAAATTTCAAGAAGCGTTTGTGGTGCCGTCACAGTTAGCCCTGGAGTAGTCTTATAGGTGACGTACGTGACCCAGTACTATATTTTCTGTAGCATTTTGCTTTCTCTTCAGAGGGAAACTTTGTGATCGTTTTGAGGGACCGAAATTTTTTTTGTCTCCAAATTCGAAATTTCTTAAACCAAAATGTTCCTCCGAACTCGAGGAAAATTTTTGGTCCCGTGTCTGTCAGTCCGGCTGTTGGATGTATGCAATCCCCACCATGAATTGCGAACGCCCATACCTCTCGTTCTAATCACCCGAAGGGAGGGAAGAATGTTATGAAAATCGTGATTTTTCGAACGTGCATATCCCGTTCTCTATTATCCGATTGCAATGGAACTTATATCGCATTCCAGTGATGATCAGATAGGTGGCCCCATGTGAGGGGTAAAATTCGCCAATTGTTACCACCTCAAAATTTCAATCTCATCCATGTTGATGAAATTCCATAACATAAATTTGTTGTACTAGTGAAGCTCTTTGAATTGTGTTAACAACAGGTGTCTGCGAAGTCGGATTGTCATGTTACCAAGGGTTCAAATTTTGAACATTTTTGCAACCTGCATTTTTTCGAAAAATCATAATCCTCATTAATTTTGTTCAATGGAAACATGTTATTACTGATATTTGTGGGATTTTTTCTGAATTTCACGATAAAAATATGTTCAATCACGTAGGAAAAATATTTCACATATAAATTCGAGTTTTAAAAGTATTCTTGCATTTTTCGTTCAATGCGACCGTTTTGATTCTGATAAATCCTTGATATATCGAAAGCTTGACTCTTTAGCTTCAAAATCGTCAGGATTTAAACGTGGGACAAGGAGATTTCTTCAAGATACAGAGAGTTCTAAGCGTGTACGTATCGCACCTTAAGTACGTGACGATCACACCATCCATTCCCAGTGTATCGTTTTATGAAAAAAAATAATATTCATATTTATGTTCCGAATTTTTCTTATCATATTACTCAATACAATACCCTGAATTAGTTCTTATAATACACAATCGATGCACAACAAACGATTGGAAAAATACGTCATGTTTCATTAGAACAATATAGTAAAAGGGGAAGACCACTATTCAACATCAAAGTAGTGACTTTTGTTCAAGTTATAGTATTTTGACTCTCAACAAAATTGCATTATTAATCTACAAATTCACAAAATGATATTGAAGAACTCAAAGTACTTGAAGTTATCAATCCTCTGATACTTCTGAAAGGTTGTTCCTGCACTCTAATTTTTGTGTCTTTTTTGGGTCTTTGGAAATATATTATATTCCACTGTTGAAGAGTGAGTCTTAAGGGGATACGAGCGGCTGGGCTTTTCTGAATTTTTTCGAGACAAAGTACGTGAAAATGCGTGCATCGATTCAAAATATCTCTCTGTACAGCATTTCTTTAGCATCTCAAGAAATGCTGTACAGAGAGATATTTCGAATCGATGCACGCATTTTCACGTACTTTGTCTCGCAAGAATTGGACCGCTCGTATCCCCTTAAGAATGAACGATAAGTCTGCCATAGGTATTATGCAATGATATTTGAGAGTTTCTGCTATCGTTTTCGCAGATGCAAATCGTTTTTCAAGCGTTTCCGCAGCCTTCATATGTATACTCTTTAAACTGAAAAAAATTATAGTTTCCCTTAGATTCACTTCAGCCCACTGATAAAGAGCATCAGCAGTCGAACTCTGATTTTCATTTGATGCTTGCAGACTTGCACGTGCTGCAAGTCTTTTTAAATTTCCACCAATACCATCGCAGGGTCCTTTACCATCTGCACTTGCATGAAAATGCCACTCAGCCGTAATTCCAAAATCATTTTTATGGTGTAAAAGATTCACAAAATGATAGTTGTTTTTAGTGTTGCAAAGCTCCATCAGTGAAGTAGAAAATTTGTTCACATTGAAAATTTTCTTTCAACTACTTCGTGATGATTTTTTGAAATTCATAAACAGCTACTGTGTCATGAGTCAGATTGTCAGACAAAATTGCTATACTACAAGGCCTTAACTGTTCTGTTCTGTAATAAATCACTGTTGTAAAAATGGTAACTCGATTATTATTCCAATGGAACGATTGAATAGCATTCCGAACAATAAATGCGTAATTTTCAGCAGAGTCACAGATAACTATGAATTCTACGCTCTTCAAGTTGTCCCTGAGATTCTTAAGGAAAGACGATTGTTCCTTTGCTATAAAAGCATGAGATTTCAACTTACGTAAACGTTCGCAGAGATCTTCCACGAAATCATCTGCGTCTGTGATTTCAGTTTTCAAAGTACTACGATCAGTTTATTGCCAAATTTGATATTCTACTCTCTCAATGTACTGATTTGTGAGATTTGATTGTAGAAAACTTTTTAAATTATCTATTCCAGGACACGCTAAACACCTGTCAAGATAACATTTAGGAGTAGGATTGTCACATACAATCATTTTAATAGCACCTTGGTAAGAAGTCATAGGAAAATCTGTCACACACGTTAGTTTTTATAAGTCTATCGCATCCAATATCAAATGCACATTTTCGTGATGAACACACACGCATACGGTATGAGTTCCAGTAGCTCCAGCGGGGACACAATTTCGAGGTCTTGACTGTGAAAATTTCGATAAGCTCAAGTTAAGTGTAGGATTCTTCAACATAAATGAAGAACACAATTCGGCAAGATTGCATACAATCAATTTTTTTTTGAACATGTTCGCGGGTGCTATCAGTAGTTTTAATCGAAACATAATCTTTCATACCTGGCAATATTCGGCTGTTTTCATCATCCAAGTGAAAAGCGATGATAAAATTCTCAGTCTCGGAAGATAACTTTCGTCCTCTCTTTGGATTTGGTGATGTTAGAATTCCGTTTTCAGTTACCAACTGTATTGCTTTCTCCGCTTTATGTTCTGAAGTGTCGAATTCAGCAGCCAATGTCCTTTCTTCCCATGATTTTGGTGCAAGGGTTGAAGGCAAAATCTTTTCTGAGAAACTGGAAGACCGTTTGAATTTCTCTTTGATTTGATCGAAAACTCCCACAGCTGATTTGTGATGATTTGACACTCTTGTTCTGACCTCTTGAGTGTTTTTATCAATGGAACAGAAAAATGCTTTTCATTTGTATCAATATTCTCCTTCTCGTTGATTCCAAGATGCGGGACCTCATTCATTCCGAATAATGTTTGATCCTAAGAGATGAAAATTTGTTAATTATCCTAGTTCTTTCATCATGAGATAATATTTTGGACTATACCCCACATTAAGGGGAATAATTACTGTTGCCTAGGAAAAAAAATTCTCGAATATTTTTAAGAATACATATTCTTGATTACAGCTGATATGATGTACACCCAAGAGAAATTTTCTTGATCCAAGGAAATATTTTCTCAATTTAAGAAACGTATTCTCAAGTCCAAAAAAATTTTTTTGTATCAAGGATACATATTCTCGGAGGAATGGATTCCTCGGAACGAGAAAATATGTTGCTGGTGACAGTAATTATTTCTCTCAGTGCAAGAGAACACCAAGATTCGAAAAACCTTTATTGAATGTAAAATGAAGCTATGGATATTTGAAGATTAAATAAACGTTCGTTGGAAGTCAATTTATCTAGAATCAAGCTAAAATTGATCTATTCGACTCGTGTTCCCTTGGGGTACTGTATATTATTTTGTGGATGAAATAATAAAGTAGAACTACCTCAAATGAATTATCCTCGTTTGTATCTATGAGAACAGTTTGGGCATCATACAAAGGAGACATTGGAGAGAGTATAGTCATCCCTTTCCTACATCCCCCACATATTCGGGCATCACAGGGTAAGTGAGGATATTTTTTTTAAGACTCAAAGATGAGGTTCAAAGATCAAAACATTCTGTGTGGCAAGGATATTGGAATGGGTTGGAACATCGATCACCCAAACTTCTTCGTTTCATTCAACTTCGAAACTTCCAAAATGACAAAGTTTTACTTCTCTGATACTCGTCGTCTCACATTCAAAACGACACAAAACTGTTATTGAGATTCACAGTGGAATGGATAAGATAGGTTATGTTATAAACAAAACACAATCAGGTCGCGCTGGAAACAATGATAGTCACCATTCAATTGAAACTTCAGGATATAATTCTATTCTAATGATCTAAATGAAGTCCAACGCTCAGTAAATTGGAGTCGAAGAGTAACACTAAGAAATAACAAAGAATAACATTTAATTAGTCCCAGTGATTTTTCCTGATTTAGATACTGAAAACTACAGCAGAATGAATGTCTCATCAACATAAAATATGATTATACAATATTGGCTTAGTGCTGTATTCATACACGATGTGGCGGGTGGACGCGTGGGATCCGTGCACTTCAACTCCTCCTTAATTTCAGAAAATATCGTTCTCCCATTTTCGAATCTAAACGATTTCGGAGCTAAAGAGTCAAGCTTTCGATATATCAAGGTTTTATCAAAATCAAAACGGTCGCATTGAACGAAAAATGCAAAAATACTTCTAAAACTTGAATTTCTACGTGAAATATTTTTTCTACGTAATTGAATGTATTTTTGTTGTGAAATTCAGAAAAAATCCTGTCAATATCAGGGATAACATGTTTCCATTGAACAAAAATAATGAGGATAATTGTAGCGATACCCAACGTATGAATGACCCAACTCAAATTACCGCGCTCAAATATTAAATTTTATCGATCATACGTATCGTTACGATGATCTATCGAACTCTTTCTCCCCTCTACAATCGTCACCGAATAGTTTAAGCGACGTCACGGACATCGCTCTTGTTAAAATTCAAATTTATCGAATTGAAACTCGCGTACCTCGTTATTTTGATTTTTGTAAGGTTCCTATTAGACAAGCCGCGTGTTTATAAATACGCGTAGTGGTCGAATATACAGTCGAAATCCGGTCATTGCCTCGAATTTTCGAACAAAAAGGGACATACATTTTCATATTTAAACGACTTCTCACGTGTGTGATAATTTCTAACTACCTTCTCACATCCATTTGAACAACTCAAGTCCAAATCCAAACTCCAGCTCCTTCATAAAATCTGTTCCTTCGAGCTGGATACGGCTCGAGTTCCTTCCCTAATTAATCCAAGTGAGGAAAACCTCAGTGGACAACCTGTGGAAAGTGAAAAAAATGCTGTGGATACATCCGTTTGAAAATTCGTCCTTTACGAATTACGAGTAGATGACATCATTGTTTCCTGCCGCACATCGCGGCTCACCTCATTCACGGTTTCCCTCTCTCGCCTCCGCCGTCATCCCACATACAAGAGCGTTCTCTTTTCCCCGCTAGTACTTCATCTACGAGTACTCTCTTCCTCCGCACATCATCTCGTCACGAGTACCATCTCTCGTCCCCGCTCGACCTCATCTATGAACGTTACGTTCGTTGTGCACGACTGCACGATCGTACAGCGATACATTCGTTCACCGTTCCTCGATCTTATCGAAAGTATAAGAAAAATTATACGTGTTCCTTGACACATCGAATATCAAATTGGTGTGTAACCGGCTCATCATTATCCATGGAAACGTGATAATACGCCACTCTGCATGAAATTAAGCTATTTTGTCTTTTGACAAACCCACATCAAACCAATCGTTCAATCGTTTTTTTTTAGGATCACACTCAAATCTATCCTCTCGCAGCTATCATCGCGAATCAGCTGTTCCTTCTTATTCTTCCATTCTCCTTCTTTCGTGACGTCCTCGTTACGAGTTTCATCGACTCAACTTAGTTGTTGAATTTTCCCATTACGTTGATCAAACGTAACCATGCCGTCTGAAAGTGAACGTAACGACGGTGAACAATCGTCACCAGCAGTGGAAATTCTTATCGCTCAATAACGGCGATATATCAGTGCCGTTGAGCGAACTCTCCCCAATTTAAAAAAAATGGGAAAAGCGAAGATGACCTATGCGGTCACGAAGAATCGATTGGCCGCATTAGATACTCTTTATTCCAAATGCCAGGATTTGGATAGCCAAATCCACGCACAGGCAAGCGAGGACTTTAGAAAGAAAGACCCGTTCTTCAAGGCCGATTCACGAATTTCTCACGTGCGGAAGGAATTATCAGGAAGCTGCTGATTACATGGCCAGCATCGTTGACAAAGAAAGTCCAGCACCAGCCTCTTCATCGAACTTAAGTCAGCTGTGTCAATCCATCCTCGAAATCACTCTTCGTACAACAAATCTTCCACGCATTAATTTACCAACGTTTTCTGGTGTTTTCTCGGAATGGGAAAGCTTTCGCGATAGATTCCAGTCGATGATTACTAACGATAAAAATCTCGACGATGTCGAACGTTTACACTACTTGATATGGTGTTCACGAGGAGATGCAGCTAACTATTTAACTCATTCAGCAATTACAGCCGCGAATTCCACCGTTGCTTGGGGTATTCTCGAAGCGCGATACGAAAATAAACGTAGAATCATCTTCGCGCATTTAAACACCCTTTTCAATCTACCGCGAATCACCTTTGACACTGCCAAAGATCTTCGCGAATTACGAGACAAAACCAACACGTCAATTCACGCCTTCAAAAATTTGGAGAGACCAGTAGACAAATGGGACGATATGCTCGTGATTTTAGTCCCACAAAAAGTCGATCAAACTTCGCGTAAATCGTGGGAATTTCACTTAAGTAACTCCGTTGACATGCCAACATACACCGAGTTGGATACATTTTTACAATCGCGCAGCCGAGCTTTAGAGGTTATTCCTCCGAGTAACGCAAAAGTTGAAAAGAATAAGAAACTGTCTGATTTAGCAAAACCGCGCTCCTTTGCAGCTCATTCCGTGACTGCTACGAACGTTGTTTTTCAGATATGTAAGACAAATCATCTTTTATAACAATGTCAATCTTTCTTGAATCAATCTCCAGCGCAACGATATGACCTCATAAAAAGGTGTGAGAGGTGTATTGATTGTTTCAGCTCAAAACACGCAGTTACAGCGTGTACGAATACGCGAACTTGTAAGCAGTGCCACAAACGGCATCATTCTTTGTTGCACTTTCCGGAAAACGCTGATCAACCTCGTGGAGGAGTATCTGCCTCCGATTTACCGTCTGCGTCCCAGAGTGATCTACCTCTGACGTCGCATTGCCTTTCGAAGGTGGCATCATCGCGTTCGGGAATTCTATTGGCCACTGCGCATGTCATTCTAAACTCTCCACGAGGTCGCTCAGTTAAAGTAGCTGCCTTGATTGATCCCGGATCAACTGTCAACTTAGTTACGGAAAAAATTGTACAGGATCTTCGTCTAGTGAAAAATAAATGCACAGCAATTGTCACTGGAGTCGGAGATGTAAAAACTTCTATTCGTTACTCGACTTCACTCATTGTAACTCCGACAATTACTAACAAACCCGTATATCCAATCACTGCATTCGTCATGAAAACGTTGACTCAATATGTACCATCTAGAGTGAATACTCAACCAGCGTAGCACGTACCCGGAATGATTCTTGCCGATACAGCTCCTAGGAGCGCAGAACCAATCGATATTCTCATCGGTAGTGAACTCTATAGTAAAATTGTATTGAGGGCGTGCGCCCAAGATCTGATAACGAACCTCTTGCACAGAATATAACATTTGGTTGGATTCTGACTGGACCAGTCGGTTCCTCTCCTGCCTCTGTCGATTCTAATTTCCACATTCACCACCAGAATCTACTTGAGACTCTGGACGATAACATACGCCGTTTCTGGGAGATCCAAGCTGTTCCACAGGACATACATTCGAGTCCTGCCGAACAACAGTGTGAAACGCATTTCAAAGAAACCCACTCTAGACTATCGGACGGACGTTACGTCCTCAGATTGGCCTTTGAACAGAGGCCTCCCATTTATATCGGTGAATCATACTCGGTCGCTCTGCGTAACCTGTCGCATACCGAACAGCGTTTTGAACGCAATCCTACTTTGGAAACCGCCTACCGATCATTCCTGACCGAATATGACCAAATGGGCCATATGACAAAACTATCCGCCCCATCTCAAGATCATACCGATTAAGTTTATTACATCTCTCACCATGCTGTACTACGAGAACACAGCAGCATTACGCGACTGCGTGTCGTTTTTAATTCATCGTCACGAAGCTCGAATGGTAGTTCGCTCAAATATCATTTGTTGATCGGACAAAAACTTCAAACCGAACCGGCCGCAATCATTTCCAAATGGCGTTTTCATCATTATGTCTATACTGCAGACATTGCGAAGATGTATAGGCAGATCCTTATCCATATCCATCCAGATGACGTGAACTGTCAACGAATCCTTTGGCGCGAAGCATTAACCGAGCTGATCAACGCATATTAACTGCCTACAGTGACATACGGTACAGCTCCGGCCTCTTATCGAGCTTCGTAAGTGGGCAAGCAACTGCCCGGCCCTTTGAGAGGACATTGGCCCATCGGATCACGGCTTAGCTGAATCGAAAGTCATGAATCCATAGCATTCAGAGAATAACTTTGAAATTCTCGGAATTGTTTGGAATTCTCGACACGATATTTTCCAATTCCGCGTAACTCACTCTCCTTACCCTGGACACACAAGGCGAGCCATATTGTCCAATATTGCAGAATTATTTCATCCGCTTGGATGAGTACCTCCCGTCGTTATAACCGCGAAAGTCTTGATGCAACAATTATGGCCACGCAAATGTGACTGGGACGAGTCAGTTCCGTCTGATCCACTAAATCGGTGGCATCAATACCACGAAGACCTTCCGTCACTCGAGAAATTAGCTATCCCTCGATGGGTAACTTATGGCTCAGACACTAGTAACGTCGAAATCCACGGATTTTCCGACGCTCCAGCTGCTGCGTATGCCGCATCCGCATATATTCGAGTCACTTCTATGAGCGGTACAATTCACGTATCACTTCTTGCCGCAAAAAGCTATTGCCAAGCACCATGTCGGACTTAACCATTCGTTCGATTTGTCCAGTCCTATGATTCTGGAAACCGAATAGAAAGAGAAGACTTTTTTCTGAAAGTGTTCACATCGCCAACACTGAGAGTACCATCAATTCTCAAGGTTCTGGACCATCTTCGTCACTTGTTCACAGAGAATACAGCTCGGTAGTCAGACAGTTGACTAAAAGGAGAAGAATTGAAATTTACCATCTCTCCCACGTGCCAATATGTCTACGTTTATGAAACGCGAGTGACTGTTCTCTCCATCTATCGTTTGGAAAATTCGAGTCACATAGATTTGAGTATCTCTGTTTCTGTGTCGGTACATAGCCGTCGTAATACCTATTGAACCTAACTTGCTCTCTTTGTGCACGACTCTTCGAATGGTTCACTCCATCTTCAAGAAAAATTTTTGAAAAACGTGATTTTTAGTTTCCTTCCATTCAAAACGAAGTTCGAAAAACGTTCTCGTGTTTCGTCCTAATTTATTCATTCATTTATTTATCTCAACAAATTATTTATTTATACACACATGGTGCCTGATTGGAATGGATGGTAGCAACATTCAACTACTCTCAGTAAGTAACCACGTTTTTTCAGTTCGAAATTGGAATAACCTTTTTTCTCCAAAATTCAATTCTTTCTTAACTCATAAATTTGGTCATTTCCATAACTTACTGTAGAGTTTTTTCTACAGATACATAACTTTTATTTGGAAATCTGTTGTAATCTTGATGAAACCAACCATTTCCCGTGAACTTATTTCCAATAATTGGAAATTTGTCTCAGATTTCATGAAACATCAAAGAATTTGTTACTTCGAAAATCCTTCAAAATAACTTTTTTCCTCAAAATTTTCATCTAAATCAATTCTCCCTGATCTGATCGGACTTGGAGTTTTGAATCTTCGGATTTTCTCGAAATTTCGATTTTTCCTCTACACTTCAAAATGTTCTCAAATTTGATTTTTTTTGAACTAATAACCTTTTTGACTAAATAGTTGTTACAAAAAAATGTTTTCGTATTTTTCACTCAGGAAACAAAAAATGAGATACATCAGGATTTCGAGCACAATTAGAACCGTCCGGAGATTGGTCTTTTTGAGATTGAATATCAGGATTTACAGACATAGAAGGATTCGCATCCTAATCAGAGTCCCCCTATTGTTTACTTCGTACCGTGCTAACTTTGACCTGTAAAATACGTATGGAACGTTCTCTTTGATGAAAATGTAATTACGTTTTGAGGTAAGCCAACTCCTTAGCCCTGATTCTTATGTTTTTTTGCTGATAAAATCCATCTAAATCAGACGAGTTTCATCTCAAGATGAAAATTTTTCTCCGCTACTCTGTGTTAAAGTTTGTTGCTGTTTTCATCTCATAGTCTTATATGATTTATTGAAAATTCTCAAACTCTCGTAGTTCAATGTAAATAATTGATGAGTTGATTTATCCCTTAATTATTGTCATAATTATCATATAATAATTATTATTTCGACTCTCAAGACGAATCTTCAATAGTATGGGATTAATTCATTGTATGAGTATATATAATTCTAATCTTTTCATGAAATTGAATAGATGTACACACATGAATGGCGAGTTGTATTCGTTCGATTTGTAAATCTGCCATCGATCGAATCTGAATGAAAAATTTTCAGTGTTTTGATCTTGATATCGAGTGATGATGATGGGATAATCCTCCGATCAAGGTTCCTCACAAGAAAGTGTTGAATGAGCTCAAGGCCATCCCAACGAAAACTCCGAAATTTATTTCAAAGAAGGGTATCTTCGTTGTAATATAAGTGACAGACTCCTGCCAAAGTTTCGTCTCCTCTATAACAATCGCATGTTACCCCTCTCTACAGACATTTTTCCAGGCATTTTTACAATTTTTTCATCAAACTTGCTAGAATTCTTCTTTTCAAAAAATCTTTTTCATCCAATAAAGTCCTTCAAAAAATTTATCTACCCATAATAACAGTTTCTTGAAGAAATCTTCTTCACTGGTTTTCCGAAAAATCTCTTTTATGATTATAATCTGTCCCTTACCATCATTATCTTGAAATCACGTTCATTGACATTCTCCATTGTGCCGTGGTTTACGCGATCTTCTTGATCGATCGATGCGCCCAGCGTACCTGCGACGCGCTGAGGTAGAGGGTGGAGAAGAATTTTCTCCCCTCTCTTCCAGCGTCGAACCGTTCGACCGCTATTGATACTCGCACGCACGCGTTGCACTCGCTGCATGCATTCGATGCGTTTTCAGGTTTTTTTTCGTTTCCCGGCGTTCTATACATTGCCTAGTTCACGTTCTCTACATAACCTTGCAACTCTTTATTTGTTTTTCATGCTTTCTCACACGATTATATATAATTGACCGTTCATCTTTCTACATGTGTTCTCACAATTTATTTTTTCAATTTCCCTTCTTCTTTTCTTCACGGACTGCGCAGTTTTTTCTTAAATAAGGGTCTGTGACTCGCTCCACCGATCTCTCCGCTTCTCAACAGGACCTCGCTCGCTTCGAAGCTTCTCGCCCGGTGTTCGCTCGTCTAGAGCCCTTTATTCTTTGAAGATTTTTGCAACTTCCATCAAACTTTATCGAATTTTTAGATACAATGTTTAAGAGATCTCACACAAACTTTTGTACATTTCATACTCAATTCTGTTTCGTTTATTGTGACACTATTTTTTTCTGTATATTCACAGTTTGTAATTTTTGCCTTGAAAATGCCCAGTTTCTTGGCGAAACGTTGGCTTTTGCAATCAAAAAGCACTGCCCGGCTAATCGGATCGTTTCTCCATTAATTGATGTCTGAGAAGATAAAATTGATTGTATCCAGGACAAAGGGCAATTTTTCTACACTCAAGACCAAGATGAGACAAGACAAGACCTTTCTCGAGACTGCAACAGTTTTGAATAAAGCTTAGTGTTGAAAATCCAAAAAATATTTTCAAAAATTTTCTCACATTCCATTCTTCGAAGATTTGTACATCGGCCCAACGAATCTTGCATCAGAACTGGTGAAATTCAGTTTTTTCGGTTTTACTCGAGAGTCTCGAGTGCAGCCCTACCATCTGAATGTGATAATCGTGCTCAAAACATTACGCGAGTTCAAGTCATAGGGATCCGCCCCCTGACTGCTTCGCCTCGTTCAGCAGTCCGACCCCCTTAAAAAACCTCTAGAAATCATGTTTCATATGAATCGGTCCACAAATGCAAAGTTGACTGAATTCACGTCCGCCATCTTGGATTCACTATCATGAATTCGGAATTTGACCCCAGATTCGAATTCAGCACCCTCAAAAACCCCTAGGACTCATGTTTCATATAAATCTGTCCACGAATGTGAAATTGACTCAATTCACGTCCTCCATTTTGAACCACCATCTCGAATTCGTTTTTCGACGTCAGATTCTAATTCCTCACCATTCAAAACCCCTAGGACCTATGTTCCATATAAATATGCCCACAAATGTGAAATTGACTAAATTCACGTCCGCTATCTTGAAATCGTTGTCCGGGGTCAGATTCGGATTGCTCACCCTTCCACATCCCAAGGACCTATGTTTCATAGAAATCTGTCCACGAATGCCTAATTGACTAAGTTCACGGCCGCCATCTTGGATCTGCTATCTTGAATTCGGGGTTAGACCTCAGATTCGAATTCAACACCCTCAAAAACCCATTGAACTCATGTTTCATAAGAATCCGTCCATAAAAGCCAGAACGACTGAATTCACGTCCACCATGTTGGATCCGCCATCTTGAATTCGGGATTTGACTCCAAATTCGGATTCAGCACCCTCGAAAACCCCTGGGACTGTTTCATAATAATTCATCGATTCAAGCCAAGATAACGAATATCCAAAGACTGCGGAGAAAATGACGTATATGAGACGTTCCACGTCAACCGTTATAGAGCCGTGTTCAAAATTGAGTGCAACATAAAAATACGGATGATGGCTCAAAATGTTTGTCTACTCATATACTTTCTCAGAAAACGTGGCGTTGTCGGAAATCCAATATGGCGGCCCTAATATGGCGCTTCCTATCCATAAAATCAATGAGGCACCCAATAACATCGTCTATCGAAAATCGAGGGAGACCGAAAAAATTGCGAAACTGTCGGGAAAAGTTTTATTTGGGAGTTGACTTTTAACCATCATGGACGATTTTGAAAAATTCGAAATGGTGGATCCAATATGGCGGACCTAAATTCGAACCTCCATGAAATTCGGTCAAACTGGGTAACAGGGGGTATTTTGAGGCGCCGATCACGAATCTGGCATCGGGTTCGCAAATTTCAAAATGGCGAATCCAATATGGCAGACGAAAGAATTAAAATCCGTTGGAATTCAGTTGAACTGGGTTCCAAAGAGTTTCTTAGGGCGCCGATCAAGGATCTCGTGTTGAGTTTCCGAATTTCAAAATAGCGGATCCAATATGGTGGACCAGAAACTTTGAATTCATTGGAATCCAGTTCGACTGAGTATCAGGGAATTTTCTGGGTCTTTTTAGATCGGATGATGGATGTTATGTCGGATTTGTGGAATTTGGAGTATTTAACCCAATGCGGCAGACTGGCAATAAAAGCCATTAGGGAGTTTGATGAAGATGGCAACCGCTGTAGACTTCGTATTTCGATTGAAGTGGGAATACTGAATACTCAATAGTGTTAAGAGGTGTTTCCGCTGATGAATATTGGAAGACTTTCAATTTTCATCCCTGAGGTATGAAAGCATGCACACTCTGAATCAAGTTCACGCGAGGTGCTTCTGAAAATCTCTTGTTGAGCGTTCTCAGTTTCTTTGAATGTTTTTGTCTATCGTAATACATAGTTTCAATATCCTCGAATCGGTTTTTGGCCCACTGGTAGAGAGATTCCGATATCGAAATCGCTTCGTCCAGGTCTGCTCGTAAACTTGCACGTGTTGCCTCCCTTTTTATGGTAGCTTCGATTCCATCACATGCTCCTCTACCGTGGGCTGTAGCAAAGAAGTGTCATTCAGCCTGTAGACCAAAATCTTCCTCGTGAGACATCAAATTACTCATATGGAATCGGTTTTTGAAGTGCTGCTCAGCACCATTCGTGACGTAAATAATGCTTCTCACCTCGGACAAGTTTTTTCAATTTCTGGTATCAATATCCCTTGCATTATATGAACAGCTCACTAGGCTGGAATGCTCTATTGTTTGCTCAGGAGAATAATGAAAAACCACTGGGGAGACTGTACACTGGTCGTTGTTATAGTGAGATGCTTGGGCTGGACCTTGTGCTACGGAGGCAAAATTTTCAGAAAAATCACATTGAACCATGACTTTGTTTCCTTCCAAATTCCTTTCTCGTTCAGAAATATACTCTGACTGAGCTGTTGAAATGAAGTGGTGGGGTTTTGAAATTTACAGCTGAAATGAAAATGCAGAGACAAAGTCCCCTAACGAAAGACATCGTTTCATCAAAGTGCACCTGTCTGTTGATTGCCATGTACTGAATATAATTTGTGAAATATCTCTTCCCTCTAAAGCTTCAGTCACAAAACTTGAAAATACGTCATTTTCAGAACACCAGTCAGATTGATTCTAGTAGCAAGCAGGAGAAAAGTTTTTACATATGACAAGGTCTATACAGTCTTCGTAATTGAGGGTCCGGATGCAAGAACCGACGATACGCTCGAACTGCGGGATAAGTATTGTCCAAGCCGTGACGTCAGGGGCCGAAAAAAAAAATCTGAATCCCAAAACTCTGAAAATACTGGGTGATAGGGCTTGGAAAATCAATGCAAGTCTTCCTTTACAATTGTTTCCTGTGATCAATAGTTTCTGAGAAGAAAATGAAAACTACCTATTTTTTGCAACCCAAATCAATATTTTTCAATATTAAACTCGTCATAACTCGGTCATTTTTTTATGTATCTTAGTGAATCTCACAGATTCTGATTCGTAAGACTTCCCCAATGACAAAAATGTTGAACAAATTTGTAAAAATTTATAACAAATTAATAATTTTCTAATCCGAAGTGAAAAGCATGTTTTCTATGCTTTGGAATCAAAAAGTGATGGGGAAAATGTGAGGTATAAAAAACTTCCAGCGACAAAATTGTTCGTTAGTATATGGACAAACTTTTTGGAAAGTTTTAGATCAATCGGATTATTAGTTCGCAAAATCCAGCGATTTTTTCATGAGCGCGCAACGGTTATTTTGCATTCCTCTACGATGTGTACCGGTTAAATATCAGAGTCCGCGGGGAAAATTATATTCGTTCGATTTTTCAATGTGGATTTATGTTTTTTGAGTCATAAGATTCGAATATCGAACTATATTGGCTAGATTCGAAATTCTCTTTTTTTTTATCAACAATTTCCTTGTTTATAACGTTTTTATGATCAAACTATTGACTTTGAAGAAAAATTGTCCCAATTAATGAAGTTTCTTATCCTTGTAAGGAAGAAGTTTTAAATCCGGGACTCAAACTATTTTGGCAAGGTCGCTCATTCAATTTTATAATCAACAATCGATTGGTTCAAAACAATGACATCTACAGAATATTGATTTCATGAGAAAAGTATTGGAACAAAAAAGATTTCTTATCCTGTAACTGATCAATTTTGTGCATATCATTTTTCAGTATCCGAATTTTTTATTTAAATATAATTATGATATTTGAATAGAGATAAAAATAATTCTCATAATTTGGTCTCTCCACATAGATTGAGATTCTTTAGGTTGAGGAATTGGAAAATCGAACAATTCTAATGAGATCAAAAAACTGAATTATCAACGACGTCAGATCGTCTAGGGCGAGCAATAAAATTACTTCAGCGAAGGAAAATCATGGGTATCTGCTTGTAAGTGAGACGAAGAAGTATTGAAAAATATACTGATTACGTGGAATTAGGAAGATCAAAGGTTTTTTTGAGATTCAAAATTTGAAGTCAGATACTTTTCTCTTTTCATACGACTTTGCGACTCATGTTAATAAACTTCAATTTCATCGTTTTCTTTTTTCATGATTCTTTTAGGTGAATTGATAATTGAGAAATCCATGTTGCGTGTATATATACACAAATTATAATTGAAAATCTAATGAATTTATTCTTGATGAAAACTGCTACTGATGAAATACAATCTATCCTATTTTTGGAAGTTGCGTGTTGGTAAACGTTTTTCATTTATTATAATAATTTCCAGCCATCTTCGTGGTTGTTCTATTTTCTTTTGTTTTGATCACTTAGTATCCGAACTCAGCATTCATGACATCATCCCTCAACGTGCATGAACATTTATGAACAAGGAAGAATTTGTAGTGTTGTTTTTTCCTTTATAATGTTTCTGAAGTAATTGATAATTCATCATTCATTAACGTATAAATATGTGTGATGAGACAATGCAAAGTCCGAAAAAATCACAAAAAGGCCGGAAAAGAACAAGGAATGAAAGTTCATGGAAACGTCATATCGCAAAACAATCTCGAAACCAAGTATGTATCTGATTGAAAATTTTGAACCCCAAATGAAACGTGATAATCAAAATACCCCCTACTTGATATTTTGGTATTGAAGTCCTGTTTATAATGGCTCATGTCGAAAGTGTAAATTCCAATTAAATCTGCAAAACATAGATTCAACTAGATTAGACATTGAATTGTGCCAACATTTAAAAGTAGCTGCCTATACGAGTTTTATCAATGCCGACACAGAACGCTTGCCTAGATGTGGTCGTGAAGAATCCTTTATGAATCCATTGTGAGATTTTTCGAAAGTCTCTGTTATGATACTTTAGAATAAATGCTTTGAGAATCTCTGGTATTCAAAAAGAATTTTTTGAGAATTCTCAAGAATTCATCACGAATTCTTTCGGAACTAACATAACGGGAGTTCATTTGGGACATGTGCCGTGTAGATAATTACTTAAAATAACTACATTGTTATTATATAACGATACTCATTCAGTAAATGCAACTAAAAGAAATTCTCCGTACAAAAGAAATGTGATTTGTTGTGTTTGTTGCATTAGGTGCACTACACTTGAAAAAATGTTTTGTAAAAAACAACAAAATAATGTTTCCGAAATGTCATCAAGAAAATAATGTTGTTATCCCAGCAAAACTTTTGTGGTTCGAACGAAAGAATTTGGTTGACCTTCTTTCCCAGGAATGATTTTTATTTTCAATACCAAAGGTTTAGTTGAGAAAACAAAAATCTTGTTGGAATAACAAAATTTTCTGTTGATCCCATTTCAGAAAAGTATGTTCTTCAGTATATGAAGCCTCAATGTTTTCAGAATATCTCTGTAATATTTTTGAGGTATTACCGACACAGCACTAAAGTTTAGAAAAAGTTTTCAATGCGTGCATTTTGGATTTTCATAGTTCCAAATAAATTTGTCACAAACTCTTTTTGCATTGGTGTGCTTATGGATACTGAGACGTTTCAATATTTCCAGAATATACCTGTGATATTTTGTGAGACATTAGTGATGTATGGATGTTTTGATAGATTTATACTGTTGCTTTTGAATTCTGTAGGGAAAAGAATACAAATCTTCATCAACGGAGAAAACCGTGCCTGCGAGAGAATTTCGGGATATCGTCCTTGGCTGTGGAAGAAAATGCTTCTTGAAAATTGAGAGCCAGCACCAGAAAAAAGTGCACGATACTTTTTGGAAACTTGGGGATTATGCGTCACAAAGAGTTTTTTTGAGCACACTGATGAAGCAGACAGAGTCTGCTGCTGGTAATGACTCAGTAAAATATGTACGATGGCATTACTATTTTCCTCATCTGTTTCAAGCTCATGGTGAATTCGAGATGTGTCAAAATTTTTCACTCGTAGTCATTGGTATCAAAAGAGCTCGATTAATAACGGTCCAAAATAAACTGAAAAAAGATGAAGGCCTTCAGGATATGCGTGGGAAAACTTTTGATCATTCTACAACATTAACTAATGATCTGAAAAGGCTTATTCTTCAGCACTGCCAAAGTCTTTCTCATTCAAAATCGCATTATACGACTTCGGAATTGAATTATTTTCGTGATGATTATTTGAGTTTAACGGGTTTATATAAAAAATTTCTTGATTACTACAAATCCGAAACTGAAAATGATGACGTTCCACTAACAGAATCTATGTATTCTAAATATTTTCATAAATATTTTCATAAATCATTTTGTAAATTCCACATTCGATGTTCCCAGAACGGATTGTTGCGACGGATGTTATGAGAATGAGAAACTCGGGAAGCAAAATGAACCAGCTACGAAAGAGCACAAACGAAAAATTGAAGCACATAAAAATTTGAAGGACACAATGTTAGCAACTTCTGGAGAAAACTTATGCCTCGAATTCGATTTTGGACAGAATCTTCCATTACCGAAACTTCCAGTTTCGGCTCAGTGTTGTTTGCGGTTGATTTGGCTTCATATATTTAACGTTCACGTTCGTGTCCCTACTGGTAGTGTATCACCAAGCTTAATCTTTTTTTTCATGGGAGGATCCTTGAAAAAAGGCGGAAACACGGTGTGCAATTTCCTGCTGCATGTTATTTTGGAATCATTCAAGTTGCATTGTTACAATAAAATATTCCTGTTCTCTGATTCATGCGGCGGACAGAATAAGAGTTATACAGTGATGGTGTTCTTATCACTTTTGTCACAGAAATTTCAAGTTCCCATTCATCATTTGTTTCCCGTTAAGGGACACTCATATTATCAGTGTGATAGGAATTTCGGCATGTACGGTCAAAAGAAAAAAATGGTAGAAACTATTGAAACTGAGAAAGAGTACATCGAATTAATCAGGAATGCAAGAAGTCCGCCTTTTACTATAGTGAAACGAGAGAACTGTCTCGTGAAAGATTTTGAATCTGTGATGCAGGGTAGATATAAAATTCCGAAAGACCTGAAGATTACAAAAGCTGTGATAATTGAGTATTATCCAAACGGTAATGTTGATGTTTATGAGAATTATAAGGGCACTACAAAGACGTAATTTATCGACAAGTCAATTATATATGATGATTCAACACATGCTCCACCCGCCGAACAAATAGGAATAAATGCAGGAAAAATAGAAGATTTGAAGGCTTTGTTGAAGTTTTTAACTCCTGAAGGGGAATAATATTTTGAAAAATACATGACAGAAATCCTTCATCCCCCATCACTTTTTGATTCCAAAGCATAGAAAACATGCTTTTCACTTCGGATTAAAAAATTATGAATTTGTTCTAAATTTTTACAAATTTATTCAATATTTTCGTCATCGGGGAAATCTTACGGATCAGAATCCGTAAGATTCACTCAGATACATTAAAAAAATGACCGAGTTATGACGAGTTTAATATTGAAAAACATTGATTTTGGTTGCAAAAAATAGGTAGTTTTCATTTTTTTTCTCAAAAACTATTGATCATAGGAAAAAATTGGAAAGCCGGACTTGTATTGATTTTTCAAGCTCTATCACCCATTATTTTCAGATTTTCGGAATTCCGATTTTTTTTTCGACTCCTGACGTCACGGCTTGGACAATACTTATCCCGCAGTTCGAGTGTACACCGAAAAAACCATATTCTAAGATTGGGAGGGCGCATTTAACTTGAAGAACATTGGCATCTTAAATAAGCGCCAAGAATATATTCTTGTTGTAAGTGAGCATTCCTCTCACACTGAGAATGACGTGTAGTATTCTCATTTCAAGAATCCTACAGGATTCCCATTTCAAGGATACTATGCGTTGGCCTCAATTATTCATAATATTTACCATTCCCACATCCAGAATATCCAGCTGAATATGGATTCGTAATGATAAATGTTTTGCGAAACATGACCCCTTTCATATGTCAATTACGTGGTGATATGACATAGAATAATTTATGCGCACGTATGATATTAAACGTGCACATAAATGATTTAGTTGACTATGAAATAATATTCATTTTTGCATAATATTATCATATGAATGAATAAAATCTCTTAGTTTAGTTCAAAAATTGTTGAAAGAAATAAGAAAAATGAACGCTACCCATATATTACAGCAATTGTCAAATAATTTCAAATAATTCACAAAAAAATTATTGGAATCCTTTTCGATCTCGTACTGTATGTGTAATAGATGTATGAAAACATGTTCCAATGTCACTTGCTAGAATTGTGTTCTACAGCAATCGAACTCCTTGGTGGAAATTATCTCAATGAAGATATTTCATGATAATCAAGCGTTCAAACTGTGGGGGTCAATAGCGAAAATCTCATAGCCCTACACGCGGAATCGAACCTTACACAAAATCCTAACCTTAATAAGAGAATGACGCTTCGACCAGTACAGCTGTACACCAGTTATGAATTCTGACATCATAAATTAAAGTAATATTGTATAGTCGGTGTGAGGAGTCCGATAACAGATCTAACGGGAATATTGTTGAACACGTTGTTATTGATGAATTTTAAATATTCTTCTCCGACTGTATACTATTAAGAATGTTTCTCTTATCATTCTGATGAGTTACAAATTTTCAAACAGCAATAACATATTATATGAAGATATTTTCGTTAAAACTGTTACCGGAGTTCTTACACCGACTAGACTAGACTTGCAAATTATTCAAATTCAGTATCAGTAATAATTTTTCTGACACTGAATATGAAGAATTCAAAAGTTCAATTCAATATTCCGTCATTGAGTTCTCCCATAGAGTTCTTTCATTAAATCGGTAATTTTCTCATGTTTATAATGACTTTTATACGAATATTGTGAATTTATAAGTCATTTTACATCTCAGGCTAGATAATTCACAAAATCATTTTGTACAGAGCGGTTATTTGAAATGATTTGGGAATATTCTTATTTCGAGAATTTATTCTAAAACGGAGAATATCTTATGGAGTCACTAAAAATCAGAGGGGGTTAGTCTTATAATAAGAAAATTGGTTTAGAGGAAGAGTGAAGAATAAATTCCTCTCAATCCTAGAATATCGTTTTTTCAGTGTATCGTCGGTTCTTGCATCCGGACCCTCAATTATCAGTACGTTCCTCAGAGTTTTGGATGAATTGGCGTCATTCAGCGGCATCAAACATACACTAGAAGTTGTATCGTGCAGACACACACACTGTGTGTCCCACGTGCACCAGCGCAAACACACCATTCAGGCCGTAGCTGTGGAAACTTGCTCAATCCTATGGGATACGCAGGATATTTTCCTTCAAACTGTGAGTGAAGGATTTTAAAGTCAGACAATAATAATCGTTTCTGCAGTTTTGTCCTCCCTAGTGAAAATCGAGGATAGAAATGTATAGAAAAATTTGTATTCGCTTCTATCCATTTTCAACGTCATTTTCTGCACCGCTTTTTGACATTGACCTGAATAGGAATCTGGTTTATCCATTTTGATCTACAAAAATGAATTAGGAGAAGGGAAAATCCGACACGAAATTTGATGGACTTAGTATTCATTTCTATCCACTTCCAATGTCATTTTCTGCAGCATTATTTGATATTCATAAGGATAAGTATTTGCTCCATCCATTTCAATGCATGAAAAGTAGAAAAAAAAATTAATTTTGGTGTCTGATGATGGTCTATTGGCGAGGAATGTGGAGTTTCAAACACTGAGAATCTACCGTGCGTGGTATCTTCCATTTACCTATTTTTCACCGTAACTGACCAACCAACCGACCACCCACCCATCCGAATACCGAACCTGCCTACTTAACGCTTAACCTATTCGCTCAACTACCTAACGCTTAACCTACGCTGCTGTACAAGAGTACATGTTATGGCCTGGATAAAGTGCGTCTATAATCACCATGCTTCTTTAGTGGAAATCGAAAAAGGAATGAATTGGATTTCTATCAACTTAACCCATTAAGTCCGGGAAATGCAGGATTTCAACTGTAATTTTAAACGTTGCAAATGATATATAAATCATTCAAAGCTCAGGGCAAAAATACCTTACCTACTATTTTCGAGGTTGCTCTTTCGGTTGCTGAGGTCAAAATTACCTCCAGATGGCGCTGGAATACCGATATGGCCGATTAAAAATAAAAAGTCGACAAAAAATTGGAGGATATTTGACTTTGTGATTTTTTCACGGGTTGAAAATGCACTCAAAATTATTCAAAACATCAACCAAGGGTGCACAAAATATCTCAACTTTACGATGGAATTTTTTCCCAGACTCGAAGGAGACCTAACCTCTCTCAATTTACCATATATTCACCAAAATAACTCGCAATTCTGAGAATCTAATGAAAATTGACAGAACATATAATCTTATTCGTTCAGTATTCTTCAAGAGAAGTACCCGGGGGTTTTTGAGGTCGCTGACTACAAATCAAACATCAGATTTTCAAAATTCAAAATGACGGATCCAAGATGGCGGACGAAAAGTCAGAAAAAGCCTCGAAAATGGATGAAAATCAGTGTGCTTAGGTTTTTGAGGTTCCTGATTACGAAACCATTATCAGATTTTCAAAATTCAAGATGGCGGACCTAAGATGGTGGATGAAAAGTCAAAGAAAAGCCTCGGAGATGGATTGAAATCGATCCACCGAGGTTTTTCAGGTCGCTGATTATGAACTCAGCATTAGATTTCCAGAATTCAAGATGGTGGACCCAAGATGGTGGACGAAAATTCGAGAAAACTCTCGAACATGGATGAAAATCGGTATACTGAGGTTTTTGAGGTCACTGACAACGAATCCAGCGTCAGATTCTCAAAATTTCAAAATGGTGGATCCAAGATGGCGGACGAAAAGTAAAGAAAAGCCTTGAAAATGGATGAGAATCGGTATGCTGCGGTTTTTGAGGTCTCTGATTACGAATCCAGCATCAGATTTCCGAAATTCAAGAAGGCGGACCCAATATGGCAGACGAAAATTCGAGAAAACTCTCGAAGATGGATGAAAATCGGTATACTGGGGTTCTTGAAGTCACTGACAACGAATCCAGCATCAGATTTCCAATCTCCAAGATGGCGGATTCGATATGGCACACTGAAATTCATAAAATGCTTCGAAATCACGAGAAAATGTGTGTACGAGGAGATTTTTGGGGTCGCTGTGTAATTAGACTGGTGACACGTGATGAAAATATTAGGAGTGAATATCAGTTATTATTAGGGTAATTGAATTTGACATTATCATCAAGTGAATCGGAGAAAATAAAGACGAAGTTCATCGCATGAAGAACTGAGTTATTGGGGAACATACAAGAATATAAACTTGCTATGTAGTTTGACTTGGGAAACGTGCACATGGAATAATGAACGGACGGAAACAACCAATTTCCTTGCGGAAACTTCACGTATAAACATTATTGCATGATTTTGAGTGATGTCATGAATTTCGGTATGCCATATCAAATCCGCCATCTTGAATTTTGAACATCTGATGCTGGATCCGTTGTCAGTGACCTCAAAAACCTCAGTATACCGATTTTCATCCATCTCCGAGAGTTTTCTCGAATTTTCGTCCACCATCTTGGGTCCGCCATCTTGAATTCTGGAAATCTGATGCTGAATTCGTAATCAGCGACCTCAATAACCTCGGTGGATCGATTTCAATCCATCTCCGAGGCTTTTTTTGACTTTTCATTCACCATCTTGAATTTTGAGAATCTGATAATGGATTCGTAATCAGGAACCTCAAAAACCTAATCATACCGATTTTCATCCATTCTCGAGGCTTTTTCTGACATTTCATCCGCCATCTTGGATCCGTCATTTTGAATTTTGAAAATCTGATGTTTGATTCGTAGTCAGCGAACTCAAAAACCTCTGGGTACTTCTCTTGAAGAATACTGAACGAATAAAATTATATGTTCTGTCAATTTTCATTAGATTCTCAGAATTGCGAGTTATTTTGGTGAATATATGGTAAATTGAGAGAGGTTAGGTCTCCTTCGAGTCTGGGAAAAAATTCCATCGTAAAGTTGAGATATTTTGTGCACCCTTGGTTGATGTTTTGAATAATTTTGAGTGCATTTTCAACCCGTGAAAAAATCACAAAGTCAAATATCCTCCAATTTTTTGTCGACTTTTTATTTTTAATCGGCCATATCGGTATTCCAGCGCCATCTGGAGGTAATTTTGACCTCAGCAACCGAAAGAGCAACCTCGAAAATAGTAGGTAAGGTACTTTTGCCATGAGTTTTTAATGATTGCATTGATCCTGCATTTCCCGGACTTAATGGGTTATATACAGTTAAAATTTTCAAAAAATCGATTTTTTTTTTATTTCATTTTCATAATGTACATACATTTAAGTACACACACAGGAAATTTTAAGTAAATTCGGCGATCATTGTTCAACTTACACGCATATTTGTAAAAATTTTCACTCTATGTCAAGTGCTTTTGAAACTTTGAATGCGTTTTTCTCCAAACTGTGTTTTCAAAGTCGGTGACCAAGATTTCTCGAGAACGGCTGGACCGATCAGTCTCAAATTTTAACACAAGCTTGTTGACTCTATTTTTTAGTAATTAATCGAAGGTTTTTTTTCACCGATGAATATTTTTCTTTTAATGAACAATTCAAGGCTAAAATTTTGCTGAAAAATCGATTTTTTTCTTTTAGAAGTCACCATTTTGTCAAAAAATTTGATTTTGCTTATTCCTTCGATTGATTACTAGATTATACATTACTTTGACGAAATCCGTTTGGTTTTTTCATTTTGAAGGATTCAGTCCCGAGATATCGTGGTCACCGCAAAGCGGTTTTCTTTAGAGGAGTTCCTGGAGATCAACTATAACGGCTCTCAAAATTATCATTTTTACAAATCAAAAATCTTAAAGTACAGTTAAAAGTTAACTCAATATGTGTACAAATTTTTACAATTATCAATTCAACTGACTTTTCAGGAAAAATTCTTGAAAAATCGCTTTTTTTGCACCTCTTAACTGTATATAACCCCTTAAAACCATACGAATCTATTTCTGTGACGTTTATTCCAAGACGAATGAAAATCATATCCAAATCAAGCCAAATATGATCCTAATATAACTGTATTCCTGAAAATGCAATCGATTTGAATCTTTAATCCTTCCGAATACTGAAGTGAGTATATCATTTTTGATCCATGTATTGAATTTTCAAGTCGTCATCATTCTATTCATTTTCATACTGATTGCGGTATAGACATTGAATCCGTTTCAATCATTTCTTATTTCCTATCCATTTTAATCATAGATTCGGAATACGATTGTTTTTCAATCGAATTCCTGAAAACCGATAATCTGTATGGATTCCAAGTGTAGAGAACGCCTATCCAATTCAATCCAAATTTCATTTCCAATACAAGTGTATTGTTGAAAATTCAATGAAATTTGATTTATTTGTATGTATTTGAATTTTCAATTCTTTCTCATCCTGAATTCTGTATACAAAGGAATCTCGCAATAACACATTTCTTCTTCTTTTTCATTCACGGTTTCTGCCATGCGTTGAAGAGAGCGGGGTAACATTTCTATTGCGAGGTTCTATAGTGTATACTTTTTATTCCATGTAATGAAATTCAGGATTGGGAATGAATTGAAGACTCAAATGAATACACATGTAATCAAGTTTCTTACACTTTCAAGAATGAAGTTATATTGGAATCAAATTTTGATTGAATTGTATAGAATTTTTCTTCATTTGGAATCCATACCGATTAAAGGTTTTCAGGAATTTGATTGAAAAACAATCTTATTCCGAATCTGTGATTGAAATGGATAGAGAATTAGGAATGATTGAAATGGATTCAATGTCTATACCGTAATCAGTATAGAAATGGATTGAACGATGACGACTTGAAAATTCATTACATGGATCAAAAATTATATACCGAATTTTGAATTGAGGAGTGAACTTTCATTGGCTCAATTAAATAACTGTTTCAATTGATGAAATATTTGTTTGATTGAATAAATATTTAATCGAGTCGATGAAAGTTTATTCAAATCAACTGAGTATTTTATGGTGACTATTCAACTAAATATTTCACTGTCCCCGGAAATTTTTCCTCTTAGTGTGAAAACTATTGAAGAGAAGAACGAAGAACACCCACGTAACCAAAAACGCTTTTGAAATTCATTTTACCAAAGCATTTGAAATATATTTTCAATGCATTCATTTGATGTATTCAAATACATTTCAAATGTACGTAATGTATTTCAAATGCATTTGTCAAAATGCATTTCAAATTCTTTTAATAAGATTGCCAAATAGGACTATTATGGGACGCTCAAAATGCATAGTGAATACACCTATAAATGCATTTCAAAACTATTAATTATAACATTGGATTCATATACCATATGCATTGAAAATTGACTTTAAATGCATGGGAAATACTTTTTTGAAGCTTAAAACTGATTCTATAAAAGTATTAATTTTGCAATTAGATTAACAAAATTTACATTTATCAAAACCACTCGATTTATACTTGGAATGCATTTTTTTTGGGTTTGTAATACCTTGTGAATTGATCTAGAACAGCATTAAGTTTGTTTTTCAAATATTCTATACACTGAGAAAAAAATAAAAGTGCCATCAACCACCTAGTGTAGTTGAAAAATTTTCAAGTGAATCAATAAATGTTTCGTTGAAACGACTTGGAATTTGTAGAATCAACTACAACGCGTTTCATTGTTTCAAACTTATCACTTGATTGTATGAACCAACGCGAATGAAATTCAAGGAATCAGAAAAAATTCTATTCAAAATCGCAAGTAGTTGAGTCAACCTCCCAAGCAAGAAGTGAATCAACTCACGTGAACAGTTGCATGAACAAAAAATGTTTCCGTTTACAAACTTCAGATCATTAATTGAATGAAAATAATTGATTATTCCAATTGATTCAATTGTTTGATTTAATGATACACCAGGAACTAATCAACATTATTCTCGAGTTCAGGGTATTCAGATGTCCAGTTGATTGTTTTTTTTTCAATATATCCACAAAACATGACCACAGCATTTGCTTGAAAAGAATTTCACTTCCGTATTCATTCTACATATTTTTCAATCTCAGGAGATATTGAATAGAAATAAATTTCAGAAGACACACTGAAGTATTTTATAACAATGTCTTTGAAATTGGTTTTGATTTCTAATGACGAGGTACAAGATACTAACAGGGTTCGGAAATGACTTGCATTCTGTGTCACGAGAATCGTATATCGTCGTATAGCTACGTCAGTTAAAGCGTGAATTTGATGAGGTTAGGTAGGCACGTAGGTAGGTAGGTTCGATTCTCGATTAGGGCTCCAAACTCTCTGTTTTGACTGACAACCCGCTGTACTTCTTTATCCGCCGTTGGTGGAGGAGAGAGAGTCTTCATCATTGGTAAAAGAACTCCCCTTCCATTAAATGGTTTGTGTAATCGAAATTTTTTATTTGTTTTTTCTCGTTATTTGTACATTGGAATCAAATACTATTGGATTCAATGAACTTTTTTGGAAATTTATTGCAACCGAGTGTAGGATTGATTCAACGACTCTTGAAAAACGATTGAAAAGAAAATCTGAGTTGATTCAGAAATTTAAAAACTTGGGATCAATTGTTACGTGCATTTGACACAAAAATGTAAGATAGTATGTCGAGCACATAATGAGTCTAAACAATTCTGTATCGTCGTATGTCAAATGTATGAAGATACTTGACGGAACCAATTTTTTATTGCTTCAACCATCCACGGAGTTGACTCAACGGAGTCGGCCAACTTGGTGAATGATTTAATTCAACTTCCAGAGTTAGTTGAACGTATCTAACCTCCTGGCGTAGTTGAGTCAACTACATTTTCGTTGAGCTCACAAATTTTCTTTCTCAGTGTACGAAAATTTGGTTCCAAATTTCCAAAGAACTCATATAAGTTTAGTTCTAACACTCAAATGAATCCTGTACATTTCTATTGTTTGAAATAAGATATTGAGCCTCTAAGTGCTATTTCAGTTTGGGAAATTTGTACGAAAGTTGTGTTTATGCATTGTGATCACCTCCCAGTTCATGTAGCTTGTGTTTCGCCGAATCATTGGGAGGTGTTGACATAAAATTGATTATTATTTACGGAATTTCATACGTCTGTACGTTATGGGATTATTGTATTCGAATCACCTGAAATAAACAGGATGAAACTTCATAAAATATATTCTCAGTTACATCAATCGTTTCTTGTATCATCACTTCCACATTTTTAAGAGGAGGATGCAAGATTATTGGGTACATCAAAGTAACACTCCAAATGGCACAGTTCTTGAGACATCGCAAAAATTATTTTCAGATTCCTAAAGAAAACAAATGCATCAGTTTTCAAAGTTTAAAAGATATCTCAAATAGTAACAACATATATATGTATATATTATTGAGAAATTGTTTGGAAATTTCACTTGGGATATTTTTCGAACTATGAGAACTGTTGTATCCAATTTTTTCTTAGAAATTTATAAACAATCTTTTTGATACCTCAAAAATTTTGTCTGTCTACATATGGTTGATGATAGAAAACCGAATTACATTTATTTCACATGCTGTAGAACAATCTTGAAACATAAAGAATGATTTCGCTGCCATGAAGTGCAATTTGTATGAAATATTTTTCAAACCATCCAAGATGTATTTTACTTACAAATCTTGATTAAAGCCCCATCAAGTGCTTGATTTCAAATTCCTATTTGTTTGAATACATCAATAATATTTTCTTCCCAAATTCATTTGAAGTATTATGATGATAATATCAAATTAAGAAAAAAACATTTTGAATGTATTTTATTTACATTCTGATAAATACATTTTCACAAAAGTTTTCAAAATATATTTCAAAAAGTATTTCAAAAAAATCTTTCCTCAACAATACTTTTGAAATGCATTCGAAATCTTTTACGGAAAATCCTTTATTCCAAAAACGATTTCAAATTCATCCGATGCATTTAAAATATATTTTAAAAGTGTTTTTGGTGACGTGGGCAACGGAAGTCTGGACAAAATATCGAACTGTTTCCAATTAATCAAGAAATAAGCCTCAATATGATAGATTTTGAATTCGGGATTTGAATCCGAATTCTGATTCAGCACCTGGTTTCAGACCCATGTTTCATATTAATTCATCGATTCAATCCAAGACAACGGATATTCCAAGACTGCAGAGGAAATGAAATATATATGTACATGTATATGTATATAGCGGAGAAAATTTCCTCCGAGATCACCTATTTTTTCAGAAAAGAATTGAAAAAAATAAAGGGACTTGTCCGATTGCAATAAAACGAAAATAGTCCTTGGAGAAGGGTTCGAAAAAAGTCCTTTATAAATTTGATCCAATTCGGTCCACTCGGTCCAGAGTAATCCCAAATCAAGACAGACAGACAGATATACATCCAGACAACCTCACTGATTATCAATCAGTATTGCATGGAACGAAAAACTAATGCAACTTCCAATTGGATTACCAGGTGTGTAAGTATGAAACTGGAATTTTTGTACAGAAGGAACACGTTTATTGTAATGATATGATACAAAGTAACTTATTCAAAGTATTGTCCGTCGCTATCCATACATTTTTTCCACCTTTCTGGCAATTTGTGGATTCCGCGCCAAAAGAACTGTTGCTCTTTTGGGGCAAACCAGTCATCGAGCCATTTTCGTACATCTTCGTAAGAAGTAAAGCGCTGCTCAGCAAGTGCGTGTCCCATCGATGCGAACAAGTAGTAATCGGATGGGGCAAGGTCCGGTGAGTAAGGCGCGGGCTGAAGAATCTCCCAACCGAACGACTCTATCGTTTCCTGGACCTGTTTTGCTTTGTGTGCTGGTGCATTGTCATGCAGCAAAATCACCTTGTGTTGTCTTTGATGGTATTCTGGTCGTTTTTCACGCAAAACTCGATCCAAATCGATCATTTGTTGTTGGTAGCGTGGAGTATTGACAGTTTCCCCAGGTTTCAGCAGCTCGTAGTAGATTACGCCCTTCTGATCCCACCAAACACACAGCATTGTCTTCCGTCCGTAGTGGTTTGGTCTCGCCGTCAATGTTGATGGTTCACCCGGAGTAACCCATGGCTTTGTGCGCTTAGGATTCTTGGAACCTGGCGAGCAGCATTTCGCATGATGTTTTGCGGTTTTCCTGCTGTCTTTCGTTGAGTTCATGTGGAACCCATTTCCCCACCTCTTGTAGATGGTTGTAGATGATAGGAGATGGTTTCTCGGGTCACCTTCAACTGATCCGCCAGTTGTTGTGTTTGAGCGTCGTCTTCGTCCAACAAGGCTTGCAGGTTAGCGTCTTCAAACTTTTTCGGTGGTCTTCCACGTTCTTCGTTCCTGACGTCAAAATCGCCACTTTTGAACCGTTTGAACCACTCGAAACACTGTGTTTTACCGAGAGCATGCTCACCAAACGCCTCCACAAGCATTCGATGCGATTCGGCTGCGGTTTTCTTCAGATGGAAACAGAAAAGTAGTGCTGTCCGCAAATCGTAATTTGTTGGCACAAAACTCGACATGTTCATCTCTAATAAACCAATGCTACTGAATGAAACTCGTGTTATTGTGAGTTGGAAATCTTTGTCGGATATCAATACAATAACAAGACACCACTGACGGGATGTGTCGGTAACTGCATCGACATCTAGCGTCACCTATGGGCAAATCCCGGTTTCATACTCACACACCTGGTACTCAAATATTTCAGAAGATACGGTCAGAGCGTAAGATAGCGGGTGCGATAGGCACTCCGTGCTGGTAAACTACGTATACCGATGAGTGCCTAAAAAGTATATAGAAATTTATTGATGGTGAAAAATTGAGATAGAATTGATATTATTGATATCAGTGCAATGGTGACCAATATTATTAATTTGTATGATAGTTTAGGTTGTTCAATGATATTTGGTTTGTAATGAATATTAGTGAACGTTAATGCTAGAATGGAAAATTGAATTTTCGAAAAAATATAATATGAATATCTTGATTTTCACAATTAATATCTGAAATGAAACTATTTTCTGTGAATTTCAATTGTAAATTTGAACATATTTCATCCACAATGAAAATATTCAATTATATTGGAAATTATAATCAATTTGATTTCAGTTGAATAAATTCATTCAAATCTTAATAAATGAATAATTCTGTGATGAAATATCCTGCAATAATCTGGAATTGAATTTATGATATTGAAGAATAAAGGAACTAGGTTCGTTAGAAATTCGATTATGAATTAAAATTGTGCCAGCAATTGCGGTCAGACAATATCAATAAGTTAACCCATTGACGCCAAAAAATGCAAAAATTTTTGTTCATTTTCAAGCTGTAATTTCATTGACTAATGCTCAGGAAATTTTCATCAAATCATGTATTTGTTACGTGTCGATGAATTTCGCCCCTGGAATACAGAAGAATATAATCCCTATTCCCGCCTGTATTCCCGTACATGGACAATCCCGTACGTACCCAAGGGTGAAAGCTTCCCATGCTCCGCACCCTGTCCCGCACCAAGGTCGCGAACCCCCATCTGGGAATCGGGACCCCCAGCACCCGCTGAACAAAAAAAAACCACAACAACATAAATAAAGCGAGAGCTCAGTGATTTCCACGTACGAAGGTGGATGATTAATAAAACAAAAAAAAACATTCACTAGGTGGACACTTACCGCCGAAGCAATGGCCTCCGCCTCGTTGATGAGCCATGGGTCGGCCGAATGCCCATTCCGACGCTCCGGTGCGACCCGGAACAGCGCCTCGAATCCCCGGGAGTCCTCCCCCTCGAAAATCTCAAAATATCCCTCCCACTCCTCCAGATTCCAGGACCGGATCTCCGCCCTGGCATTATGAGTGAACTTTTTCCCGTCGAGCACACCATGTGAACACCGTTCTGGAAGACAAGTAGATTGAGCGGGAAACAAAAGGAGAGAGAAAGAAAAGAAACAACCACTACAGGGGAAGAAAAACAAAAAAAAGGAAAGGAACTTACGACAAAATCCCCACGCGAACCTTTCCAGGGCTGTCCCAAGTACTTCATATTTATGTTTTTCCTTTTTCCTCTTCTTCTCACACTGGACTAAGCACTGTCATCGCAGAACGTCGAATGATGCGAAACGTTGCATAGCGCTGGTCCAGCAACCAGGCTTGGAAAAGGAAAAAATGCAACCTAAGGAAATTCTAATCACCCGAATCATGTTGCACCTAGCAAAAGGTACGCTTCTGGCCTCCTCATGAGCGCGTCAACTCGCTCGTGGAAGACCAAATATTATTTCGCACACCGCATAATAATAATGACACGCCGCACAGTGGGGCCAAATGCCAAAAAGCTGGACAAAATTATAAGGAGCTCTCAAATTCGCTTGCGACTTCGTACTCGGGAAGTTTATGGGGTCACTGATTACGAATCCGTTGTCCTCATTTCGAAATTCAAAATGGCGGATCCAATATGGTGGACGAAAATTGGAAGAAATCATCGGATTTTTTTCAAATTTGGTGATCAGGGGTTTTCGGGGTCGCTGATTACGAATCCGCTGTCTGAGTTCACAAATTCAGGATGGCGAATCCAATATGGCGGACGAAAATTGGAAAAATTATCGGAGTCTTTTCAAATTGGGTACCCAGGGATTTTTGGGGTCGCTGATTACAAATCCGTTGTCTGCATTTCGAAATTCAAAATGGCGGATCCAATATGGTGGAATAAAATCGAGGAGATCATCGGATTTTCTTCATACTCGGCATCCAGGAGTTTTTGGGGTCACCAATTACGAATCCGTTGTCAAAATTTTGAAATTCAGAATGGCGGATCCAATATGGTGGACAAAAATTAAGAAAATCATCGCATTTTCTTCAAACTCAATACTCAGGGGTTTCTGTGGTCGCTGATCACGAATCCACGGTCTGAAATTCAGAATTCAAAATAACGGACCCAATATAGCGGACGAAAATTGTAAAAATCATTGGATTCCCTTCAAACTCGGTACCCAGGGGTTTTCGGGATCGCTGATCTCGAATCCGTTGTCAGAATTCCGAAATTCAGGATGGCGGATGCCAAAAATCGAAACTCCATTCATAACTTAATATTAAACAAGAACTAAACGGCCCATTTTGTTGTTCCTATTATGATCATTATTATTATTATTTCCAACATTGAATCATTATTAATATAATTATCGAATGATATTAACACACCAAATGTGTTCAATCGAAAGATATATACATTCACAATATATACAATAATATAAAAAACTGAAATCGTAATGGTTTTTACTTTTGCCACACTTTTTTTACTCAGATCAGTCTTCTTCTTCACTCTCAGAAGAAGATAATGGGAAAGTTACGTTGTCTTTATCAAGTATATCCGGAGTTTCGATCAGGCTTAACACGTCTCTGGGGAGAAACTTCAGTTTTTTCTTGGGCAACTGTCTTTTACTCGATAACATTGGATCAGAACTCAAAAGGAACCATTTAAAAATGTCTTCATTCGTTTTTTCTCTACTGCATTTCCTGGAGTGATGCTCTCGGTACCTTTGGAAATGAATGTTGTTAAGATATTTGAATATAATTATGTATTCATCGACACCGTTAAAGCTTTCGATCTCAACATGACAAGCAAAATCAAGGAAAAACAAAAAGCAGCTGCACTTTGGGGTCATCAGTATAAAGTTTTGAATAAATCCTCTAATTCATAAGTTTACTTGATTCTCAAAATTGTTCTCTAGTATATGAATTCATGTTTCCAGAGGATGAACAATGTGGCTTATTAATAAAAAAAAGTATATGAATATTCATAATTCCCCGAATTCCTTACCAGAACAAAACAATCTTCGCGAACATATATTTTCGTGGTTACCATAAATATATAGTTTGCCTAGTAGTCAAAAACGTATTGTGCAATGTATCAAACTGATTGCAGTACTTGAGAGGTCAAATTTTTCCCTTCAAAGTGTCGAGTCCACTGTGACAAATATAGACTATTATTAAGTGATATACATCATTTTTACCTTTTAAAATCTTTGTTACGAGCCTCTTGTGCTTCCTCAGTCAATTGGCCTATAGGTAGAAGAGCAGATGCAATGATTTCAGGTCCGTGGATCAAAAACTTGTGCATCGTAGGTGACATTGGGTACCACGGATATTTTGTCGCGTAGTAGCGTGCCGTGTCTAAAGCGTAACTCCGAAACTTTTCAACGTCTATTTCATGGCCACTTGAAACGGTAGCTAATACTACATGAAGTCGTTGTATTAGGTTGACATCCACCCCTGTGATTTCGGGAGAAACTTCGGGTTGTGCGAAAAATCGCCTAGCGGTATTCCCATCATTCGAGTTCCCAAACCCTGGCTTAGGAACATCGACAATGAGGCCACATTTTTCTTTAAAACTTTTCTGTAGCACCTTTTTCCGTTCTTCCACCAAAGCTTTATCTTGTTTTCGTGCTTGCCACTTCTGAATAGGTAGCTTATGAGACAAATGCAGGAGGCCCTCAAAAAATCGTATCCAGCCGTGTAGACAAGACAAACCAAACTGGAGGTTTTCGGTTTTGACCAGCCTGGATACTATATCATCAATTTTGTTGAATTCCTTAGATGTGGCACCACATATACAGCACTTCTGGGTATAGGTTGTCTCAGTTATGGCATTGCATACCTTCCCGTCCACCATAGAAAAAATCATCTCATGTTTCACTGAAACATGTTTTTCATCAGTTCTGAAAGAAGTAGCCCTAAGATTTTCTATTTCATTATCAACTCGTAGCTTCTCTGCAACCGAAACTTCAGTTGATTCTTTTACAAACTCTATTTTGATTGGCCTACAAAATCTGGTTGATGATGGCCTTGGATTCTGCCAAATTATTTTTGAATTGCAGTGTAGGCGGAGAGGCACAAGTGAAGTAATGAACACAGCGGAATCACTAGCTTCCGAACTTTGATATGCTTGTTTGTATGAGGAGTGGCCAGAGCTCCCATCAAACCCCCATTTGGAAATAAGTGCCAGGTTTTGTAACTCTTCATCAGATAAAGTTGACAAAACCGAATTCTGTAGCTTTAAAATACGTGTAGCTGTGTGATCAAGAAGTGCTTGTAGTTGCACAACATTGCAGGTTCCTGTTATTTGAATAAATTCCTTGTCAGGGAAACACATGCGTTTGGCCAGTTGAATTTTTTTATGAGGTGGAAATTTCTGCGGATCAGCTTCACGCAATAAGCAGTACTGATGTTTCGAGAGCTCGGCATCTACTAGGAGAGCTAGAGCATCTTCATCATTCAACATCTTTGGCTCATTTCGCTTGAGAGTTTGATAACCTTTCATATACATTTTGGCAAGCTCAGGATCAGAAGATGTAACATCCTTTACAATTTTTGCGGCTTCGATCTGTCCAGACGCTCTCAAACACATTTGTGTGGCGTAAGACAGCTCTGAGATAGGAGTATTTACTCTGATATTCTCCGTTTTCCTACGTTTCGTTCTTTCCGAACATTCGTTGAATTCAACAAGAGGTCTTCCCACTCGCGTGTGAACAGTTACAGAATGGGGATTCCTGAGAGTACAAAACACTACCTCTTGTTTTAACCATTCTTCATTATTTTCAAGAAATCGTTCTTCGGTCCTTTGAGAAGATTCCCATCTCTTTTTAAATACACATTTGGAAGTAGATGAAAGGTTAGAGATCTCTGTAGTTTTGTTGTCCGGACAACACGTTATCTCGATGATTTTTCCTTGAAGGAAAGTGAACTTTTCATCCAACGTAGGTAGAGGACTGCTCCTTAAAATATTGTACATCTCTCTCCCCGAGTCATTGATATTGAATCATCTTCGAAATCTACAAACGTTGTAGAATTCGATAAAATTCGCTACAGAAACCCCATGTGTTTCTAAAAATTTTCCTAATTTTCTTGGGTTGGATTCAACCCTCTTAAGCTAATTTTTTTTGCAGTCAACTGTTCAAATTAAACTACTAAGAAAATATAGGTTGTTGAAACACTCACCTATGGCAGCGGAATCCATCTCATTTGGAATTGTATGTTAAAATTGAATGATTTTAAAAAACGAAAAATATTCACCAAGCTCCAAACTTGCACGCGGAAAAAAGTTTACGGTAACGATTACTAGCAAGAGTGAGAATTCGGTGACAGCTATTGCACGATTGTGATAAGCACCATTTGAAATCAGACCGATTACAACCAACTATTTACGTTGCCATGGAAACGATAGGTTAACATAAGAACGATCACCAAATCGCGAGTCATGATTCAGTTCACGAAAAGAAAAGAGATATCAATACTTGAATAACATTTATAAACATTTAGGAAAATGACGGTTACTTTAGGGAAAAAGAGCATCGCTGAAGAATGTTAGCAGTGAAGTTACCAAAAATTCGTAGTAATAATACTGAATGTTGGTAGTTTTATTGTCATTTCCCATAGTGAATTCATCAACTCATAGTAAATTCACTACGAATATTCTCCAGCAATACTGTTTTTCTCTCAATGGTCCATCATCTTCCTAAATATCAATGATTTCTGGCTTTTGTGTACCCTAAGCCCACGATGAGAAGAAAAACGAATGGTAATCAATCCCATACAGTATTCCTCGTGCAGCAAATGTACACTGGAAATAAAACACATACTAACGTTGAGATAAAATTCAAAGCGAATCTACTGAATTCTGAGTTTTGTGTCTACCATATTAGATACGCTATCTTTGATTCTTGGAATTTGACAACTGATTCGTAATCAATGACCCCACAAAACCCTGGATACCGAGTTTGAAGGAAATCTGATGATTTTTTCAATTTTTTCTGCCAAACTGGATCCGCCATTCTGAATTCCGGAATTCAGACACCGGATTCGGAATCAGCGACCTTAAAAACCTCAGGGTACCGAGTTTGAAGGCAATCCGATGATTTTTTCAATTTTCATCCGCCATATTGGATCCGCCATTTTGAATTTTGAAATTCAAACAACGGATTCGTAATCAGCGACCTCAGAAACCCCTGGGTAACGAATTTGAAGAAAATCCGATGATTTCTTCCAATTCTCGTCCGCCATATTGGATCCGCCATTTTGAATTCCGGAATGAAGACAACGGATTCATAATCAGCGACCCCACAAACTTCTGCATATCAAGTTTCAGACGGATCTAAGGACTCCTCATCACTCCGTCTAATTTTTTGTGATTTCCTGCACAAAAACATGGCGGAATTGCTTAGGGGCAGACATGGGCAGCCGTTTTTTTTTCTGATGTTTAGGTAAGAGTCCCATCTACCACCTCCAATAAGTTAAACGACGTAATTTTGCGTAATTCTCTACTATTCCTTCAAAAACCAAACACATTTTCTCATTTATAGATATAGAAATTACATCCAATCATTGCTCTGTCAGTATTTCCCACCCATCAAATTGATATTCTCTCAATTTTTAGTGTATCCTACATAGTTTCAGTAATAGACTCCAATTTGAAAAAGTTAAATCGGTTCATTTTTCGAGACACAGCGTCTTTTTGAACATGCTCGTTATTCTACTGTCTTCCAATCACGCGGATTATACTTCAAGGAGGGTATTAGGCAACTGGTACACAAGGGCAGGGGGAGGGGTTCAGATCTTCCTTTATCAGAATTCCAATACTTGGGACATCACCTTACTCATCCCAAGGGTCAAATATCCCCAACTACAAACTTCATTTTTGGGGTTTTGGCCAGCTTTTTGGCGTTTGGCCCCACTGTGCGCCGAGCGCGAGACGAACTCTAAGACAAAGAGAGCGACACGCATGGACAGGCACACGTATGCTCTAGGTCTGTGTGCGTGAGCGTACATCTTCATCTCATTCATTTTTTTCCAAGTACACTTGTGAATGAGATTCCAAATTCCTGGTGACTTATAACCTGGTGACTGGAGGATCATTTACAAATGATTGAATGTTTCGTTACAAAATTCCTAACAGAGCATTTTTCTCGAGTCTACTTCGATATTTGCGACTCAATGCTTCATTAACGTCGCAACTCATCCGAGCAGACAATGACGGTGTACAAATTGAATCAACGTTGGTACCTTCTCGTGGAGAAGTCCTCGTATCCTGACTCAAACAAAGGAATCCGAACGTCAACGCCGGACTACACACCTGGACCATCCTGCTTGGAGAGTAGAAGAAGGACCCAATCCATTTCGAACTTCCCAAAGAAAGACATGTCCGTGGACCAAAAAAAACAAATGAATCTCCCAATATACAAATTCACGGACATCTCTTAACCAACCAATGGAAGCATACTAACGAACCACCCTGTTACCCCCCTAAATAAAGGAACACAAAAAAAAGAGAGAGAAAACATACTAGTGAAAAAAAGAGATTACAAAAGCATAAGCAAAAGAGGGCAAGAAAAAAAACCAGCAATAGAGCCCCACAAAAAGAAAGGAAAACCATAGGAAGAAAACCCCACCGAAAGCAAAGAGATAAAAAAAAAGATCAACTATCAAAGAAAAAAAAAGTATCTATGCAAATGTGTCCTGCAAGATGAAGGGAGGCAGGGATACCCCCATCACAACTTCTCCTACTGCCCGAGAGATCCAAAGACGAGTAAGTATAAGGGAAGGAATGAAGGAAAAGAAAGAATAGAAGGCTTTCAAGAAAATCCGAGGGATCCTTCGGAAATAAAATTAGATAAAGATTCCCAAAAGGGAAAAAGATATCATTCCTTCCCCTAAACATAGTCGAGAGACCGGGAAATCAGATGAATGAAAACGAACTCATTGCAACAGAGTGGAAATCATGTGAATAATGATCATTCCATATTCACTATAACCAAACATTGCGTTAAGTAAAGAAATACATATTTAGTAACCATAGCCAAAAACATACATTGCTCAAAAAGTATCCAGATATGAATACGACTCAAAGAAATATGTTCTGTATTCATCAAAATTGCAATCAAGGGAAATTGATGAGTACTCCTTTCACCGTATCCAACTATACCATTCGCTTAGTACATATAAGTATCATTTGATTCGACTCATCCTTTTCTCAATACAAGTAAAGGAAGAAGATTGCAATGAAAAGAAAAACAAGAGAAATTATCTATATACTCGCGGCACGCATATATGGGTGTATGTATGCATATATGTATGTGTAAGCATGAGTAGAGGTATACAGGTACAGTCTACCCACACACATATATATATATATGTGTATTCTGTATGTCGCTAAGATAGCTTGAAAAAAACTCGATCAATGTTCATCACCCATCATACACAAACATGCATAATACTTAAACATACACAATAATTATCTCCATACACAAAACCCCAAGACAAAAAAAAAAGAGAAACCCAGCGACAACAAGGAATCAACGCGGGAATTCTGCTTTCAGATCTGCAAGATGGCAGGCCCTATGATACTGGCCTACACAATTATCCACGCCTCTACAACGGTGTGTGGGGACCCCTTGGATTCCACAACGATCCCTATAATCGCCCCAGCGGGCATTCATTTCGATCAGTTAAATACAATAAGATTGTCGCCGGCAGAATGGCGACTGATCACCTACATCGATATTCAGCCACTCCTCGATACGAAGTCAAACCTAGACGATCATCTCTATCAAGCCAAACGTGCATGCCATCAACATCAACAGATGGAATGCTCCTTCGCTGGCACCGAAGGCATACTACACCGAAAACTCGTGGCGGCAGAAAGCCTGACAAGGATTCTGCAGGGCCTCACAACCCAACAGAAACGCCAGAAAAGAGGAGCGCCATTTGCATTCATCGGAACTGTGAGTCACGTGCTCTTCGGAACTATGGGCGAAGACGAAGCGGAATATTACAACAAAGAAATCGATCGCCTGTACGACGATCAGAGCCATGTGGCCGCACTACTAGCGAACCAAACACACATCCTACGCTCTCAACTCCGCACCATACATGAGGCCATCAATAATCAGAGCCGAAGGATGTCCACCACCGCTAAAGAAATACACAAACTGGGCATGCAACTGAAAGACTTCGAAAGCGAGTCCAAAACCGAAGCCTATAAACTCCTAATGCGCCAATGGGTCCAGGAACAGGAGCAGCGAATTGACCAGTACATCAATGGCATAAATACCATGATCGACGCGGTGGTATTTGCTCAAAACGGAATCCTCCATCCAGCTATCATCTCGCCTGACCAACAAGAGGCAGCATCCAAAGAGATCATGCAGAATTCCATCTATGAATTCCCCATGACATCGGAGGAACTACACTTGGAACAATTCACAAAATTAATACCTATCCGGAAACTGATCACCAAGCAACGCTTCATACTGGTATTCGGAGTGCCCCTACTGGAGAGGAACGTGTATCAGTTATACAAGCCGTATAGCTGCCCGGTGGCCCAGAACTTTGGCCTCGAAAGAACAGTAGTAGCATACGTGGAACCACAGGTTCCATACCTGGCCATTGATACCAGCGCCATGTTGTATTTCACACCCACCACGTCATACCTAGGGAAATGCAAAACTAAGAAATCAGACTACATCTGCCGATCAACGCTACTTCGAACGACCACCGCCCGACCGACCTGCGAAACTGAGCTACTTACGCAGCCCGGATCAGATCCCTGGAAACTATGCACGGTGAAGATCTCCCGCACCAGGGACACTTATTGGGCGGATTTGAAGTCTGGTATGGGCTGGCTATTCTCCGCTAGCAAGATAAAGGGGATGGACCTCCACTGTGAAAGAAGTGCCGACAGAGCATAACAGCAGCCCCGGAAAAGGTTCGCCAACAGGTCCAAAATTGCGACCATCCACGAAACACCCAGCATCACGCCGCCAGCAGCACGGCTGGCGCCACCACCGACGCCATTGCAAATAAAGGCCATCTATCCGCCAAATCAACCTATGGCCCGCGCCCCGCCAATCACACCGTTGGATCTGCACTAACAGACGAAGCTGCCTTCCCAACAAAACACGAACAATACACACATCCACATTTTGGAGATATATATATATATATATATATAAAAGAGAGCGAGGGTCATGAATTAACCACGAAGGAGAGAAATTCCTCGTCACCTTTCGAAACTGGGACCGTGCACGGGATTGTCTTTCGCACCCCATTCCCGGTCTTAAGTAGGGAGATGTTACGTGACGATGAATTTCGCCCCTGGAATACAGAAGAATATAATCCCTATTCCCGCCTGTATTCACATACGTGGACAATTTCAAATCCAAGGGAAGTCAGATCCCAAACATTATTTAAAATATATGTTTAAATATCTATATATCGACCCATAGTATGTAAGGAAAAAAACGTACGCTCAAACAAAACGCTGAGCAGGAAGAAAGAAATCTAGGTCAGAGCTCGCATCGATGTCCACATCGATGCATATTTTCGAGGCACCGTGAGGGAACATACCAACGCGGAACCAAAACCCAACACCCGCGGATTCGCCGTCTTCGTTCACGGTACCCAAGTGCCCGTGTCTCTCTCTCTTCCCAAACACCGAATTCACTAATCACTGCTGATCAGGCAGTTGAGTCGGCAGAAAAACCCCTCTTGCCAGGATCTGGCGTGTTCCATCACCCAAATGGAGGACACGTAAATAGGACGGACAATGGAAAATCGGGAGATTCGTTACGCGAAAGTTTTGTTGAACAGCCGATTTTCCATACGCGAAGACAAGTCCGTCCTTTTCCGCAAGAGGGTAGAAACGAAGATACGATTGAAGCCAAGTTGACGATTAAATATTTCAAGTTTGCAATAAATCGTAAAAGTGTGTCCCTTTAGAAGGTTCCACGGAGTCTTTTGTAAGGAATTCATGTTCAACAATCTTTTTCCAACGCAACGTTTTCTAAAAAATTATTTCTTTTGCCTTAGTCACAATTGAAACTTAGTGAAACGTGACTTTGTAGAATAAGTCTATACTCCAACCGAGATTCGCGAATAGAATCAGTTTTTGTTATAATAAGATCAGTGAAATTCAGTGTAATTAATTAATTTTGGCATTCAAATCGCGTTAAAAACTAATCGTGAACCAGCACGTCTTCAATCTTCGTCCGAGAGAGAGAGAGAGAGAGAGAGAGACAGGAGGACCATCAGAAGTAACCATCACCTCGTTTTCGAAAAGAAGTACCTAACGTGTACTCTCCTCTTCCACCACGGTGAGTCAAGAGCAAAAGGGAAAAAAAATATATTAGTTCTTTCTTCCTCCTCCTCTATACACACGGTATACACGACTCAAAAGGAATCTTCTTTCTTTTTTTTCCATTGTACACTACGAGTTTCTTTTCAAAAACTCTCGTAGAAACATCCGTAATCAAATTATATCTGTTCAACTTTGTACATTACGAATTTCTTTTCAAAAACTCTCGTAGAAATATCTGTAATAAACATATATCTGGTTTCTCACCCTTTGTACATTACGAGTTTCTTTTCAAAATCTCTCGTAGAAATATCTGTAATAAACATATATCTGGTTTTTAACTCTTTGTACATTACGAGTTTCTTCTCAAAAACTCTCGTAGAAGTATCGGTAATGAACGTATATCTGGTTTTCCACTCTTTGTACATTACGAGTTTCTTTTCGAAAACTCTTGTAGAAATATCAGAAATTATATCTGATTTACTCATTGTGCATTCAGATCCTTTTCGAAATTTCTCATAGAAAGGTTTATAAACAAAATCATATCTGTTTTCATGTTTTCCATAGTTTCTTTGAACGGAATAAAGTATTTGTTAAACGAATTCCTCCGCATCTGAATTTCTTTCACGTTAACCTTAACCACTGAACTGGGGGTGCAAGATAAGAGAATCTATATCTTATCGAGAGCTTAAAACCAGGAGCGGGTACCCACTCGCTTTTCCAATCGAGCCACTCCGGTTGGGAAGATGCTTTATTTTCTTTTACGTATATAACGAGATTTTTCGTCTTTCACCTACGGAAAAACTCGTTATATAACAGAAAAAAATGGTAGAGTGTCGCAGTTCCGAAGGTCCATTTTCCCGAAAGCTCGATACACCGAAATATTCCTAGATGTTACTAGCCATCTAACTATTATATTTCAAGGTACTGAAATTTTGTCGCGACATTGCAGCTTCCACCGTGTGTTCAATACCTATGAAAACAATGGATTTCTAGAAATAAGATTTGGGGTGTTCCAAGCCAACTAGCATCGTTGGTTTCATTACCCAGAAAGCACAGAAAGTTTTCTCAACGTTCTGAAAACATGCACTTGGTTTTGCGTGTTTTGGTCCTTGGGGAGTAAGTTTTTCGAATATTTAGAGTACCTGCATTTTGGATGCCCCTGAATACGTTCTTAACTCGTTCTTTCCATCTACTACGGGCCATTGTCATAATGTTTTCCCAACATACTTTCATGAAAACTAACCTTGAAAAACATATGCGCAGCTTCGCACAACGAATTGCACTGAAAAAAAATTTATTCCAGTCAAATAAATATTTATTTGTCCCGTAGCAAAGAAATATTCATTAGAATTAACAAAATATTCTCTCGAACCAAAATAATTTATTTGAATTAAATAGATGGTTTCAATCGTTTATTTGATTCCAATAAATTATTTTGGTTCCAAAGAATATTTTGTTAATTCTAATAAATATTTCTTTGGTACAGGACAAATAAATATTTATTTGACTGGAATAAATTTTTTTTTCAGTGTGGAAATCTTTATTGAACACGTTTCCAGAACGTGGCATGGTGCAAATGAATAGAACGAACCGCGACATTTGCACGTACCTGGGACATACATGTGACGTTCTTAGAACATCCCGAAACGTTATTTTCACGTTCTCTGTGTGATCAAGCACGTTTTTTGAACATTCAAAAGACCTCCCGGTGCTGTATGGGTAATACCAGGATTAGTATATGTTCAACACACAACAGGATTCTGCATTTCGGTGTATCGGACTTTCGGGCAAATTGACCTTCGGGACTGAGACACTCTACCGAAAAAAGTGTGTGGTTATCCGAACGATCTGAAGTATGGATTTTCCTATGAATTCAAATTAGAGTATTTTGGTAGAAAGAAAGCATGCTCGGATGGTAACATTCGTATTCTTCAGGGTGCCTATCGGCTGGAAATTTTGTGCGCCATTGGTTATTCTATTCAACGTGAATTTTTGGTGGGTTGATTCCGTTAGAAATTTGGTTTGACTGAAATTGAGGACTAGAAATGTGACCCATGAACAGATTTGAGCAACGGTGTTGATATAAAAATGAATTCCTGATGAATGAATATAAATCATCGATCTCATATCAATTTATTTAAAAAATGTCATGACAGGAACATTTCAAATCGAAGAATTATACCCAGACAGCACAGAAAGTTCTCGGGACGTTTTAGAAACGTGTCCATAGTTTTCGGAATTTGATTCTGAAAACATCATGTTTTGAAAACGTGTTTTTTTCATGCATTCCGCAAGATTTTGAAAATGTTATTCTCATGTTCTTAGGTCATTTTTGAAACGTTTCTGAAATATTAAACCAAATGTGTATTCGTAATATGTTTGCACAACACTTTGAAATGAGACTGGAAACATCAACTTCAATATAATTTATGCACAATTATATTTGATCAAATCATCATAGAGAATTGAAGGATTGTTTTGAAAATTTTATAATTTCCTCTATTTCTTTAACATGTATAAATAATGAATCTTTCAAAAATAATAAAAATCATGGATTTGAGCATTTTGATGTGTTAGTGCGTCACCTTTTCATCCACTAAAAAAAGGGAAACCTGTGCTCGTAGTATGCCGGAATATACACGGAGAGGAATTTCTATAGCTAATAGCGTGGAATGGGTGCACGTTTGAAGTATGTATTATAACACGAAACGAATGCGTGGTTTTATGCTGTTGAAGGTTAGCGCATTGCGATCAACGCTCGGGACCACGCGATTATCCCGTGGTTCTCTAATAAAAGCATGGAACAACTTTCATGCCATTGGCCCTCTAAATTTCTCTCCGTGTAACTGTTCATTCTTGATGATTAGTTATGCTGTTCAATGGGAACATGTGATTGGTTGATTACTTGAAAACGTTTAACAGTCTGATATTATTGTATGCTCGACTCGATGGCCCCTCAGGAAAATTTCCCTCATCCATGCAAAATTTTCTTATTCTTTTCCAAATTGTGCAATTTTATGGGAATAGACAGGGAAAACTTTTCTACGGGGCATCATAAGCTGTGTTCGTTCTAACGTGTTCTAAGTTGCCCCAACCTGCACCAAACCAATCAATAATTTTGTATAACTAGAAGAGCAAATCAAAAATATTTGGAGCAGCTTGGGGCAACTTAGAACACGTTAGAACGAACACAGCTATTATTTGACTACATTTGTATGCACTAGGAATATCTCTGTCTCTTTCCGATCAACAAGAATAATAAAGAACAAAGATATGTACAAAGTAAAAGATAATTGATACGCGATTTTGATCTTCCTCCATGGAATTGAAATACCACGACATCTGGTTTTTGTTTGGCAAATCAAGTTATAAATTAGGTTATTGGATACTGTTGACATTTCTCTCGGAACTCACACTTCCCCAATTCGACATTGGTTGTAATTACCCCCACTTCGGTCCGGCGTTTGTTCCCACCTTTCTATATCGGTTTCACCCCCGTGGTCTTCCTTTTTCCTTGCTGCTTTGGAAGTGTGGATTTCATCCCGTAACTTTTTCCAACAGATTTTTGAATTATATGGGAGAAACCAAATAAATGCTCAAAAGGTATGTGTGTTTTCAATGAAAAACAATAAAAGAATAGTAATAATCAAATTATTTATCGTATTTCTGAACGAATATTTATATATGATTGATTGGATGGACCTAACCTCTCTGACTCACATGGACATTTCTTCCTCGTCTGTTTGTTTCTTCATCGATTAATTTTATTTTATTTCATTTTATATTTCTCTTAATCTAAAAGTCGATGAGTAGAAGATCCTCATCCTCTTAATAATATTTTCAGAATGTGTTTGTTGAGCTTTCAGAATCGATTAATCAAAATGCATGAAAATCTAACAAAATTGACAAATTGACAGCTCAAATAATAGTTCAGTAGAGCATCGCATTGATTAGTTTTGATATATCCCACGTAGGCTAGAAAGTAATGGATTAATATATATAATTTGATGCCAACAATGTAGTTTACCATTTCATTTCTCTTTCAGAGAGACGTCAAAGATCAAAGATTGTGCGGTTTGCGAAATCCAGTTTTAAAATTAATTCTCATAATCAGTGTCACTGACTAGAGTTAACTTTATATAAGCTGATTTGATCATTACCATTTTTGAAGGTATTTGAGTTGCTTGAGTACGATTTTATATTAATAATTCTTGAATACTGCACTTTATACTTCCAGCTTTCAAAATTTGAATATGTTTGTGTAAAAAATCAGAATTATTTTGATTAATGTCGATGAAAAGTACTTTGATACTGACGCAATGAGCTTTTATAGAATTCTTCCTTCGTAAAGTATGCCTTGCCTCCATCAATATATTATTATCTGGTCTTCGCTAAGGAGATACCAGCGGTGTGGCAGTAGCCAAATTTATTCTGACATTTTATTGGAAATTGAAGTAATATAATAAAAATATTGCTCTGTCCATACCTCCTTCGATCAATAAAGATGGTCTGTACAAAGCGATATTTTGATTATACTGCTTCATTTTCGAATAAAATGTCAGAATGAATTTGGCTACTGCCACGCCGCTGGTATCCTCCCTCAAGTGAAAGTATATAGATACCTGCCGACACTGCTTCTTGTTGGCTATTGTACTCAATTATTTATTGAATTCACAGACATAGCCTACAACAAAAAATATAATCTGAAGTAGCATTTCCCTAGTAGAAATGATTCATATATGATCCATATATAAAACGTTTTTGATTCATATATGGACCTTGTAAAAATCATATATGATAACATATGAATCATATATGAACCCTACATAATTGATATATGGGCCATACATTACCTTATAAAACTCATATATCACCATATAAAATTCATGTACACGCTGAGAAGAGTTACCTTGAAAATTACTACACTTTATAGTAAAGTGGGGACAAAATCACATTGTGAGGTTATGTATTATGTTTTGTCATTGCAATTACTATACTTTCTATCAATTGATGATAGAATTCTCTCACCCTGTACTAGAAAATATAGTAATTCCAATATGAAAGACATAATACATACCGTCACAATGTGATTTTGTCCCTCTAGGGACAAGTCTACTTTACTGTAAAGTATAGTAATATTTTAGATGATTTCCTCTGCGTGTAGAGCCATTCGATTCATACAAGCACTAAAAATGATCCATATATGAGCTAAAAAATGCCAAATATGGAATGTATATGGCCCATATATGGATTTTATATGGGTCCTATTATATGAACCTGTGAAATCATATATGTGGCCTGTTTGGTCATATATGCCACATATATGATTCATTTTTACCTTTTTCCTTGGGAATGATCCCGAATGTTTGTATTACCGAAAACAAATATAAATCAAATGATTGACCACTTTCATCATAGAAAATTATTATTCAACGCATAATAAGTGAAAACGATTCAGTTTTTATGATGAAAGTGGCCAATCATCTAATTTATATTGAAATTTATATTATTCTTTTCGCTATTATAAACAAGGTATTTACGACTCCTTAAATATCCTCAAATCCTGGAAATATCCTGGAAACCCAGAATTGCTCCTTGAATCTTGGAAAAGTCCTGGAATAATCTTTTTTATCTTGAAAAAGTTAAAATTGCGTTTTTTGATTAAAAACTGCAATATTCATATTTCAATTGAATACCTAGATCCTAAAACTTCATCAGTATGTTTCCAAATGGAAAATGAAACACAGCTGTTAATAATATCCATCGAAGGAAGCATTTTTTCAAGTTTGAATTTTATTCCACGACTATTATTCGATGAAATGAAAATTCAAAAGTGAAAATTTCATCCCTTTTGAAATCGATGTCCTTTGAAACGTATATCACGATGCCTTGGCAACATCTGATTTAAATGTTATAACACTTGGGATATAGTTTTCGTTGGAGATTACAAAGGCAAAAATACTCATACAGCCCAAGAGTCCTTGTGGAGAATTATTTTGCTGAAAATGTCGGTGAAACTCTGAATAATCTCTATGAAACTCTGCGAAACGCTGACAAACTCTGAAAATTGTATCCAAAATCTAATACTTTTGGAACATTTTGTACAGACTTTTCTTAGACTTTCTTCAGAAATCCTCAGATTTTTTCCGACAAATATCAAATTGCACTCCGAAAAAATTCTGACGAACTTCTGAGAAATTTCTGACTATCGAAGATTTTCAAAATCCTATAAATACACTTATATTGTATATTGAAACATCATATATGAGAAGGTGTTTGAAAATAAAAAAAAATTTCCTCAATAGTCATAAAAACGTTAGAAATTTGTCAGAATTTTGTCGAAATTTTTTTGGAGTACAATTTCGTTCCTATTTGTCTGAAAAAGACCTGAGAAATTCTGATAAAAGTCTGTACAAAATGTTCCAAAAATATTTGACCTTTCCTCAGAATTTCAGAGTTTGTCAGAGTTTTATAGAGAAGACGCAGCGTTCTCTCAGAGATTATTCCGAGTTTTGAAGACATTTTTCAGCGAAATATTCTCTTACAGGTTTCCCTAAACAGCCCCCGTTATGCGATTAACAATGAGTTCAATATGAATTCTTGATGAACAACTTAATGTTCAGAAAGAACCCATATTAAGGCTCCATGTTGAATTCCTTGGGCATTCAATACGTTTCCATTTTGAACCTATCCAATTCATATTGGATTCATTATTACACCACAAAAAAAATTTGTTCAATTCCAAACAAAAATGCTTGGAAATTCACAAATTTGTCTGGGAGAATAATTCTTGTACTTTTGTTGTAGATTTATAAACAAAAGTTTGTGAATTCTCGATAATCTTCATAAAATTACGAAACTTTTCGAATATTTACGGGATTTGTTCGGTGATTTAGAAAAAAAGTTTGTGAAAACAACTGCCAAACTTCTTTGGCAACTCTGGAAGTCTGTTTTCTACAGTTTTTTACAGTTATTTGCAGACATTCAGCAGCAAAATATCCCCATACGGGAAAACAAGCTTATTTGGAATAGAAATAAGTATTTTTTTCTTTATATATGAGACGATGAGTATGGAATCAAGACAAATTTCCTTGTGTAGCACTTGAAAGGACGTTTTTTGAAGACTGCACTTGCAAATTTTACTACAGCCAAACCTCTCCATATGCAATGTCTTTGTATGCAATTTTTCTCTGTTCCTTCTTCTTCACTCCTCTTGATGAGAATGAAAGGGGAGTTCAATATAGAAAGATAATCCGTTTCTGAGCAGTTCGATGTAGAATCTGCTCGATAATTGCTCCGAGTCAAGTGAGAGTGACTTTCAACCAGTCAAAATATTCAACATTGTTTTGTCCTAATTTCTGGATTGGTTGAAAGTTACACTGTGAAGAATGAGTGGAGTTTTCCCCCAAATTCATTGGCAGCAAAAATCCCTTACGTGGGGGAAATCCATCTCCCCTATATTTCGGAGAAATTGTCCTCCATTTGGAAACATTCCTTTTTTCTAGAGAATTTTCCCCAAAATGAAGGAGAATTCCCATAGAATAAGGAGAAATGAATTCATCCGACGTGAGGGATTTTTGCTACTACCAAATTTGGATGAAAATTCCTCATTCACTTTTCACAGTGTACTCTTGCTCAGCGCAGATCAGTTATCGAAAACGCCGATGAAGAGGTCCCGCTGTAAGTACAATAAGTTACATGCCAAATGAACCTGAAGTATCGGCATGTTTCCACCCTAGTTGAAAGAATCCATTGAATCTGATGAATGAACTTCCATAAGATTTGGTGAGAACGTTGTACAGGATTCAATCAGAATCACATTGAACAAAATGCATTCATCTGATAAAATCTAATTGGAAGAAGTTGAATAGGATTTGGTTAGAACGTTGTACAAGATCCAATTGGATTTGTCAAGAACCCATGAGATTTGGCGAGAATCAATGGATTTTCCCTTTGGCGATGTAACTATGGACTGTTAGCAGCTAACTTCAGCTCCGTAACGGAGCTACGCGACGCGCCTCTTGACCAATCGATCATTGGAGGAACTAAGAATCGTATTTGCCAATCATGTTCGTTCTGAAATGAATCGTTCATGCATTTTATAATTTTGTTGAAACAGATTTGATTACAAGATTGTGATTAGTTATGGTTGCTAAATATTTGAGAGAATTTGTTGATGAAGCGAAAGTTTTGATTTTGAACGGTCTAACGTACGCTGGTCGATTGATTCGTATTGATATGCAAGCGATAATTGGTGATGCCCCTGCAGTTGCATATGTACTATCGATAAAGTATCACAGTGGATATAATTCATGCAGGGAATGTTGTATTGGAGGGGATTGGTCTAATAATCGTGTATATTTTCCATATGATGCTAATGAATTATCAAAGCTTAGAACGAACGATGAATTCGCACTTGATGAATATTCAAATGATCATCAGACAGGTAGCACTATGTTGAAAGAAATTCCCTATTTCAGACTTACGTTACGGAATGAGCGAGACCTTTCCCGTCGAGCTCACCGCAACTTTACTCCAATTTCAGAGGAAAAGATTGGCGCATGTGTCCCGAACAATGAGACGAATCAACAAGAATAATTGATCAATAAGAACAATCAGACAATCGGAATTCTGGAAAAATTCATGAAGGTAAATACAAGATTCGAATCGTTTTGTATAATTATTCAATTTGGCATGAACTCTCAAAGTCCTGGAACTTACAACGTCCATAGATATATATATATTTATATAATGGAAAGGAGCGGGAGAAAGAAATAATGACAATAAAAAAAAACATCTGTTAATTTGTAATTGAGGATCATTCAAACAAACTGGCTGAATAATTTTTGCTTCGCTTGTGACGGGACGGAGTCAGAGAGATAGGAAGAAGAGAAAAATGAGATAAGAAAAAGCACCTCTGAGAGTAAGGAATGATACTCACCGGGTGATGGTAATCCAAATTGAGGTCGTTGGAAATGGGGAGTAACTTGCACTATTGACACTAGAACTTTTACCGATGTTTCACTAGAGTTCAGAAACTCAGCAATCACGTTTTGCTAACAAAAGAGAACAAAAAAAAAGGAAGATGTCAAAGGTTTTCACACGCGATATGCACGAAAACTCCTCTTCCCATCCCTCCAAGGAAAGTCCCGATGACCGTAGAAGGCCCGACACGCCAGAAAAAAAAGGCCTCGATGTTCTTATCCGTTTCACGAGCGGAACGGCCCAGAATTTCCTGAAGGAAAATTCATCCCTTCAGAGCTCGCGAAACGGGTGTGAAGGGACCGAATTTCTTTTTTGTTTAGACAGGGGGAAGCACACCCCTGTGAAACCTTCTTGACGGCCGTGGCCCACTGGCCACCGTAACCTTTCGAGCAGAGAAAGAGAGAGAGAGAGAGAGAGAGAAGGTTGCGCGGACTCACAAAGAGAACGTGAACGAATTCGCGGTTCAGGGAAGACTGACTTTCAGGGCGTTGTCGAGCGACGATCTCGGGGCCTGAAGGGGATGACAAAATCGTGGAGGGGTTTGAAATAAGGAAGGTGGGAGTTATATTTTCCCGGCGTAGTCAGCACTTCAACCCAACGTCGGAATTCGAAGAAATCCGGTGTTGGGTTTCGGCGCCGATGAGTCCCACACGTGCCTTATCGCTGTCGAGGACAGATTTTTGCTGGCCTCGACATCGACGATGCACGTGTGTGACCAGCCGAGAACAATTAGAGTGTTCTTAAAGGAAAGGAATGTTGGAATATTATTTGAAATCGGGTATGGTAACATGGGTCGACTATGGGAAATGCTGGAAAACCTTCCCGAGATCGCCTCTCGACAATTCTATGAAAAAAAAGGTGTTGAAAGAAGAAGGTAGGGAAGAGAACAATGAAGGCACAGTACATTCGTAACGCATGCAACGAAAAGTCGCACATACACACGGATAATCGTGTATGTATGAGACTCCAAGCAGCAATATGTGAGAGTGTACGGGTGAAGAAGGAAAAATCTCTCTGCTTCGCACAAATACAATGCACGGGCAGAGAGAGGGAAAGGAATTCTTAAGATAGCGAAAAAAAAACGCGTGGTCAGGGGAAAGGCGGGCAAAAGTCTCGCAATCCGCCTCAAAACAATACTCCAAAGGTATTGCTTTGAGGTCGAAAAACTGCGGGACGTGACACCTCCCACCCCAGACGGAACATCCTCTAAGGAGGATGCTTCCATCAGAGATGCGAGTGTGGAGTGGACCGGAGCGAAAAACAAAAAAGTTTTCAAATGGAATCGTAATAGTGCGGAAAAGTTGCTACTGGTTAACACAAACACAGGGAAAAAAAAATTTTTAAAATCGGACAATATCTTCCGTTCGCGCAGAAATTTGGCAAAATTTCCTTGTAGAACGCGTTACGTTTTGTTTTGATTGCCATCCGTCCGGTCGGCGTCCCGGCTTCGTTCCCCACTCCCTTCTTCTCGACTCTGGGATTCCAAGAAACGTAGCGTATGAGCGAGGAAGCACTCTACTGGTCACTGGAAGTATATGATTATCTGGCTTGTTGCATAGCAAAGGAGCGCTTCTCGGACTGAAAACTTTTTTTATCAGCGTTGTTCAAAATTTCATAGCCTGCATTAGATCACGATCACATCGATCACCAATTTCATTTCATGTATGTTATCAAATCGTATGATCATATAATTCATTGGCTTGTCGCAGAACATTCTTCGCTAATGTTAATTAAATCTAATTATATCTAGGATGTTGAGTGCATCAGGTTGACGTGGGAATATTCATATTAGAACGAACCAATCTAACAATATTGGATTGTCTTTGAGTGACGAATATAATTTCGAGAGTTTATTGAAATTTCAAGAATTTTTAAACAATAATACGAATCTTACAATATCAGGTGTGACCAATCACCTCTCTTGATCTTGATTATGGCACTCACTCGTAGTGCTCATGCTCATGCACCCTGCCCATTTTTTGGTGCACCAAAACCACTACCACCGGCGGTTCTTCCCACCAATGCCGATATCGTAAAATGTTGGAATGAAGTCAAGTATGACATGGCAGTAAAGTCTAGTGACTGTAAACCTGGAAGGAACTTGAGCTTCTCAGACGTGGCAAACATTGTAGCTCAACAGATTGAGTCAATATATTCCAAAGCTTCAATTCCTGTCGTGTGTCACACAAGAGTCGTTCAAAAGATCAAGCAACTGCATGATTGCTATTATGCACTTCGTAAATCATATCAAAGCGACAAAACCAGGGCTGGAAAAAAGAATAAGTACAATGACTTCATTCATAAATCTTATAACACATTATTTGACACATCATCTTGCAAGTGCAAGATGACACTACAATACAATTGCAGAAAAACCTTTGAGAAATGTATTTGTCCAAATCCTGTAGTTGTCAGCTGGTATTGCCGTAAGGATAGGAAAATACCTACATTGGAACTGAAGTTTCTCTACGCACAAAGACACCTCAGAATAGGTAAAATTGGATTGACGGTAGATAAGAAGGAAACACAGAAACTTACATCAAAGTTACAAAGAAAAGCTCGTCAGCTTAATCTGCTTAGCGTGCAAATACAAGACCTGCCTGGTCCCTCCGTTGGCGGTACCGATCCGGAAACAGAAGAGACAAATTTTGATGTCGATGATGATTCGGACTTTCAGCCTACACGTTTTTCGTCTGCCCTGTCAAGAAGCTCAAAGTCCTCACAGATGCGCCTGTCGCTTCCAACAACTGCTTTGACAAGTACTCGTTCTGGCCTGTCTGACAGAGCAACAGTTGTTATCACATCTAGCGTGCTGAAAGACCTAGGTCTTATTACTGATAGTGATACATCTCTGATCGTTGATAGGAGCAAAATCAGAAGAGAAAAAGAAAAGTGCAGAGTAAAACGTACTAATTTAGAGCGACGGGAACATCAAATGAACGGCCCAATGTGTGTATACTTTGATGGTAGGGCAGATAACACTTTAGTGTTGGTTGAAAAAGGAGTAGAACGATACCAATCTGTTAAAAAAGAGGATCATATCACAGTAATTGAGGAACCGGGTTCAAAGTATCTTTGCCATCTAGTACCTACTTCCAAAAGTGGAGAGGACACTGCTTTCTGCATCATAGACTATTTCGAAAAAAATGAAATAGATACTTCTAAAATTGAAGTAGTTGGGACTGATGGGACAGCAACAAACACTGGCTGGAAACGGGGAGCAATTAAGTATATAGAGATACGTTTGAAGAGGCCAATACAGTGGGTGATCTGTCTCTTACATTTCAATGAGTCACCTTTGAGGCATCTCGTAGAAACATTTGATGGTACAACCGCAGGACCGAAGTCTTTGAGTGGCCCTCTCGGCGAACGGCTGGTTGGTTGCGAGTCTTTGCCTGTAGTTGCATTCAATAAACTTGAATGTGTCATTCCACAAATTGACCCACAAATTCTGAGTAAAGACCAGAGATACCTACATGACATTGCCGTTTCCATTGCTGCTGGGTCTTGTTCCTCGGACCTAGCGAATCGAGATCCGGGACCAATATCTCATGCTCGGTGGTTGACGACAGCGAACCGGTTCTTGAGACTATATATTTCATTTGAAAACCCACCTGAAAATCTCATCAACATCGGTACATACATCATGACTGTATACGTACCCATGTGGTTTGAAATTAAGACAAGATCTTCAATAGTTGAAGGACCTAAGCATATTTTTGAATGCATCAGAATGCAAAGAGATGTAGAGGCTTACCTGCAGAAGTGCAAGAAGTGGCGAAGAAAGTTATTCAAAGGAATGCCTTCTTCGCCCATCCCGAAAACCTTCTTCTTTCGATGGTTATGGATGATAGGCAGGATGTTCGGGAGCTGGGCCTTCGGCGAGTATTGAAATCCAAAGAAACTACCACAAAGGGTAAATCTATCAGAAATTTCTTAGTTTCGGCCATAAATTTTGATGCTCATGATTATTTTGATACCATAAATTGGTCTGCAACCAAAATCACATGTCCATCTCTTTTGGCAACCCTTTCATCAGCTGATATTGTAGACTTGATTTCTCAAGGAAAAAAACCGACTCTTTCTCTGAATCTAGCAGACATACCCTGTCATACTCAAGCCGTAGAGCGCAGTGTTAAGCTAGTAACACAGGCCTCTTCAGCAGTTTATGGTCATGAGAGACGTGATGGTTTCATAAGAACTACACTCGCCTGTCGTGCTACCATGTCAAAATTTGAGACCAAATCGGAATTCGCATTCCCTGAATGTGCACAATTCTCCACGCCCACGTTTGGTTGGTTGGTTGGGCAGGGTGTGGGTGGAACTTGCAGTGCAGCCACCTTCCCGTGATAAGTTCTGAGTCGTTCAAGGAAGGACGGGCCAAGAGCTGCACATCTTCGGCCCCTCAGGGGAAATAACGAGGGAAGGGGAATACTTTTTTTACTTTCAGCCTCAAAGTTGCCTTATGTACGAAAAATCAAGTCAATAGTTCAGTATTTGCATCTTCTGCAATACGAACTGCTTTTAACGAAACTTGTTCATCTTTACCCCTTCGAGGGGCTTGGGGGCGGGGGGGGGGGGCTGAAAGAGAGGTATGCGGCATTCTTCCCCTATTCTACACTTCAAAACAATGTTATGTATAAAAAATGAGCTTGACCGGACAGGATTCACACCTCCTACAGTTTTTCGTATATCTGTTCAAATTTGTTCAAATTCGGAAAAATTTTGAACGCGATGCGGGAACGGGAGATGTTGTCCGATTCCGAAACTTTTTGTTTCCCTGTGTTTGTGTTAACGAGTAGCAACTTTTCCGCACTATTACGATTCCATTTGAAAACTTTTTTGTTTTTCACTCCGGTCTAGTGTGGAGCTTCCGTTAAGGAGCTTTCAGAAGAGAGAAGAGGATGAAGTCCACGTCCCGTCGCAATCGTTACTCTAAAGATGTGAGGCACGGGCCCCGCCATCGGGGCACGTTTATGGGGGAAGGAGAGAGCGTGTCCCGATGGTGGCTCTCGTGATCCGTAGTGTTCTTATTTGCTAATTACAATGAGTCCTTGATTCATAGGAAGCAAGGTGCACGGGGCGCGTCTAGAGGCCACATCCACACGCGGCGGGCTTCACGCCCATTCTCCCGCACCCCTTACAGAAGGGCACGTCGAGAGGGGCGGAGGGACAGTCGAGGTAGGAATGGCCCGGGTAGCCGCAGTTCCAGCACCCCCTCCTAGGTGTCGGTGCAGTGGGCGCAGAGACAGCGCGGGCTTTGCGCTCTGCACGGCGTTTGCGTCCTCCCCTGCGGCGGCGTCGTCTTCGGGTGGTGTTGGGAACGCTTGCGGGACCCTCCTGCGCATTGGTTGGACCGACCTCACGCTGAGTTGAGGGCTCCGATGATGAGGGCTCGGATCGGGCAGGTGATTGAGGGCGCGGCAGGTGGAGCGGACCCGGGTTTATGTTATCACCAGGCTCGCCATCGTAGCGGGGCGTCCTCAGGAACTCACTCCAGGTGCGGAGGCTCGGCTCATGCCGGTTCTCGACGAATGCCATGTACGCATCCCAACCATCGTCGTCGTGGGGAACAGCAGCCCGCAACGCGTCAGATCTCAACGCCCCCCAGACTGCGCGCAGCTCATCGCTCACGGGGAGAGCGTTACTTCCCGCTGTAGCTGAGTCGCAGCAGTCGTCAGCGGGCGCCGCCCGCTCATCTTGATTCGGTTCAGCCTGGCTATGGGCCTGGACCACGGCCGTCAGAAAACGCCACACAGCGCGCAACTCCGCAGCGGTAAGATCCATGGCTACGGCAAGACAAGGCTGAATGAGCACGGATTTGAAAGATTATAATGGTATCAACTTGCAGGTAGGTAGAGGGAAAAAGGACCTCGGCCAACACATGCAGGAGGAAATACTTTGCTGCATGTGATTCTGATAGTCGATTCCTTGTATCTCGGCGGTGAAGGGGGGTGAGGGCTCCAGGCCCCTGGTCCTGCTGGCGATAAGTGAAGAGATAAATTCAAGCACTCGGAACAGTTCTCTCGTGTCGAAAGTTGAGAGGAACCGTTGCGAGTTCATCGGTCGAGTTGCTTGCTTTCTAGTCCCTCGCTCAGGATTGGGATCTAAAAAGCGTCTGGGATTCTGGGCACGCTTATTCGTTCCCCTGGGTCGGGCCATTGTCCCTTTGGAAACCATGGTGGAAGGAGAGCGGCGAGAATGAGAGTCATTGACATTGCGGTGCCAGGTCCTGGTTCCCTGCATCGCTAGGGGCGTTGTGCCTGGGAGCAGAGGTGGAAGGGCGGTTATGGCAACACCGTTCGTGCTCGCGGAGAGAACGGGTTGCCACTAGGCACTTGCAATACATGCATGGCGAAGCGTTTGATGCCATTGGGACCTGTACAAAGAGAGTTCCCAATGTTAAGTTAAATCTCCAAAGCTTCAATATATATTGGACAGCATGCGACGTCTCCATGCAGGGACGTTTACATGTCTATGGCCGTTTGCGAGGGCAGGTCCTTGGGGGGTGTGACCCCGCTTGACGAGGCACGAGTGCGCTTGCTTCCTCTTGAGGCACGCGAAGTAGCTCGCTTCTGTACCTCAGAGTATACGGGGCTCTCGGAACTTGTGTGAGGGGGTTTGGGTTTGGTTTTGGGTAACAGGCGGGCGAAGGTGACTGGTTCATAGCGTTCTGCTTAGGTGGTCAGCCACCCTATCACCAAAGTGCCTACTACAGTTGCCAACAGTAGAGTAATTCTGTGTGTCCAAGTTAGCTTGTGTACTTCGCTCCAATTGTAAGTCTTCAGCATCCTGGATAATTTCTTTAAGAGGTTGCCCTCGTTCGAGCAAGAGTAGCAGATGAGAGTTGGACGTAAGAGGGGCCTCCATTCGTTTGATGGCGTCTTGGACCTTTGTGGTTTCAGCGCGTGGTATTAGATTGGTGATATTCAGGCTCAGTGCTGAGCGAAGATGTAGACATCACTGTGCTCGATGTCCATGGGCGCATGCAGTGACATATAGTGATTTTGAGCGGAGCATCCGGGGCTTAACTGCAACAACCCTGAATTCTTGAGTTCCGCCATCAAAGTCTGCTTCTGCGGGCAAACTATCTGTAAATTTTCTCGTTGGGTCAACGAGAACAACCATCCATTCAAAGAGTCGATCCTGGTCCAATGTGCCTCCAAAGACGAATCTAGTCTCACATCGCAGGCGTTGAGAGTTGCCTCGACAGGATGAGTTAACAGCAGGGTCTCGCAGATTGGAGCACTCTCGACTCGATAGATAGGGCGGTTGAGATGGCAGATGTGGTTATGGCGGTACTTCCAACGATCTTGGAGACAGCCTTCGTCGGTGGTGAAGTAGATTACTCGATCTCTAGAGACGGCCAAATATTTGGTTGAAGGGCGAATATAGGCCAACTTGTTTCCTCCATCGGCAGACCCCTGGACCACAGGGAACGGGTGTAATTTGTACAGATCGAACTCTTGGCGGTCCAGCGGGGGTACCTCGATGACGGAGAGCAGCCTTCCGTCCATCACCATGACATTTACTTCAGAAATAGTCATCAACTCATCGATGTGCATTTTTCGCACTAGGGTTGGGAATTCGTACCTGCGGGCGACCTGCTGAATTTCTCCGGCGATATCAGTCAGCTGGGCTGGTGCCAGTATTTGGGGGTGCACCAACCCCAGTTTGCTGGAAAGAAAAGCGTTGGTCAAGGTGGTTATGGCTGCTTCGTATTCCATAACCTCCAATTCCAAATGTTGTATCCAGGATAGGCCAGCGTTAATATGAGCCCTCGGATCTTCTTCCTTCTGTTCTTCGAGTACCCTTTTGAGCAAGAGATCGGTACGGGTTCGCTCGGCAAGGGTAGCATTTGTCAACCTGTCCAGCTCGGCGTGGACTCCATGGAGTTCCGACTGCGTGATTATAGCCTGCTCTTCTAAAAGGTTGGCTACCCTCTTTTGTTTCACGTGCAATTGGTCGATCTCTTGGGAGAAAAACTGGGCGTCCTGGTGGGTTAAGGTCCCGAAGAGTGTTCTGGATATTTCCCCTATTGGGGCAAATGGTGCTTCTCGTCGATAGAAATTCCTTTCCTTATGGCCCGAGTTAGGGTTCATTCGGAATTTTTCCATGGGGTCGACGAGGTTAACCAGTTGGGCCTCCGATTGTTCCAAGTAATTCAGGCGGTGACGTAGATGGTCCGCGGCGGGCCGGAATCCACACTCGAAGTCAAGTCTCTGGTTGCACTGGCTTACGACGTTTTCCAGGTGGGCCAGGATGGATGGCTCTTGTTCTAGGAGGGCCTTGATGTTCACGTAAGTTGCTATCCTCCATTGATGCGGATGAGCCGGATGTCCTCCAGTTGTTCGAAGTAGACGCCGAATCCATGTTGTGAGGGGGTAATATAGTAGTCACTTTGGTTGGGGGCGGCAGGGTCCTTAGGGACAGGCGCCGAGCCCACCAAGACTAACGAGAAGAGTATGCCAAGAGCGTACATGCTTGGACTGCAGGATGAATTACAATATCAATACGCAGGTCTTAGCTCATTTACATTTTTAGTAATTTTTTTCCCACATGGAACTTTGATTATGGCGTTATTTCTGTCCGTGAGTTGGATAATTCTATATGGACCAACGTAGGGAACCTCCAGTTCCCCACGCTTGGGTTCTCTTAATACATAAACCAGATCACCGGCGTGAAATTCACGAGGATTCATGTGCCGATCGTAATATTGCTTCGATCTTTGTCTCGCGCCACGGAGGTTAGCTCGAGCAATCTCGCGGATTTCGTTCATTCTTATCATGAGATCCAGCAGAAAGGACCGATAAGTTTCCAAACTGTCAGGATCCGGGAAAGAGGTGGGCGGACGGGCGAGTTTACCGAATACGAGTTCATATGGCGTGAATTTAGTTTCCTCGTGTACGGCGGTGTTGTAAGAGAACATCGCGTAGGGAACCAGGTCGTCCCAATCGTGGCATTCGTCCACGAATGACTGGAGATAATTACCATACACGGCATGGCTGCGCTCGAGTGAGCCGTTAGCTTAGGGGTAATATCCCGGAGTGGTAATATGTGAGATTTCGAAGATTTTGGCCAGTTTATGCAGCACCTTATTCACGAAGGATGTGCCGCGATCTGTCAATATTACGCAAAGGCTAATGTAGACGGATATAAAGTTCCAGGCGAAAGCTTTTGCGATCGTGGTAGATCTTATATCCGGGACAGGGACAGCCACGCAGTACTTGGTTTGTAAGTCCTGTATGGTTAGTATGTGGCGATTTCCCCTAGCCGTGGTGCGGAGGGGCCCCACAGTGTCGAGCGCTATTTTATGAAGAGCATCCGGTGGGGTATCGGTTATTAGCATGAGATGCCGAGTTTTTATCCTCTCCAATATTTGGAGCTGACAAATCGGGCAGGTTTCTATAAGAGTTTGGACGTCCTCCCGCATTTTTGGCCAGTGGAAACGTTCGCGTAACCTTTTGTACGTTTTGGTTACGCCCTTATGTCCACCCGTCAGACTAGCGTGACTTTCTTCCATTAGAGCATTTCTCTCTTCTTCTTCAGGCGTGATGATTTCACCTAAACAAAGCGTTACAAATTTCCCGCTGCGATTGAAAACATGATTAAGAGAGTTCCTAAGAAAATTCCTAGTGAATTACCTTATGCTATCTTGCAAGTCAAACAGTCTCAGGGACGTCACTTCTGTTAACTCCAAGGATTTCTTCAAGTTGTCCAAACACGACAGCATATCAGAAATTTCGGGTGCGCTGTAGCTCGCAGTTTCATAGAACATGGTGAAAACGCGGATTTCCCCATGTTTGGACAATACAATCTTACCCACAGTGGGCTTGCGTTGTAGGAGCTCGAAAGTGTCAATCAGTCCCGAGTCAGCTAGGGCTTTGGAGCTGCTTGACAAGGTATAACAATCGACAGCGAGGAAGTGCGCATAATTGGCCTTCTTGGCTGTCAGGAATTCTTTAGAAATTTTGACATTTCTTTCATTCCCAATGGGAGCCCCGCTTCTTCCTAGTGATGGGTATAACACTGAGGGATCGAAGGGCTCATCGTCGACAATGAGAGAAGAAATATCGGAAATCGAGGCTCCAGTTTCATTTGGTTGCCCAATTGTAGGCTGAGGTCGACGCGGCACGGGACGTGGAGTTGAGCTCACGACGGGTAAATCCGGGGCCTCACTTGGAATGGAGGAGCGAATACCCGCAGGAGCATTTCTGGATCCCGTGATAATAGAGCGACGAGCGTCAATGATAGTTGCGGCGGTGTCATCGGCAGAAGCGTCGGAGTCGCTGCTTGATGGGAGTAGGACAGTCTGATCGTTCTCTGAGCGACGTATGGAGGATTCATCCATCGATTCTGGCTGAAACTCCAGGGTCGGTTCGAATTCGGCGGAGGAGCTTCCATCTGAAGCGACGTCATTGGGAGGTGGGTATATTCTGGCTGGTTCCGGGTCATTATTCTCGTCTTCCGATTCCTCGCTCGAATCAGAGAGCGGCGGAGAAAGGCTAACTCGTTCCCCACTAGGGAAGGTTCTATCACTAAAGCGAAGTTGAATTGGTCGACGTGGAGTCGTTTGTTCCTCGACAGGGACAGCTCCCGGGAGGTTTTGATGACGACGTTTGACTCTGGCCGCCATCGTGCTCTCATTTGAAGCGTCCGGCGTTCCCGAGCCTCTCGGAATGATAGGGAAACTTTTAGCAACAGATTGGGATTCCGCCGGGTTCCTGGAGAGAGCATCGGCGTTCTCATTCATTTTGCCCGGATTATACACGACCCTATACTGATAGTCGGCGAGCTTGATGCGCCATCTCATGAGGCGAGAACTAGGGTCGGAGACCGAGTGTAACCACACTAAAGGGTTATGATCAGTCACGACCGTAAACTCGTGCACCCATGAGTAGGGCCGGAAGTGTTGCACTCCGAAAACTATCGCGAGGCACTCCTTCTCTATCGTAGAGTAGTTCAGCTCCGCGGCTTGAAGTACTCTGGAAGCATAGGCGATTGGGAGGTCTTGGCCCAATTTGCCCTGACTAAGGATGGCGCCAATCGCTCCGTTGGAGGCATCTGTCGTCAAGATAAATGGCCTTCCAAAATCCGGGTATTGCAATATTGGCTGAGTGCAAAGGGTGTTTCGAAGATCTTTGAAACTGGACTGCTGTTCAGGTCCCCAAACGAAATTGACCGTTTGTTTGAGGAGGTTGGACAGAGGTTTTGCCCTTCTGGAGTAATCTTTGATGAAACGCCGATAGTAGCCCGGGAGGCCGAGGAATTGGCGGATATTCGTCTGAGATCGGGGTACGGGGAAATTCATGACAGCGTGTATCTTACTTTAGGGTCAGGCCGTACACCTTCGCTAATAATGACGTGACCTAAGTAGACAACTTCACGTCTTAGGAATTGACACTTCTCTGTCTGCAGCATGGGTTGGGCTTGTGATAACCGTTTCATTAGTCCCTCTACACGATTGCCATGTTCGTGGAGATCTTTGGCGAATATGACGATGTCGTCCAAATATACAAAAAGTTCGACTCCTTGCAATCCCGTGGGAACACTGTCCATGAGACGCTGAAACGTAGCTGGGGCATTTTTCAGCCCGAAAGGCATTCGCACGTACTCATAGTGCCCGCGACGAGTGGAGAAAGCGGTTTTGGGCCTATCTTCGGGTTCCATCTCAATTTGATGAAATCCGCTAGTCAAGTCAAAAACAGAGAAGTACTTGGCCTCTCCCAATTTGTCGAGGATATCGACGATGTTTGGGAGGGGGTACGCATCTCCAACTGTTTTTTCATTGAGCGCGCGGAAGTCAATCACCATGCGCCATCGTGGATTCCCCTGCGAGTCCGCCTCCTCGGGCACAATCCATAGGGGCGAGTTGTATGGCGAACTCGGAGGCTGAATCACTCCGTCGGCCAAGAGTTTTGTGGCTTGATTTTCGATCTCTTGCTCATGTACACGAAGGTACCTATACTGGAGGGTGTGGATGGGCATTTGATCAGTTGTAGGGATATTATGTTTGGTGTACGATGTGGCTGGGGGCGGACCACCAGGCAGGTGGAATCGTACAGAATGTTTCTCGAGAATTTTGTGGACATGATCGCGTTCTTCGGGGCTAAGATGAGAAACGTCGATCATCTCCTTGACCTTCTTGACATGCTCAGAGGGAGACAGGGCAGAAGTTCCGCTGGAATTTTGACTTACGGTATCGTAAGGGATTAATTCTTGAGGCGGAATTTCTATTTCCATGTCTCTCTCGCTAGCCTTTATGGCAAAGACATAGCAAACGCTGCCACGATTCATAACGGCCGCGCTCCCTAGGTATAGATGATCTTTTAGGTCCACTTTGGGGAGGTATCCTTCCGTTCATGAGCATTCCTTCAAAGGAACGGGGACGACTCGCCTAGTTCTTGCTTTGATGGCCAAAACCCTGTTTGGTAGTGGGTTCTGGAGTGCTGGAGTGGCTTCTTCCAACTCTTGGGTCGTCCAAACTAGGGTATCGTCCCCGCTCACTGATTCGTCATGGAATAGGGCGAATGGGTCTACTCTGAGTTACTAACGTGTTGTGATGAAAGGAGATGTCGGCCTTCTCGAGCCGCAGATATTCTAGACCTATGATTCCATCGTACGGTAGGGAGAAGTCCACGACATGAAAAGTCACGGGTGTATCGAAAATATCAACTTGGGCGGTTCCTAGCGTCGTAAATTCATCTGACGTGATTCCTGCAATGCGGAGGAGTGCATGCATGTCTACTAAGACACGGGGTTCGAGGGCAAAGGCCTTCATAAGGTTCACCTCAGAGCCCGTGTCGATCAAAAATCGTCCTCCGTCCGCTTTCATTTGAGAACTACGCAAATTCATGCAGGGAGGGCTCTCTAGTGGGTTGGTCCACCACACAATTCTTGGGCTTCGCTGAACCTTACATTTCTCAGGCGCACCTATAGCATGGGACTTCTCGATCGAGCGCCCGTCGATCGAGCTCCCTGGGAGTTCAAAGGAGTCTCCTTTTCAGAGGGGCCTACTTCCCTAGGAGCTCGCGGGCCTGGCGAAGGAGAGCGACTGGGATAGGGTCGTCGGTCTCTGTGTGCAGAGGCGAAATGGCCCGGTTCTCCGCACTCGTAACAACGAAACTCCTTGGCGGGGTGAGTGAGGATACCGCACTGGAACTTGGTTGTGTGGTTCCCGGTCGATCCGGCGACTTGTATGATTGACCATATTGGCCTTGGAGTCGAAGGGATGGTCCTGGGGAAGAACGTCCTAAATCCCAAGGATGAGGAGATGGGCTCCCAGTCTTGGCACGATAGACTACGGAGTCTCGACGGCACTCCGACGGACCCGAGCCATAATTCCGACCATCATAACGATGAGGAAAAGAGGAGCGAGGCCTTTCATAATAGGAGACCGAAGGCCTATAAAAGTCGAATTCGGAGCGAGGTTCCGAATAACATGACGAATAAAATTCGTGATCAGCCGCATAGTAAGAACAATGGGCTCTCTCGTTGTCCCTAGGCTCGTAACGCTGGACTCCGCGAGAGCGCGCCCTGCTTTGTGATCCGAATTCGATTTCCTTAGCGGTCTTTATCGCATCCTCCAGGGTTTGAGGCCTAGTAGGAGTAACGCGAGTCTCCAATTCATGCGGGAGCCCGTTCAAGAAGGAATGGCCATTTTCCACATCTTGGACGAAATGGCTGAAAGGGAGATTCCGCCCATCGTGAAAAGGGATGTGCATGGAGGCTGATTGTACGCCCAGATATTCAGTCAGGGAACTAACGGCCCCCACAAGGGATTGATCTAAATCCTGGCCGTCGTTGTGAGCCATGTCGGGCGAATGCTTTCTGAATAATAGGCAGAAAACACTCGTAGACACATGCATACAATTACACAAAATCAAGTATGACATTCGGCGATCTTTTTGTACGAACAGCAGGGTTTGGCTCCAACACTCCGGAAGCGTATGTTTATAATTGCACGAGCCAAAACGGCTCGCGAAACTCAATATTTCCCCATCTTAGAATGGATCTCCCCGTTTACGAGCACAACTCAGGACGACCGTCCCGAACTCAGTTTCTGAGGGGTTTCGGTTCCGCCAGGAAAAAGGGGCGGCGAGGTGCCGATCTCTTGGGAAGGCTCTCCACGCGCCGAACCATGTAGCGGACATCTTATAGCTCGAGCTAAGGCAGCGTGGCCGGTCTGACAACCCATGACAGGTATGCCTGCTGATGCCAAAGCGTGCTATGACGTCTGGTTCAGTACACATTGACAGGTTCGCCGTACACGCAGCGGAAGAATCCATTCAATTTAACAATAAATGAAATTCGATAAAATTCAAATAAGGGGAGCATTCAATAAAAATTGCTTCCGGAATGCTGCGGACCTCCCAATGGTCGCTCAGTAATTTCGCTATAAAAACCACGGGACGTTAGCCCATGTTAATGGTTGTCGAAATTTTCGGGTCTCGCAACGAGTCCAATTACGAATTTCCCGTTCGATTACTTTTCGAGTTTAAACCTAATCCGGGAGTATACGATTTTGAATTTCCAATTCATCGACCCGCAAAAGGGAAGAGAGGGGGAAAATTGTTACATAGCGACAATAGGTTTGTGACAGCGCAATTAATCTGTAGTCATTTAGCAAGACCCGGAGTGGATTCAGAATATTTTTTTTTATATATCTTTTCTTCCCATCCAAATTGACAACATTTAAAATATTCTTCTTTCAATGTACCGTATTAGAAATAAAAAAAAATTTCAAAATCAATCCCCAATTCCTCGCAGAGCGACTCGAATTCGACACCCATGGCTCAAGATTGACAAATAATGATATAAATAAAAAGGAATCAACAATTCACAAACATTGACATGCGCGAGAGACAGTGAGAGATGAAGAAAAGGAAGGAGAAAGTCATGCATTGAACCCACCGTCGCATGGCGTTATCATAAAGCTCCATGCATCTCGAATATTCTGACCTTCGTTACATCATATCTCCATATGAATAGCACGTAATTTGAATGGATGATGAAGAAAAATGTTCCCTGACAGCACAATAAATTTCATAAAAATTCGTAAAGAATTTCGGATTCTTGAGAGAATTCTTCGAGGATGTCGAAGATAATCAGATGAATACTTCAGGGTACTCAGAGAGCTCACAAATGTCTGAAGAATATGACTCCTCTAGAATTACCCCTTTTTCTCTCTGAGATCTCATTCTCAAATTCGAACGCTGTTGGAAAAATTCTTAAATTCAGTAGAAAATTTCTTGTGAAATTCAACATTCCCGCATTGAATTTAGTGAAATTTTTAAATTCAATATGATTTATGAAACTCCAAAAGTTTTTCTTTCAATATAAGACAGTATTTATTCAATGTACAAATATCGTATCGAAATTCAGGAGAAAGTTCCTGAAATCAAGAATTATATTTTTTTGAAGTTAATAAAACATGAAATTCAATAGACTGTGTGATGTAAAAAGTTGCATAGCGTTTCTATGAAATTTGAGGCACAGGGAATCTATGAATTTCCCAAAATTGTGATGGATTTGAGAGACAAAATTTCAGTAACATCCTGATTCCAACTCATGTGTTTTGTGTATGTACTCCCTTTTCCATGAATAAACTTTCATTATCTATATTGGTGATAGTTTAGGATCACTTTGCATAGTGGAAAATGGGAATGCACGGGAAAAACCATTATTCTCGCAATTATACTGTCGAGGTTTTGTAACAATCTCTAATATGGAAATACATCTACACTGAGGAAAAGGGTTCAGTCGAATATTAGACAGCTAGGAAATCCAGTCATTCTGAACAAAATTCAGTGGGACTAAAAAAATTTTATTTGTCACATCCTAATCTCTTAGTTACCTTGAATAAATTGTTTTATTCGTATTTCAGACGACTAGACTTTCATTCACGCCAACCAAACTTCAGCTGGGACAGCTGAACTCTAGCTGTCGCAGGTAGGTACCTTGCTCTCAGTGTATCGTTGTGAAAACTAACGGGTATTTGTGATAGCGAAACAGATAATCATTATCACAATCATTTCCTTCACAACAAGAATGTAATGCTTTCTCAAGTCATTGTAGAATTCTGCAACAATGTTTCAAGATTGCCAAAAGCACTTCAAAATATGATTTGGGATTGTATTTTATGCAACAGAACAGTTTGAAAAGAGTTCAAAATAATTGATGATTGTTCCTGCCCACAGAGCATATAAAAAATCGGTTTTTCTATACAACATTTTCTATAAAACAAAAAAAACTGTTCATCACTGACTTTTGAATATTGATTAAATTAATTCATCATTGTTTCACAGATCCGTTTTAGTTTTTCATGCGACTAGATAAAGAGGTGTAAGTACATATCAGCAGGTAGGTAGAATGAAAGGGAGATAGGATTTAGCTGGTAATAGTGAACAAGGAATTAATGTTCCTTCGTATCCACTGAAAAGAAACATCTATGGGTTTCCAAGGAAAATAGAATGTTAGAGAACCTTTGAGTTCGTAAATCTTCAAATCATCTGAGAATGCACTAAAAATCTCTCCCTTTTTTTATATTGAATTGATATTGAGTATAAAATTGAATACTCGGTCTATGTTAGTGAATTCTAGGGAAACTTGTGAAATCAAGAGTCATATGGAATTTTTTCACGGTTCCCGTCGTACTGCATGCGACGGGAAGCGTCAGCGGTACAGTGCGACGGAAGGTTTTGTTTAAGACGATCATTAACCTGGAACAATCGGAGTTATTGGTCGTATTTCAAAATTAAGAATCAAAAAAGGAACACGAGAATATGGGAAGTGGAATTTTTGGGAAATTTCGTCTCAAAAAGGAGTGAAAAATCGCATTTCAAGTTTCTTACAGAGGAGGGGAACTCGGAATTCCGCGATTTTTGACGGTATTCCACCGCACGTCACCAGTTTTGTTACGGAATGAGCGAGACCTTTCCCGTCGAGCTTTACTTTAATTTGAGAGGAAAAGATTGGCGCATGTGGCCCAAACAATAAGATGAATCAACAAGAATGATTGATCAATAAGAACAATCAAACAATCGGAATTCTGGGAAAATTTATGAAGGTAAATACAAGATTCGAATCGTTTTGTATAATTATTTAATTTGGCATGAACTCTCAAAGTCCTGGAACTTACAACGTCCATAGATATATATATTTATATAATAGAAAGGAGCGAGAGAAAGGAATAATGACGATTAAAAAAAACATCTGTTAATTTGTAATTGAGGATCGTTTGAACAAACTGGCTAAATAATTTTTGCTTCGCTTGTGACGGGACGGAGTCAGGGAGATAGAAAGAAGAGAAAAATGAGATAAGAAAAAGCACCTCTGAGAGTAAGGAATGATACTCACCGGGTGATGGTAATCCAAATTGAGGTCGTTGGGAATGGGGAGTACCTGCACTATTGACACTAGAACTTTTACCGATGTTTCACTAGAGTTCAGGAACTCAGCAATCACGTTTTGCTAACAAAAGAGAACAAAAAAAAAGGAAGATGTCAAAGGTTTTCACACGCGATATGCACGAAAACTCCTCTTCCCATCCCTCCAAGGAAAGTCCCGATGACCGTAGAAGGCCCGACACGCCAGAAAAAAAAGGCCTCGATGTTCACATCCGTTTCACGAGCGGAACGGCCCAGGATTTCCTGAAGGAAAATTCATCCCTTCAGAGCTCGCGAAACGGGTGTGAAGGGACCGAATTTCTTTTTTGTTCAGACAGGGGAAGCACACCCCTGTGAAACCTTCTTGACGGCCGTGGCCCATTGGCCACCGTAACCTTTCGAGCAGAGAAAGAGAGAGAGAGAGAGAGAGAAGGATACGCGGACTCACAAAAAAAACGTGAACGAATTCGCGGTTCAGGGAAGACTGACTTTCAGGGCGTTGTCGAGCGACGATCTCGGGGCCTAAAGGGGATGACAAAATCGTGAAGGGGTTTGAAATAAGGAAGGTGGGAGTTATATTTTCCCGGCGTAGTCAGCACTTCAACCCAACGTCGGAATTCGAAGAAATCCGGTGTTGGGTTTCGGCGCCGATGAGTCCCACACGTGCCTTATCGCTGTCGAGGACAGATTTTTGCTGGCCTCGACATCGACGATGCACGTGTGTGACCAGCCGAGAACAATTAGAGTGTTCTTAAAGGGAAGGAATGTTGGAATATTATTTGAAATCGGGTATGGTAACATGGGTCGACTATGGGAAATGCTGGAAAACCTTCCCGAGATCGCCTCTCGACAATTCTATGAAAAAAAGGTGTTGAAAGAAGAAGGTAGGGAAGAGAACAATAAAGGCACAGTACATTCGTAACGCATGCAACGAAGAGTCGCACGCACACACGGATAATCGTGTATGCATTAGACTCCAAGCAGCAATATGTGAGAGTGTACGGGTGAAGAAGAAAAAATCTCTCTGCTTCGCACATATACAATGCACGGGCAGAGAGAGGAAAAGAAATTTTCAAGATAGCGAGAAAAAAACGCGTGGTCAGGGGGAAGGCGGGCAAAAGTCTCGCAATCCGCCTCAAAACAATACTCTAAAGGTATTGCTTTGAGGTCGAAAAATTGCGGGACGTGACACTTGTAAAGGGTTTTCCGTTGGATCCTCTGCATTTATGTTATCTGGGAGTTGTAAGAAAAATGTTATTACTTTCACTCGAGGGTCCACTTTCTGTTGGACTATCATCACAAAAAATGACAAAAATTTCAGAAAATTTAATCTCTCTTAATAAATACACACCTAGTGATTTTTCCCGTAAACCTAGATGTTTAGTAGAAATCAAACATTGGAAAGGTACGGAATTCCGAGAGTTCATTTTGTATACTTGCATTTTAGTGCTCAGTGAAATTCTTGATGGAAGCTTATGTTCTCTATTCGTAACATTGCACATAGCTCTTCGCATCTTATCCTGTAAATTACTCACAACTCATACAGATTACGCAGAAAATTCACTAAAACATTTTGTTCAATGTTTCAAAATTCTATTCGGAGAACATTACATTTCTTATAATGTCCATAATTTACTACATTTATGTGATGACGTAAGAGAGTTTGGTGAATTGGAAAATTCCAGCGCTTTCCGATTTGAAAATTATTGATACTCTTTAAAAAAATGCATTAGAAAAGGGGACAAACCTTTACAACAAATTATAAAACGATATGCCGAAAGGGAAAATATTTCTCATGTCCTTCGATCTACTTTGAGAAATACTAAACACTGTCATAAACTGCATTGTGGAGGACCAACAAACAATTTTCCTCCATTCTCAAAACAATATGAACGATATAAGACCGATAAATTCAGTTTTGCATGCGATAATATAAGAGATTGTTATTGTCTATTGAAAAATGATACTTACATTGAAATCCTCAATTTTTTGGAAAGTGAAAATGGTGAAATTTATGTAATTGGAAAAGCTTTTGCATTTGTCAAAAATTTATTTTCAGTGTCCACAGAACCTCCCGTATTAGATATAAAAATTATGTCCAAAGAACTGGAATTGTCTACGTGGCCCGTTACTAACATTGAAGCAAAATTATGGGCTATGCCTTATAAAAATGATTTTGTTCTACTTCCTTTTCTTCATACTTATAATGAATAATAACGCTCATAATTAACAAATTTCAATTCTTTTCAGAATGAATACTCTCGCCATGTAAATTTTACTCGATTAAAATTTTTTTCACGTTATTGAAGCTTGTTGGACACATTGTGATACATGTATATTCTCATCAAACATCTCCAATCATTCTTCCCCAAGTAATTTCATAAACCCACACAGCACAAGCATGGTCCAAATGAACTCCCGTTATGTCAGTTCAGAAAGAATTCATAAAGAATTCTTGAGAATTCTTTATGAATTCTTTTTGAACACCGGGGATTCATCAAGAATCCTTTCTGAACTGACATAACGGGGACTCTTGAAGAATCCCACGATGAATTCATATAGAATTCTTTATGAATTCATCGGGACTACGGTGCTGTGGGGGAATTTTTCATATATTCCGAGAAACATTATGAATTTTTCTCGAAACGAGTGTTTTTTTGTATTATGCACAATTTGCTTATGAATGGCATATTGTGTAGTACAGATTACTCACAGATGACGTATTAATTCACATTAGAGTACTAAGAATCCGTAATCTATTTCGAAAAATCATTGTCAGATAGAGAAATGAAGCCGAAATGATTTGATAATCATATTTTTTGGGGCTTATTGTCACTCATTACAAGAAAAACACAAAATCGAATTACAAACGACCAATATTATCACACAAGTTTTTGGTAGTTCACTAAAGAGCTGCTAGATGGGGATAGCCGTTGACGGGAACAGTACCCCCACCATCTTATTATGAATGCACCCATACTTATAAGCATCCTTACATATATACGTAACTCATATATGTGGCACGATAGTGGGGGTACTATCCCCCTCAACGGCAGTGCCCAGCTGGCAGCTCTGATGTACTATGATACCGAATGCTTACAACTGTGGCTTTTCCTTCATTGGTTAAAAACTAGGACTTTTGAATGAAGTTACTATAAGTTCCCAGTTTTGAGGCAATGGAAAGAACTTGTCGTTACAAACATTCGGTATTTAGGTGTACTACCAAATTTGTTATGATTTGTTTCCAGGAACATCTCTACATTCTCATTTTTCTGAATCTGTTTTCAATCTATGATGGCTTGTTTTGTTTTCTATGAAATTTTAAAATTTTCACACCGGAGGAATTTTTTATATGTGTCATTTTCACAATGACTCTGAGTTTGTTTTTCTGACAGTACAGCCCCTGTCCATAAACGAAAGCGAGGGGGGATTATCGTGATGAAACTCTTCTGAAATCCCCACGGTGAAGGTTTTTTTTGAATCTCGGAAAGAACAGAATGAGGCTAGCGTTCCATGGACCGGAATTTGTTCCGGCAAAATGACTAATTTAATCGCCATTACAATTTCTTTTAAAGCGATCTGTAAGAAATCTATACAAGATTGTGTATTGGTTCAATTTTAATTCCGCCGGAATGAATTCCGGTCCATGGGACGCCAGCCTGAGCCCTCATAACTTGAAGACGGATTGAAAATGAAAATTTGTTTGGAAAGAAAGTATGAAAAATGTCGTTCAACTGTCACAAAGCTTGTTCTTCGTTTTTTAATTTCATCTCTCTTCTCTAATGAATAACAATATAAGCGCCAACAAATATGATTTACCAATTCCTTCAACTCTATTCCTCTATTTGGCGATTTTGTTCTTCGAATTTGATCCTGAATTGTATTAGACAACAATCTCGATGTTGTTATTCAAGTCCCACTTGATACAATGATTTTTCCTACCACAATTATCAGTTTTATTTTTCAATTATAATCAATTGCACAGTTTCGATTTTCAAATCTTACGTCACTTGTGAAAAATCTAGACAGGAAATATCACGATTCGTAATTCAATCAGTTGGTTCATTTTACAAAGATACTCAGTGCAGAAATATTTCATTTACACTGATCAATTATGAAACTTGAATTTTCTATAGGGATTCATTCGAAGAAAAATTTGGAGTTACATTATACTTTTTGACATTCAGTGCAATATTCTAACCATTCAGTTATTTGATACTTGACTAATTTATTTTATTCATGAGTTATGCAATGAATTTTTCTTCGAATGTGGGTGAAATCGTCACTAAAATGAAAGATGTGATTTTAAAGTTCCACGAATAATCATTTTTTCTCACACCAAGACAATATTCTCAAGTGAAATTTAGTTGCATACCCAAACAATATATTTGCTTTCATTTAATCATCATTTCTCTAAGTGCGGGGGGCGGTTCTCTCATCGCAGAAACCTCCACATGGTGAGAACTGGACAATCCTTCTTCATGAAAAGGATTATTCAATCCTTTTTCATGAATGAAAGAGCTAATTATCTGCGAAACAGTAAGGTAGCAAGTACCCGAAACCACGGTCGTATATACAGGTTTGGGAACTGTATCAATTTTCTATGGTGGGTGTGACCGACTTACAACGGCTGTTTTTAGTTTCGAATTCGATCGCTAGTCAGAGTTGTAATCGGAGAGAGCAACGGAAGGACAATCCTATTTCTCAGTGCGCATGTACGGACTTATACTAAATGTGGGTAAATTGCTACAACAATTCTCTGATACGATTTATGAGTTTGGCAAACGATTCTGAACTTTTCAGAGGGCAAACCACACCGAAGTTATTATTTGCTTAAATCTGGTAAATATATTTATATATCAATTTCCGTGTTCTACTATCACAGCAACATTCACTGGCTACATTAGAAAACAAAAGTAAATGCTGTGAGCCAGTCACCCCCACCACCGAATTCACCAGGCCTGTGTATACGACTGTGCCCGAAACTGCGGATACCCGACGAGACATGATTTGTGAATCCAACAATGATGATCAGAAGTTTCTAGCTTTCGTCCACAAACTTTACCGTTTTTGGGTACGTGGTCCTTCAGGCGTATGCTACCTTACCGACGAAACTTCACACGCCGTATTGAAACTAGATTTCTTCTAAGATGCGTGGAATTGTTTTAATTCATTTCTTCGGAAGTAATACTATTCTTTCATCAGGTTGGAGATCTTATAAGATTTACTTTCAGACTAGGAAATCTTAAATATAGAGTATTTTCATATGCTGTTGAAAAAAGAGATATTTCCAATCAGTTCGTGTTTTGGTATAAAATGGAGGACTGAGTAAATAAAAGTGATGATTACACAAATATATCATCAATGTCCGAATGAGATACGAAGAATATATGATGAACGTTCATAGAGTACTGAATGAGTTCAAATATACGAAGAACGTACATAGTGAATTCTAAATCAGAGCTGCCAGATGGGCATTGCCGTTGAGGGGAAGTGTATCCCCACTATCGTCCAATGTATATAAGTTACATGTATGTGTATGTTTCGTGTTGATGTGAGAATATGTTTATGAACGATGGTAGGGGTATTATTCCCCTCAGTGGCAATGCTAGGGTTGCCACCTCGAAAGAAGGACATGATGTTCATTGGTCTATTCTTCACGAATAGTCAATCATGTTCCAGTTTACATGTGACTTGACGAATGAACATCATGTCCTTCTTTCGAGGTGGCAACCTTAGGCAATGCCCATCTGGCAACTCTGTTCGAAATGTACGATATTCATTCAATCGACGATCATTTGACGTGCCATCGTATATTCGGTTACATACGTTCAATGAATATGTATAGATCTCTGAAACTGTCTCATTGGGATGTGTATAGCACATATTTCGAATATTCGAAGAATGTCCATGGTATATTCAGATGTTGCTTGGGAATATATTTCCAGACTGTTTGAAGGGCCGCTGTCTGAACGGAATGTGGAAATATCTTCACATCTCATACCAACACAAATTCTGTATCAATTGAGAAGATTCAAAGAATAATATTGGTACATGCATAGAAAATACTTCCATCGTCTACACTATGGACAATTCTGGTAGTAATTTTACCAACATGTCCATAAAAATAGCATTCGCTTACACATTATTGTGGACTCACTTGATATACATGTTTTCATTATACAATTACCACCTAAGCACGACAGTGAATTTGCACATGCATTGAAGGTAAGTCCAAATACACGTCAGCAGTAATTTTACAAAATTTTCAAGTAATTTCGTATTTAGATGCACATGTAATTCCATTTCACTCTTTGAATATTTGTCGAAGTACCACTGTAGTGTAAAAATTCCATATTGACGTGCGTATGTAATTCAATTTTACTAGTATATTCAGTACTTGGAAAATTACCATCCTAGAGCTCGTGTGAATTTACAGGCGTATGTTCCCTTATTCTGATTCGATGAAGGTAGTGGAATTCATTCTTATCGGGTTGATAGTGGAGAAAAAGAGTATTTTTTAGTGCAATAGGTAGAAAACTTCCCAGCGCCCCAGTACTCTTTTTTACCGTTCTCGACAAGCTTTGGAAAAAAATCATGGGTAGTTCTAAAATTGTCAACTATTTCACTATACTGGGTGTTACAGAATTCACAGAATAGACTTTACGGGCATTATTCTGCATTCAAAATGAAATAATTTCCCGTTCGGAAAATTTTTTGTTGAGGCTTAGTTTTTGAGATATGAGCATTCTTGAATTTTTCTTCGAACCCAAATAATTCAAGAGTGTTCTGCGCTACAAAATGTAAATTGGGGTACTCCCCCAGTATACACAGGGAAAAATTTTGTGTTCCAGGAGGTCCACTCAGAGTTTGTGTTGAAAACGACATATAAAATCCTCAAATTAACAGATTTTCAGTGTCAAATTAACATTTTTGTGTTGATTTGATACATTTTTTGTGTTGATATTTAACATAAATTGCGAGTGGACCTCCTGGAACATATACGTGTGTTAAAAATACACAAAATTTTTCACTGTGTACCGAATGATCATCGTATCAAATGCTCATTATACCGAAAATCATAATTTCGAACGCCAGTACACCGAATGCTCGTTATACCGATACAAATAGAAACTCTTGCTTTCTTATGGATTTTTCGAAGTTCTAAAAGACAGGCCAACGAAAATGTTTCGGTATTATGAGCATTCGGTGTATTGGCGTTCAGAATTATGATTTTCGGTATAATGAGCATTCGATACATTGATCATTCGGTATACTGGGGGGCTACCTAAATTGGAACTGTTGATCAAATTGGAAAACAGCGGGTCTCTGAAGAAAATTTGGAGTAACTTAATGGTATACCATTTATCGATTTGGAGTCATGTGCGTACACCTTCACTGAGAAAAAAAATAGTGGAGCCAACTGCATATTATGTTGAATATAGCGAATCCCGCCTTGCAGTTGAGTCTAGGGATCCTTTCATGAGGGATCGGATAATCGACCGCCATCAATGGGGTGACCTAAAAATTAATACTTGATTTTTGTGTCATTCAATGAATGAAACTGAGTAACCCATTGGAAATTTGAAACAAATTTCATTGCTTTTTTGTATTTCAAATGAATTATTTAATCTCATTCTTTGAATCCGGCGCAAATAAACCCCTATCCCACTAATAACGAACAAGTGGAATGCAAATTGTCCGACCACTCATGAAAGGATCCCTAAGTTGAGTTAACCAAATATCGATTGAAATTATTCAATAAGCATTTATTTCAATCGATATTCGGTTGACTCAACCGCGTGGCGAGATTCGCCGTATTCCAGCTCATATGCTGTTGGCTCCACTATCTTTTTTTTCAGTGTTTGTATCAATAGCACATCAAAATCAAGTAGCAGAAAACGGACTGATGTATTTGAATCACTGCTGTTATTCAAAGTGGATAAACCATTGACGTAAAGTTCAATACACGTATTTTAAGTATGTAGTGTTTTTATCTTACTCTCAAGTAGCATAAGCAATGCTGTGAAAATATCATTGTTCATAAGTTTTTTACGCGCCATTGGCGATTGAGCGTCATTTCCGGTTATGGGACAGTCAATTTTACGTGTTTGAAGCATATGTGTTATATAATTATGAACAGAAATTAACTTCAGAAGAAACATTTTTATATATCTTTGTTTGGATTTTTTAGGTTCTTAATAACAGTTTCAATGAAAATATGAAAAATTCAGGTTGTTGTCGCATAAAATGTACAGTGGGACATAATTCATTTCGGCTGTCAAGAAAGGAAATTTTTTCAAGTCAATCAGCTATCTTCTTTACTTCATCAGCCTACAAAAATTCGAGTGCACAGTTTAAAGAGGATTCGGTGAATTTCAAGATTCGAATCCGCTATACTGGATTCTCCAACTTGAATTTGGAAAATGTGATCCCAGGTTGTTGAGAGGATACTAGCGCACAGATGTCTACACCTGGCGGCATTATTTTTGACCCAAATACTCAAAGCTTGAACGCATGAAAAAGTCTGAAATTTTCAGGAATGAATCTTCAAAGGTTTATCTAGGTCTGTAAAGAGCCGGATTTTCGAATTTCGAAAAATAGCAAAAAAAATTCTTTCCGGCTCTTTACAGACCTAGATGAACCTTCAAAGATTCCTCCCTGAAAATTTCAGACTTTTTTATGCGTTCAGCTTCGAGTATTTTGGTCAAAACAAGAATGTCGCCAGATGGAGCCACCTGTGCGCTGGTATCCACTCACTCAGTGACCTGGAAAATTCCTGGATACAGGTTTTTATATAAATCAGGAAATGCCTCACAACGCCTCATCATTTATTTGGGCCACGGCTTGTCAATTCTGACCCATTGTGAAATGATTACAAGATGAGTAAATGACCCCCAATGTCCCGAGTGTTGAATTTCAATGATTATCCGGAATGAATATGTCCCGAATGGTCAATATCCCGAAATTCTTTGATTGATCAATTCCTAGGGAATCCCTCAGAGGTTACTAGGAATTGACCAATCAGCGAATTTCGGGATATTGAACATTCAGGACATTGGAAGTCGGGATATTGAACGTTCAGAGCATTGAGCATTCGGGACATTGGGGGTCTATCGAGTAAATGATAATTATCGAACTTTCAACGGCGTTGCTTTAGATTTTCTGTTTTAGTTTCCGCAGCTAGTGGTGTCGAGTTTTATTTTTTCTGAATGATTTTCCAGTTTTTGACAACACTTTAGGAGGAAGCATGCCAATTTTTTATTGAAAAATTGAAAATTTCGTTATTTTAAAATACGTTGAAATTAACAACAAAGCAGCAAAAACTCTACGGCAATATTCTCTAAATGTTCCTTCATTTTCTAGTAATTATAGGAATAAATATATATCAAGTGTGTTATAAAAAAAAAGAAAGAAAAATGATCAAACTGTTGCTTTTTTTGCGTTTTGAATAAAGCTTTGCCCCCACCCCCTGCTGCCCCGCATGAAAGAAATAAAATTTTATGTTTGAACAGTGTACTCTATAACATACTGGAATGAGTGATCCCTACATTAGCACGGTCAGAGTCTTATAGTTGGTTGCATAAGCAACAGGGAGTGAAACAGCCATTTTTCGGCTCCCTCTCTCTCTCTCTCTGACTTTTTTCTGACCAGATCATTTTATAGAAAATTGAGGAAGTGCACATTCCAGTATATTATGAAATTTGCTGGTTTCAAAGTAAAAAAAGGTCGTCAGAGATTTCTAGTTTGTTACATAATGGTTGTATGTGGTTACATAAAATACATCGATGGTTATCTTTCACAAGTCTCCTAGTGATTGACCAGGGATTCCAACGGAATTGATCATCGATATTTCCCTATTGAACAAAATACTTAATCGTAAGAGAATAAATTCCCGTTGGTCGCCATCCTGTCTTCCCTATCCTTTTATGGTACTCATAATCATCATCATCATCATCATCTCGGAAGTACTCGGTCTTGAGACTGGTTTGATGAAATCCTCCAATTCTGTCTATTATCCGCCAAACGTTTAATTTTCTACGAAAGCCCTTGTCTTGTATGATTTGTCTCGTATGACTCAATCTAGGTCAACCTTCAGCGGTTTTATCATTCATTTGTTCTTTCAATATTGTTTTCAATAAACCATCATGCCCTAATGTGTGTCCTATCAGATTACTTTATCACTTGTGACTTCCTTTATTCATTTTATTCTGAGCCTCCTTCTATAACACCACAGTTCAAGAGCTTCAAGTCTACAAGCTTGCAAGTGATTGTGAAACAATTTTATGGAAAAAATACTCCCTCCTCTACCATTTCCTCCGTATGTAATTATATATAAATATATCCATATAATTGAATTTGGGACTCTTGTTCTACTTGTTTCAGAATCAGTGATTTTATTCAACGAACATGGAAAAACATTCCTGCATACTTTATCTAATTCGCATTGCTATGGGTCTAATGGTATCAAGAATAATTTTCTTGCGATCCCCAGTTGTTGAAATATTGGAACGCAGTGTAATTTTTCGGAAAGGATTTTATTTTCTTATGGTATGATTTTAGTTTCATATTTGTTTCAGCGTTACATAATATGTTGAATATCCTTCCAAAGCATGAGCTGATAACTGGGTCTCCTGTTTTGGATTTAATTTTCTGCTAACACAGTGATACATTGCATGAATTATATTAATTACAGTTCAGCTCGTTTCCTTATATTTACTTTGACTATTAGCTTCGTTGTTCAGAAGCATGAATGTTTTGCTTGTAATTTTATTTTTTCCAATGCGTTTACCCTTGTAGCAGCAGAATGTTGTATACATACTATACATATTCACGGTATATACAGGGCGTCCCATTTGAAACAGGACAGCTGAATAACTCTTCAGGGAATGGAGGGGGAAAAAATTGTTCAGATAAAAGTTGTAGGGTTCGAAGGCGGCCATAAGATGGTGACCTTGAATTTGACCTTGAGGTCAATTTCGAGCATAATTGATGGTCAAAGTATGTTTTTTCGAATGGAAAACCCTACGTTCGACCTCAGAAATGGAAAGAGCGGAAAATTTTACGTCCGAATATGTTGACATATCAGGTCATTTAGAGGTCATTTGAAGGTCAAAAAATCATTTTCTATGGATTTTCACGGAAAAGCCTCAAATGAGTTGTTTCTCTGACCAAAGTTATCAAAGTTAAAGTGAAACCCCACGTTTCGACCTTGAGAACGATAATGAATGCCAAATTTGAAACAATAATTAAAAAATTATTTATTTTTCCAGTTCGTCGTTTTATAATTACAGACGGCACGAATCCGTTGACGGGTAAGACACACTTATTGCAGGAGATGTTCGAATTGACCGCCATTTACTTGAATACATAACTCCAGCCGGCGTCGAAAGTTTCCAAGAACAGACTGAAAAACTTCTGCACGAATATTCGCAATTGCGTATCGGATGCGTTGTTGTAGATCCACAGGTGGTGTTGGTCGGTTGGTATAAACGACATTTTTTACGTGACCCCACAAATAAAAATCTAGAGGGGTGAGATCAGGAGATCTTGCCGGCCACAGTACAAATCCACCTCGACCAATCCAACGATTGGGGAAGAGGATATTTAGATAATCCTTCACACATCGAGCAAAGTGTGGTGGTGCACCGTCTTGCTGATACCACATCCTCTGCCTAGTTGCTAATGTCACATCTTCCATGAGAACTGGTAATTCATTCTGTAAAAACTGTAGATAATTAGGACCGTTAACAGTTCCATCAAAAAAATACGGCCCAATAACTTGATTGTCTAGAATTCCACACCAAACATTTATACTCCACCGATGCTGATGATCAACTTGGGGAGTCCAGTGCGGGTTTTGCGCTGACCAATAGTGGCTATTGTGACGATTGACCAAGCCAGTACTTTGAAACGTTGATTCATCACTGAAAAGAACATATCGAAAGAAATCGGGCGCTCCGTTCAACCTCTGTAAAGCCCAATGGCAAAAGTTAACCCGATTCTGCATACGAGGGTGGATTGATAAGTTTCCGGCCTGACCAAGAAAAACAACGTTTTTAAGAATTTTTTTTTTTTTATTTCTCAACATAATCTCCTCCAAGGCTGATACATTTCTCATAGCGGTGTTCTAGTCTAGTAATGCCATCTCTATAGACTGATTCGTCAAGCTCCTCAAAATACCCATTTACAGCTTCGATTACTTCTTCATTGTCCGCAAATCTCTTACCGCCAAGCCATTTTTTGAGGTTAGGAAACAGATAATAGTCACTCGGGGCTAGGTCTTGAGAGTAGGGAGGGTGCGGCATTAATTCAAACTTCAGATCGTTGATTTCAGCCATCGCAACGATTGACGTGTGCGCTGGTGCGTTATCGTGATGAAACAAGATTTTTTTCTTCGCCAGATGAGGTCGTTTAATTTTCACTTCGTGGCTCAAACGTTGCAATAAGTCTGCGTAGTATTGACCAGTGATAGTTTTACCCTTTTCAAGGTAATCAATGTATATAATACCTCTTGCATCCCAAAAAACAGTAGCCATAACCTTGTTCGCCGAAAAAATTGTTTTTGCCTTCTTTGGAGTTGGTTCCCCTGGTCCAATCCACTGTTTAGACTGTTCTTTGGTTTCAGGAGTGTAGTGGTGGACCCAAGTTTCGTCAACGGTTACGAATCGACGCAAAAATTCGCTTGGATTACGCTTATACAACGCCAAATTGGCGGTAGAAATGTTCTTTCGAATCAATTTTTGGTCGACTGTTAGCAAACGCGGCACCCATCTTGCACAGAGCTTTTCCATATACAAATGTTGGTGCAAAATATTTTGTACACGTTGATATGACATCTTACAGATCTCAGCTATCTCACGAACTTTTAATCTGCGATCTTTCAGCACTATTTGATGGATTTTTTCGATTATATCTGGAGTTGTGACCTCAATGAGGCGTCCTGAGCGAAGCTCATCAGAGGTGCTCACACGACCCTTTTTGAACTCGGAAACCCACTGCTTAACGGTTGAATATGATGGGGAGGATGTCCCCAGTGTTGAGTCCATCTCTTCTTTAATTTCCTTCGGCGTTAACCCTCTTCAAATAAAAGTATTTGATGACAGCACGATTTTCCAGCTTTTCCATTTTTACGAAAAACACAGAGGCGTCTTGGTCAGCGTGCTCTCAAAACTAAACTAACATGGCGATCGGACTGAAACTATAGCTACAAGCTATCTAAGGATGGTACTATAGAACGCCACCTCAAGGTAGGCCTAGTGGCGCCATCTCTTGGTCAGGCCGGAAACTTATCAATCCACCCTCGTATCTTGTCGAGATAATTCTTGGGTCAGTGTGATGTGGTACGGATGATATTGAGCAGCTTGTAGAATTCTGTGTGCCGTACTGCGTGGAATACCCAAATCGCGTTCAATATCACGTAAACTAACATGAGGATTCATGTGTATTATTGCTAAAACAGCAACGCATCGAGGGTCGTTAAAGTTGAAACCTTGATTGTTTCGGCGTTGACCAATCCTTTCTTGTCGACGATTTCTTTCAACTTGGCGAATGACTTCTGGAGAAGGATGATGCTGCCGATCTCCAAACCGCTCTCTGTACAATCGTGACGCTCTTTGATATACTCCGCGACACTTACCCAAGATCATTAAAATATCAACACATTCGTTAGGTGAATAAACCATTTTGAACCCGCACTCACACCGTAAACGATGAAAACTTCTTAATGATCATTTTCGTACTGATATGAAGAATAAACTCTGGAGGTTAGTTCTGTTTACTTTCAATTCAAGGTCGAAACGTGGGGTTTCACTTTAACTTTGATAACTTTGGTCAGAGAAACAACTCATTTGAGGCTTTTCCGTGAAAATCCATAGGAAATGGTTTTTTGACCTTCAAATGACCTCTAAATGACCTGATATGTCAACATATTCGGACGTAAAATTTTCCGCTCTTTCCATTTCTGAGGTCGAACGTAGGGTTTTCCATTCGAAAAAACATACTTTGACCATCAATTATGCTCGAAATTGACTTCAAGATCAAATTCAAGGTCATCATCTTATGGCCGCCTTCGAACCCTACAACTTTTATCTGAACAATTTTTTCCCCCTCCATTCCCTGAAGAGTTATTCAGCTGTCCTGTTCCAAATAGGACGCCCTGTATAGATATACTATGAACGTTACATTTGCGCTATAGCGCATATAGAACGTTCGGGTGCTACTTGGGCAATAATGAAACTAACCCTAAAAACTAAAATTGAACAATTCATTGCTGTGACTCCGTCTCATCATGAACATTCTCGTATTATCAGGATCATATCAGGTACTTCGTGGCAACGCTTCAAACTCCCCTCTCCAAAAATCACGTTTATTAGCCACTTGACTTCATTCATAGTTCTCTTCTTTCGCTCTTCATTCCATTGAGAAGAGCAATTATTTGATGATGTATGAATGGATTGAACATATGAAATTATATTGCATTTAGGCGTGACGTTAATTTTCTATTCATTTCATTTCATTCATTTCCTGGCGGCGTTTTTCTGCAGCAGTGTAGTAAAAAAAACATTTTTTCACTTCTTCGTTAGAGCGAAGCTTTGTGATCGTTCCGGGTGTCCGAAATTTTTGCTGTCTCCAAACTAAAAAACTAAAAACCTTCAACGCCAAAATGTTTCTCTCGACTCGGGGAACAAGTTTGTTTTCTTGTCTGCTCACGCGCGCGCGGGTGTTTGTGTGTGTGTGCCCGCGGCGCGTGTGGATGGATGTGTGTGTGGGTGTGCGTGCACACGCACCAAATGGCGATTACAAATATCTCCGCTCTCTGTCATCCGATTTCAATGGAATTTATTCCACGTTTTGGTTATGATCCGATAGTGGTCCCATATGAGTTTCATCCCAATCGATTGGAAATTGTGGACATTTTTTCTTCTGCGATTCGTATGATTTGACAATATTTCGAGAGAATGCCTTCTTTGTCTTCGTATGATCCGAATACCATCCCTAGCATGCGTGTACCATGGACCCTACACCGGCCCAGCGTGGACCCTATCCTGTGTTACGTCAAAACCTTTTATATAGATTATCTGAAACAGACAGCAGTTATTAGAAATTGCCAAATCAAAGTTGGACAACCCCTTCGTTACCCCACTTTAGTTAGTTAGACTAAACAAGAACTGGGGAAAGGATACTTAAATGAAACTGTTTGACTCGTTTGAAATATAGTTACAAAATTCAATTTATTATGACTTGTGTCAGTGTTTTATTACAATGAGGTTTAATATTTAACTTTGTATATTGATATTAATATTTATAATTACAAACTTTAAATTAATTATATAGGTCAATTTTTAAGATTTACATTTTGAGCAGGAACTAGATTCATATAATTCCTTGCATGGAGGAAGAGGTTGAACGTCCCAATTTTCTCCTTCTATAAATAAATCCCCTCTAATTTCCAATGAAGCTGAATATAGTTTCAAATTATTTAGTTCTTCATTCAATTTCATTAGGGATTCTTCGTAGGTGGACAGGTTATTGAGGAATCGTTTTCTCTTCCTTCCTGCAGGTGGAATTCTATTTTCCCTAACGTTTTTATCCTGTTCTTTGTTCCCCGGATTCTATCTTCTAGATATTTTATCTTATCATGTATCTTGGTTTCCACTGAAAGAAGAACAGAAAAAGAAAATTTGTTAAAATATAATTCCTTACTACTTCCGAAATGAGAATAAAAGAGAGAGAGATGATTCAAATAAAAGGAGAAAAAGAGAGTAAAAAAAAAAACGAATTGAAAGAAAGATTCACAAACTTTGGTTAGTATTCAAGTATGAGACTTGAATCTATGAAAATTTCGAATGAAAAAAAAAAATTCTGATTTCATTTATTGAGCGAAAATTAGAATAAAAAAATTATATTCAAATATGTGGCTTGACTCCACGAGGATTGATTTGCATTTGAATTCCAAAAACTCAAGGTTTCGTCGAGATTTTACCATTGAGTTAGGAAACTTAGGTTTTTCACCCACCCAAATAGTGTAAAACACTTACTTTTTATAAACCCCGCGACTGCCTTAGCAACTCGCTTCACGTTCTGTTGTAATTTGTTGGAACTGCTAGTGATCCTGGCTGTTTGTAGCACAGGATCGCAGTTACCGCCTGTTGTCGAAGAAAGAAATGTAGCTCCGATGGTTCTTTCTTCCGCGTAGTTGAAATAGCCCGTGCTTGAATTGTTGAAATTTTTTCTCCTTTGGAATTTTGATTTGAGCTTGAACTTCGTTCAATCCTGTTCAAGCACTAGTTCAAATACCACTCGTTGATGGTAGCGATGAGCAGCAATCCAAGCTTGCTCGTTGAGATTTTTGAATAATTCGTGCTTGAACTTCGTTCAATCCTGTTCACGCACTTATCAAAATTCGGCCGTTGATTGTAGAGTCCGTAAAAGGACTATTGATATTCCAGCGATGAAAAATTGCTTGTTAAAGCTTGATCCTGCGTTGTCTTGAAGGTGTGAAATCCTGAAAAGGACTGTTGATGTTCCAACGTTGAAGATTCAGTTGTTGGCAAGAGCGAAGTGTCTTGTGAAGTGTAATGGAGTGAAGTGTGTCAGCTAAGGAAATGTCGCGATATTTATACACGAGAATCCTCTTGGTGAGCGCCGTGATTGGCTAGAGGTTCCCTGGAAGGGTTTTTCAAACTCTAGACCAATGAGAAATCCAGGTTTCTGCTCTCGACGGTTGCCGACGATTCAAACTTAGCGGTATACGCGAGCGCCGCCTGTCGGGAAAGTCGCGAGTTAACGCACTTCTCGCTCGACTCTCGCTCGGAGGTGACGGGTTCCCTCTTCGTCGTCTCCATGTCCATAATGTTTCAATATTACAAATCAAGGGTCGTTTTAACCAGTATATTTATATCTACCTCTTATCTTCGAAGTCAAATGCCTAAGATTATTTTTGCATATCCCATTATCATAATATTTATACAAAAAACAAAATATAGTTTTTAAATTCAAGACGCTTACAGCACACAAGTCCCTTTTGAGTTTGCAGAGAATTCAGAGTAAGGAATACTTATGGAATGTATTTCTATGAATTCATGAAGTATTCCAAATGAAACACACAGAGTGTCAAAAGAATTCCTGAAAAGTTCTTAATGAATACATGTGAGAGCTCTTGAAATACACACAGATATTGCCTGAAGTATTCGTAAAGACTACTCGTCATGACAGTGAACATGAATCCCCATGGAAATTCAAAATGTAGACCTGTTCTGCTCAAAGAAGATTCACAATAAATACCATGAACTTCGATCAACAAGAATTCAATCAGAGTCTTGCTGAATTCGCAAACGTTTTTAGAAAAAAGTAATGTCCAAGATACAATTGATAGTATATTTTCTGTTATAAATTTATTGAATAGATGCGTGTACGAGATTTGGAGAGTGTTTAATGAAGTGAAATGAATTATGCAATGTAATAATCAGTGAGTAATTCATTTCAGTGCAAGAAACATATAATATGTGAGAATAAATGACATATCATATGATTTTAAGGTTGAAGTTTGTATACAACGAAGTGATGTAACTTTAAAGAAAAGAAGTGTGTGGAGATTCATGAATTGTTTGTGGATAATGAAGTAAATCATTGATTATCTCAAAATATGTGAATATTGGCTGTAAAAATGCATTCATACAAACGATCTTTCGTGTATGGAAAGCTAATCGATTGTATCGAGTGTGGGAAATCCCTCATAGAAAACGATGGAAAAAACTCTGTGATTTCCATCCTCTTCGATGAGAAACTTGTGAAAGAATTGATATTTAATTACAAATCTCATTCAATCAAAGAGCTCACACAAAAAGTGTGGCATTCAAATGGTACTCTCCATAAACTGTTTGAGAACCAATTATGCTGTAATGTAAAATTGATAACTACATTCAACTCGCATAATTTAAATAAACTTTGTTGTTTTTTTTTTTTTTAAATCTTCCTTGTAAAAAATGAACGATTCATTATTGAACAAAAAAAAAATTGTTCAACAATACGATGACGATGATTCTCTTTTCGAATTTATTCAGATTGACGACACAATTCTTCGCACAAATGCCCAAATGTCTACACTTAATGACCTTTTATGGCAGGGGCAATAAAGTGTGCGCCTCCGTTCCAGTAAGGAGGTCATAAACGAGGGTAAGGAGAGGGTTCTCGGTTTTTTCCAATCTCTTGGAAAAAACGGAACTCTTGAATGGGCTTGGGGGCGCCAAGCCAGTTTGTTTCCGTTACCTACGTAGCATAGGTGTCGGTAAGTGTGTACGTCACTCTCTCAACGCTCGATAAACCATTTTATATAATTGGCATAGTTGGGCCCTATGCCGCGAATCATTTCGTGCGCGTGTGTTTATGCTATACAGCACTCGTGAACGTTAGGCGGAAAATTTGAAAAAATTTGCGTCTACGTTACACCTGACAATATGGGCCCAAGACTGGGCCAGAGTGGGCAAAAGTTCTTATATGCTAGGGATGGAACTTGTAGCATATTCAGAGCACGAGGTGTCAGTTTCACGATATAATCCTCAGGTGAATCGGAATCAAGGGAACAAAATGGTGAGCACTACGCTTCGAAACAAATTCCGAAAATTTTGTGGATGCCGCTATTGTTGAGATATCTTCTCTCCTTGTGAACCCAGGTAGAAATATTCTATTAAATCCCATTACGAATGATAAAATTTCTGATTCAATATCATTGAATTTCATTGAATCCCATTCATTTTCCCCATGAGTCAATGAGATTTTATACAATATTTGTAACAGGGAACCTATCATTAGGACATTTTTACCGCAATGATGTGTTAAGTTGATAGTGATCTTGTTCCATTTTTATCCTGCTCCGTTCAAAGGAACGGAATCCACATATGAGGACATTTTTGATCAGTAATTACGATATTTCCTCTTTGAAGCTCAATCAGTGACAACTCTGTCAATTGATCAGTTCAAAGCTTTCTCGTTTTTGTCCAAGTAGCATCCGAACGTATTTTATGTATACATTTCAATTATTGGGCAGAGTTTGCTCAAATGCTACTTGTACGAAATCGAGGAAGCTTTGTGCTTGTCAAGCGGCAGAGGTTTTTTGCTCATAACTCAAGTGAAATTATAAGTTTGAATACAAATATCTTTACGTTTAAGGTACGGACGATAGCCATGATAGTACTGAATATGGTGTTGAAATTTCAAGTCCACACGACCGGTCGTTTTCGAAAAACCACCTGCACCAGTATCCACACGGAGAAAAGTGTATAGGATTGATTACCATTCGTTCTAGTTCTCATCGCGACTTGTGCATAGGAAATGAGTGATGACTCGCAATTTGGCGATCATTATTATGTTAGCCTATCGTTTTCATGGTAACGTGAACAGTTTATTATACTCGGTCCGATTTGGAATGGTATTAGTTACAATTTTGAAATATCTGTCACCGAATTACTATTCTTCCTAGTAATCGTTACCGTATACTTCTCTCAGTGCAGAAATCTGTCCTCAAACTGAAGCGTGCGCAGCTTGAGCCTCTTTTTCAACGGTTGCGAGGCAGGAAACACCTCAGCCCACGATAGAATATCCATTTCATGTATAGAAACTATCGGAAAGTGTCAAGAAAAGGATTTGAATTTTCCATTCTGTCACATTGGAATATTCACTTGAGAATTTTTTGCTACATCGAGTACAAAGTATATCAGTCCTTTCAAAATAGTCTTCATTTCCTGAAAACTAGACTGAGAGAAATGTTTTATTATAAATTACTATATTGCCAACAAGTACGGGACAGACTTTCCTTTATGATGACATTTACTCCGGTACTTTCTGAAGAATTCCTTGCATATTTTACTATGGATATAGTAATTTTTCAGAAAGTACCGGAGTGAATTTCATCATAAAGGGAAGTCTGTCCCGTACTTGCAAGCAATATAGTAATTTATAATATAACATTCCTCTCCGCGTATCTGAGAATATTGTGAACAATTGTGATTTGTACTCGAAACCATTGTATACGTGTTCTGTGGTTATTCATGATCCGGTTTGATCCTGATCTCCTCTACGTGTTTTGTCAAATATCGGTCGAAATCCCGGATAGAACCCGAAGTACTGGAGAAAACCCGAAATGAGTTCGGATGGAACACCGATCATCAGTCATAAATTAATTTCGTGTCCTAATTCCCGTATAATACCTGAATAAACCATGAAATAGATCCGACTTATACCTTGCAGTTCTCGCCATGTACCCGGATACACCCGTATATGATACCCATCTTCCAAAACATGCCCGGAGAGGACCCGGATTAACCCGGATACAATTTGACTTCCCCTGACGCAATTCCTGGATGGTATCCGGACAGATCGGTATATATACCCGGAATGGAAAATAGTTCCTGCACAACCCTAACAGCACTGGGACGTTTTTAAAACATTCTCAGAACGTTTTCAGAACTGGTGCTGTTAGGGAATATTCAAATAGACCCATGTGTCATTCTGCGCGGGTTCGTGTCTGGGTTTTATCCAGTTTCCATCGGATCTCTATCTGATCTCCTCACAAAGGCTAACAGCAAGGTTTTCAAAACGATCCAAGAACGCCAAAACGTGTGGAAAGCATCCTCTGATATGAATTCCACCGCAATCGGATATAGGAAGCGGAGATATGTGGGATCGCAGAATCACAATTATCGATCATATTTTCCCTCATCTCTCCTGTTCTTCCGGAAGAATCAAATCAAAGCATAGATGGGACCACCATTCGCACCGCTTATAACTGTGGTAAAAATTTCAAATCATCGAATAATAAGAACGAAAGATATCCGCGTTCGCAGTTTCTGCCTAGGACTATTCGCAGACACATAGACGTACGCCAAACCAAAATTCCCAAGTAGCATCCGAACGTTGTATATGTACTATGAACATTCATAGTACATTTAGATATACTATGAACGTGCATAGTATATATACAACATTCTGATGCTACTCGGGTTTTTCCCTGAGTTTGGAGAAACATTTTGGCTTGAGAAATTTGGAGTTTGGGAACAAAGAAATTTTTGGCCCCTTGGAATAATCATAAAGCTTTTCTCTCACAAGGAAGCAATACTCACATAGCATGCTCTCACAAAGCGGTGGATCTGGATGTGGTATTGCGTGCGCTTTGCCCACATGTCCACGGGGCTATTTCAAATTGCTAGCTGGGCATTATATTATTTTCCTAGTTATATTTCTGCTGCGAGTCTGTTGCCAATTCCAGCAATCAAGAGACACGGTAGTGTCTTGAGCCAAGTACATGAAAAAAACTATTAAAAAATACATTCCCTTACAGAACCAAAATCTGCGTACGTCCAGGGAACGTCCAAATACGTCTTCCAGATGTCACTCAGAGGTTCAAATGTCCGCCGGGCATTGGAAGGTCCATAGGACGTCTGATAGACGTATTTGGACGTTCCCTGGACGTACACAGATTTTCTGTTCTGTTGGGGTACCGATCGATCGACATAATGGAGGAGCAGAAGTCGCCCGTGCACTCCTGTGTATCTTAACAGCTAAACCGAGATTCTCTATTTATGAAAATTCTCAATTTACAATAACTCTACATCTATTGAACATCACGGAAAAATAATGACTCTTTTGCAATTTAATCCGAATATTTACTTGCGCACACTTCGAACTTGATCCGTTCACTTGTTACTGAAATATAAAAATTTCCTTCAATCACGATAAATTTTCATCCATAGGATTGGTTTTCAATATTTAAATTATATCCAATTCCTTTATTAATCAGGAAGCACTCAGTTCTAATTACATCTGTTGTATATGTAATATGTATGTATATGTTTATTATTTTCCAAAATAGGCGCTCTTCACATTTGTATTAGAGCGCCTCCCCCTTTTTTACAATTTCCCCTGTTACATTTCTTCCTGAGCTTACAAAATAACTTATCACTACCTTATCATCTACGAGTACAAATAATATTTTCGTGTGCGTGTGTGTGCGTGCGTGCTCTTTGTCTCTCTTCTTCTCTCCTTTCATCCATCCACTCTATCTCTCTCTTACACAACACATTCACACCCCTCCCCTTCCCTTCCCTCTCCTTCCCTTGACCACCCTGCCCTTATTTTCCCTTTTCTTTACTCTCCCGGTTTTTCCCCCTCCCTTCCCCCTTGACATGTTTCCCTGAGTTTCTCTAAACTCCTCATCCATCTATCCCCAGTTCCCCTCTCATCTAAAATATCCTTCACTTCCTCTTGTAAACTTTGTATCACCTTTCCAGTTTGAATTGAACATCTTTCTAACACATGCTCCCATGATTCAATTTCCCAACCACATACCCTGCATTTTCTTTTTTCTCCATCTTCCCAGTAATTCTATTCCCTCATTTCGTTTCCTAATCTGAACCTAGCTATCCTGGATTTCCATTTCTCTCCTCTCTCTTTGTCTCTCAAGTACTTTGGTCTCCCTATCGTCCAGATTTCTTTGTACCATTTGTTAAATCTCGACTCTACTATCCTTCCCCAGTTTTCTTGTGCTTGCAATTGTCTATCCCTTTCCTCCAATTCACTATATATCTCTTCCACTCTATCTCTTTTCTTTTCAATTTCAAGTAAAGAAAACCCTCTTCCTTCGAAGAATGCTTTCCTTTCTTTTTCCCATTTCGACTTTGCTCTCCTACCTTTCAATTCTTCCCAGCACTGTCTTGCTATCTTATTTCCTTTTCCCTGTCTCATTCTCTCTTCAAACAACCAGCTTCTTTTTCCTATTTTGGTTCTCATTTTATCTCTTTTTGTTTCCTCTCTAATCATATATCCTGGCGTTTTACTATCCAAATTTAGCGTCCATCTTATATATTTTTCTTGTATTCTTTCCAAACTTTCTCTCTCCTTCCATCCCCATATTTCAGCTCCATATTCTGCTACTGTTCCCACCAATCGATCAAATAGCCACATTCTTCTTTTCCAATCCCCTCTGAATCTTCTTTTTCCTATTCCCCACACTTGTCCCATTACCAAAAACTCGCTTCTTTCAATATATCTACCCCCGTGCTGAAGTGGTTTTGGTCCTATCTATCTGGTCGCACGCAATCAGTTAGAAGCTCTAAAGGTTGCTCCGAATGGACTCCAGTTACCTCAGGTGTTCCCCAAGGCTCTCGCCTGGGCCCTCTCTTATTCGCACTGTATGTCACCGACATAAATTCGATTATTCACCATTGTAAACTCTTTAAACTCGCTGATGACTTTTATATTTATTTGCATACTTCACCTTTTCTCATAGACGAATGTATCTCGAAATTGAATGACGATATACAGAGAATTGCCAGCTGGTGCTCCACCAACTACCTAATCCTGAACCCCTTGAAAACCAATTGCATGATCCTTGGTTCTCCACGTTACGTCAACGTTATTTCTCTTCGCTCCTTACCGGACATCATACTTCAGGTCACCCCTATAAATCTTGTCTCTTCGCTTAAATCGCTTGGGATTATTCTGACACCTTCTCTTAATTGGAATGAGCAAGTAACTTCTGTCTGCAGGAAAGTCTCGTGCGCACTCTACCAATTGCGACTTAATGGCAGCGCACTCTCTATCCAGATGAGAACTAAACTGATTTCAACGCTAGTCATACCCTATTTTGATTATTGTTGCTTAGTTCTCACTGATCTCTCCGAAGGAGACAGTATACGTCTGCAGCGTAAACTGAATGCCTGCGTGCGGTTTATTTTCAACCTCAGGAAAGATGTCCACATCTCTCCTTTCTTCACGCGCCTCGGCTGGCTCAAACTTTCTGAGCGACGGAAATTTTTCCTGGGGTCGTACTTGCATCATCTATTTGCTTTCAAGGATCCTCCTTTTCTTTACGATCGTTTTAACTTTGGTACCTCTGATGCAATTCGTTGCACTAGATCGAATAGGGGGCTCCTTAAAATACCACTGCATCGTACTACCACATATCAAAAATCTTTTTTGATAACAGGTAGTAAACTCTGGAACACGATCCCAGATAACATCAAGTGTAGCTCTTCCCCTAACGTCTTCAAAAAGAGGTATTATGACTTCTTGCTCACCTCCACCCTTTCTCACTCATAGACATATACTCCTTTTCAAGTAGGTTCATCGTGGTTCATCTTACGCTTTTCTTGCCTTCATCTTCATTCCGCGCATTTATAACTATTGTATCTCTATTTTATATCTGTTTTTTTCATTTGCCTTCATCTTCATTCTGCGCATTTATAACTATTGTATCTCTATCTTATATCTGTATTTTCATTTCTCACACCTTTGTAATCTCATCCTCACTCTCATTCTCATTTCATCTTTATTTTTAAGTTCATTCATTCTGCCTTCTTTTTGCTTTTCGGGCTGGGGTTCAATGCTGTATATATATAAGTATTTTTGTATATAATATCTTTGTTATTGTTCATACTTCTTTCTCAATTGTTCCACAGGATGTTCATCCTAGAACATAAATAAACATATCTATCTATCTATCTATCTACCTCTGACGCTTTTTTAACTCTATCCTTCAAATGTGCTTCTTGTCCTCCGTTTCTTTGTAAAACATATCCTAAATACTTGAATTCTTTTACTTCTTCTATGCTTTCTTTTCCCCATTTCCATTCTATTTTTTTCGATCTCCCTCTTCCCTTTTTAAAGTTCATTATCTTTGTTTTATTAACGTTAACTTGTAAGCCCTTCTTCCTGAAATAATTTCTCAGTACCCACATTATTCCTCTCATTTGTTCTTCGTCTTCTGCTAATACCGCTATATCATCGGCATAAGCTAACGTTCTCACCCTTTTTTCCTTCACTCTGATCCCCCCCCCCCCCATAAGCCTTTCTCCATGTCTTCTTCTAAGTCTCCTATAAAAATATTAAACAGGTCTGGGCTAAGCGGGCAACCTTGTCTTATCCCTCGTGCCAGCCAAAACTCTTCACTGTATCTGTCACCTATTTTTACCTTGACTTTGGTTTCTTTATATAATTCCTCTATTCTTTCCACTAATTTTTCATTTATCCCCCGTTTCCTCATCATCTCCCATAGCTTTTTTCTGTCTACTGTATCAAAAGCCGCTTTTAAATCAACAAATAATCCTAACATACCTTTTCTGTCTCTTTCTGTCTCTCTTCCTATCATATAATTGATAATAAAAATGTTATCTATTGTACCCATCCCTTTTCTAAAGCCTGTTTGGTTATCTGGTACTACTGCTTTCTCTTCTACCTCTTTTCTTAGCCTTTTTGTCAGGACCGTCGCGTATATTCTGTATAAAGTTGTCATTATGGTTACACCTCGATAGTTTTCTACTTTGTCTCCTTTACCTTTTTTCTTCATCGGAATTATGATCCCTTCTTTCCAGTTATCCGGGATCATTCCTCCTTTCCACACCCTATTACATATTTCATATACTGCCTCTTCTAATTCTTCACCTCCCCATATCCATACTTCATTTGGCAGTCCGTCTATTCCCGCTGCCTTTCCTTTTTTCAGCCCTTTCAATACTCTCTTAACCTCTTCTCTGTCTAAATCATCTCCTGTGTCATTCTGAACACTTTCTCTTGATCGTTTTCCCTCATTATTTAAACCCACCCCTACTCTTTCACTAGATCCTCCTAAACTTTTTTCAAAATGTACCTCCCAATCACTTAGACTGATTTCTTCGTTTGGGCCTTCTCTTCTTTTCCTTTCTCTATTTACTATATCCCATACCTCCTTTTCTGTCTTCACCTTCCTTACTTCTTCTCCATATTTTCTTATTTCCTCTTCTCTCTTTTCTTCACATATATTTTTGTACTCTCTCAGTTTCTCCCTATATTCTTCCCTTGATCCTCTTTTGTTTCTCCATCTTCTTAGTGCTTTTCTTGCTCTTTTCTTTAGTTTCCAGCATTCCTTATCCCACCATTTATGTCTATCTTCTTTCCTCCCCTTTATTTTTTTCCACTTCACAGCTTTTTTAATCTGATTCTCCATTTCTCTTCTCAACTCCTCAACGTTCTCACTTGTGACTTTCCAATCCATCATTTTGTTTTGGTATTCTAATATTGCTATTTTCGACCAGTCCATAATTGCTTTCCTGTCCTTTGATTTCTTTTCTCTTTTGTTCTCTCCTTCTTCTCCTAGGCAGATCGATATAGATCTATGGTCCGAATCAATCTCTTCTCCTATTTCTATTTTTCTAGCCATTTCCCAAACTTCTCTATCTCCTATCACATAGAGTCAATCACAGTGTCTCCCCTTGCCCCACTATACGTATATTCCCCTTCCTTATCTCCTGTTATTGCTCCATTTGATATACCCCATCCTTCTTCTTCTATAAACTTTAGCATTAAATTCCCTTCTCTGTTGACTTTTCGATCTTTCGATTTCCTCTTATCAAACGTTTCTCCGCCTTCCAAACCTCCGTTATCACCTGTTCTAGCATTGAAGTCTCCTCCTATTATTATTCTTTCTTTTATTTTCATCTCATCCAGGAGTTGTTTCACTTTCTCCAACTTCGAATTTATATCTTGATTAATATAAACACTTATAATGATCCATTCTTCTCCCTTCCATTTTATTCTTTTTTTCATAATTCCATTCCCCAATGGTCCACTACTCTTTTCATTCATTTCTTCTATCTGTTTCCTTATTCCCATTACCATTCCACCTATTGCTCTACCTTTTTTGCTAATCCTACTTGCTGCCTGCATTTCCCAATTGTAATCTTCTGGTAAATCTGTTTTGATTTTCTTCCAGTTTTTTTCTTCTACCCATGTTTCCATGAGGCTTACTACATCCCATCTTTCAATGTTTTTTCTCAATTCTTCTCCTTTTCCCTTCAGTCCTGCCACATTCCAGAAACCTATCCTCAAACCTCCCATTGCTTGACCTTCTTCCTCCCCCTTTTTTGGTCCCCCTGATACACAGCTCTTCTTCAAAAATTCTTTTCTCTCAATTCTTCCCATCTGGTTACCTTCCCGTTGATTATCAGTTTCCTATACCTTACTGTTACTTTGTCTTCTTTCTCTCTTAATATTTTCGCTACCCTTCTCAATTCTTTTTGTATCTCTCTTTCTTCTCTTGTTAAATCATTATCTATATATATATTTGTATCTTTTAATATAGCTCTCCTACCCATTACTTCACTTTTATCTTCAATACTATTCATTTCTACTAACACCATTTTCAAATCTCTTTTTCCTATCCATCTAGAACTTTTAATTCCTCGTGACATTCTCATTTTGTCTTTTATTATCTCCTCTGCTATTTCCGTTGCCGATTTCTCTGTTTCTATTCCTCCTTTTATGATAATATTCCTTCTTCTTTCCTCTCTTTCCTGTTCCTCCAATTCATTTCCTATTATTTTCATTTTATCCCTTATTTCTATAAATTCTCTATTTTCTTCTATTTTTTCACCCCCCACCCCACTTCCGGTCGGTTTTACCCTCTCTTCTATCTCTATTCTCAGTTCTCTCAATTTCTCTTCTATTTTTTTTTCTAGTACTTCCTTCTCTGCCTTTTTCTGTTCTTCTCTTTTTTCCCATTCTTCCATTTTCTTCTCCATCTTACTTATCCTTCTTTCTAATTTATTCTCTATCTTTTCTTCTATTATCATTTCTAGTTTTCTCTTCAGCTTTTCCCGTTCTGTTTTTTCCTCTTCATATTTGGTATTAATCATCTCTAGCATTTCCGTTTTTATTTTTTTCATTGTTCCCATCATGTTTTCCCAAAGATCTATGCCTTTCTCCGGGGATCTTCTCAGATTCGTACTTCTTTTGAAAGCTTTCAATTCCTCTAGTTCGTCTTCTCTTTTTCTTTTGATCATATCTTGTACATTTCCTGTAGATCCTGCTCTCTCTCTCTCATGCTTTCCATTATTTTACCTTTTGGTGTCAAAAACTTTTCCATTTTCTCCTGATCTCCCATGTTTATCTGCAATCTCTCTTGCGCCTGACGCCTGCAACCCTCTATGCTTGCCTGTTTTACTTTACTAATTGCCTCACTTGCCCCTTCTTCTTATGCTTCTCCTATTTTCTACTTTACCTTCCTGCACTGACTCTGTGATGACTCTGTTTGCCTCTTGCTTCTCACAGATGTCGCTAGTTGTCACTAACAGCAACTATGTAGCTATTCCCTCCAAAAATATTTTACCCTAACCTACTATTTTCATCCACTTTAATAATCACTATTTAAAACCTTTTACCTTTTCAAAAACTTCTCACTTTCATTTTACCTCTTCCTCTGAATTCTAATTACCCTTTCTTCTGCCTTTCACTCTGTACTAACGATTTTTGCTATTTGAACTTTCTATTTTTCTCGACAGAAATCTAACACTGTCTCACACCACTAACTACCGACCGCTTGTATATGTAATAAATAGATTGTTATTATACTACAAACGTATGTCAAGACGGAATCTGTTTGGAATTTGTCGTGTATCTATGTGAAGATTTGTGTACCACAAATCATTAGGGAAAAATTAATTCACTCTGTTATAAGAGTTCTAAAAAAGACATCCTGCGAATGAACCTGTATTGTGGGGTATTTTCTGAAATTTTCTACATGATCTGACAGTGGCATTGAAAAAATTTGGAATTTATTTCAATCCCTCATGCTTCTTCCAAGATACATGACTTATGACGATATGCAATGAATTAGTGTTGTAGGATTATTACCAATTCTTCATATATGTCTGAGTTCAAAGTTCCCGGTTTCATTGTATCGTGGAAGTCATATACGGTTTCGGATTCCCACCCTGAACCCACGTTGTCTCGATGAGTCCTGCGCGGAACCCTTCAGGGTCTCGTTCAGGTTGACTCGGATTGCGACCCTATAGGCTACTAAATTCCTACTGGACAGGATCCTCAGGGGTCCCGATTAGGAACCAAAAGAACCCTGAACGAGACCTTGAAGACTCCCACACAGGACTTGCCAGGACAATGCGGGTTCAGAGTGGGAACCTGGCTGGTCCCAAGTCCGCGATTTCGTGCATCCGGGAATTTTCAACTGAGCTTTCAATTGCAAATCATAACCGCTAAACAGAGAATCGGTAAAAAGATGAAAACCTTCATTTTTTCAAATGGTGAATGCTAAAAGAATCAAGAGGGTCATAGAATTTTCTATTTAATGCATATATTTTGCATGCTCACACCATGTTTTTTTCTTATTTAATGTGGGTGACTGTGGAAAATGCATGTATACTAGCTGGTATTTCATAATATGTTACTAAATTAATGCTGCAAATGCATGTTTTGTTTGAGAAGTTGTTTGTATTGCATTATACACACAAAAATTGCACAGGATTTTTATGAAATGTAATGCACTTTATGCTGTTGAATATTATTTGGAATCCATGTCTTAAGGGTGTGCACTGGTCGATTTTTTCCCCCAGAAAACTACTAGATCGTTTCAACCGTTTTATGTCTACAATATTCAATCAATTACATTAGACTTGGGATCAAAAGATTCAGAATCAATCAAAAAATCCGGCTCTGGTCTCAAAATACTTCGAGACAGGTTATATTTATTATAATATCAAAAAAACGGAATGGAGGTTTCTCATTGGTTGATGAAGAAATTTCGTTCTAATTAATTATGATGACTATGTTAAACAACAAACATACCAGAGCCGGATTGTTTGATTGATTCTGAATTTCTTGATCCCAAGTTTAATGTAATTGATTGAATATTGTTGACGTAAAACGGTTGAAACGATCTAGTACTTGTCCAGGGAAAAAATCGACCAGTGCACACCCTTAAAAATTTTCCATTGATATGTTGAAGAATATTGTCCAGTATTACTTTGGTACTATGATTCGGTCACTTACACTGTTAGGAAAATCTGTCTTAAATTTCGTAAGAATATTATGAAGTTTTTTACATAATAATTTTATCAAATTTCATACGAAATTTTGTATGAAATATCATATTTCCACATTAAATTTGATAATTATTCATTAAATTAATAATAAATTATTAAGTTTAATACTGAAATATTAAATCAATGATGAGTTAGTGAATTGAATACTGAAATATGATATTTCATACAAAATTTCGTATGAAATTTAATAAGATTATTATGTCAAAAACTTCATAATATTCTTATAAAATTTGAGACAGATTTTTCTAACAGTGTACATATACGGAAAAATATAATACAGGTTGGTTGAAAAGTTCCTGCGCTCATCAAGAGATAGCACTGCTAGCTAAAAACTTTTTTTTCCCAAGTTGGTATATCTGTCCTGAGAACACATGCAAAGTTACAAGTCATTCTGTCAATTCATTCTTTGTTTACAAGCCATTTGAAGTTGACGTGTCATTGATTTTTCTTAATATGGAAAAAATTGAATATCGTGCAGTCATTGGATTCTTTGTTTTGAAGGGTTTAAAAGCAAAGGAAATTGATGAACAATTGTAAGAAGTGTATAAGGAGTCCTCACCTTCAAAAAGCATCGTTGAATTTTGGGCTGGTGAATTTAAACGTGGTCGTACTAGCCTTGAAGACGATCCACGCGAAGGACGACCAAAAACTGCAACCACAGCAGAAATCATTGAGCATGTACATAATATGGTTAGTGAAGATCCAAGTTTGACTAAGCGTAAAATTGCTAATGCCATAGGCATCTCAGACGAACGAGTACTCCATATTTGACATGAAGAATTACATATGAAAAAACTGTTTGGAAAGTTAGTGCCGCCCACGTTAACAATTCAACAGAAACTGGATCGAAAACAAATTTCTCAGTGTAATTTGGAGCGTTTTAAGCAGAATAAAACCGACTTCTTGCGTCGTTTTATAACTATGGATGAGACTTGGATCTACCACCATGATCCTAAATTGAAACAAGAACGTTTACAGTGGATTGAAGCTGGTTGTTCAGCTCTAAAGCAGGTGAAGTCACAACGATCAGCAAAGAAGGTTATGGCATCAGTTTTTTGGGATGCAAAGGGAATTCTGTTCATTGATTATCTCCAGAAAGGTAAAACAATCAACTCCGAATATTACTGCAGCCTTTTGGATCAGCTGAATGAAAAAATTCGTGAGAAAAGACCTGGTTTAAAGAAGAAAAAATCATTTTTCATCAAGATAATGCACCTGCTCACAAAAGTGTTTTGACGATGGCTAAATTCAAAGAACTCAAGTACGAATTGCTTGAACATCCACCGTGTTCGCCAGATTTGGCTCCTAGGGACTACTATCTCTTCAGAAATCTCGAACAATTCCTCCGTGGAAAGCATTTTTCGTCGAATGAAGAGGCCATAGCAGCCGTAGACGGTTATTTTGCAGAGCTTCCGGAAAACCATTATAAGGATGGGATAAAATTATTGGAAGATCATTGGAACAAGTGTATTGAGCTTCTAGGAGATTATATTGAATAAAAAAATATATTTCGTAACAAAAACAGTATTCTTTCATTTCGAGCGCAGAAACTTTTCAACCGACCTGTACAACAAAAATTACAAAATTTTCTAGTCAGCTAAATGCTACCCAATGGTTCTTTTCTTATACGTCGATTGGAGAAGAAAAAAGAATTTGATTCGGCACTGATTGCACTGAAAAAAAGGCAGGTAACAGTTATTAAATGATATTCTTGAATATGACCAATCAAATATTCGATAATATTAATCGAATATTCAATCATGTCCATAAATTATGTTTATAATTATCGAATATCTAATAGATATTATTGATATTTGATCAATGTAACCAAATATTTGATTGGTCATATTCAGTAATATCATTTGATAACTGTGACCTGCCTTTTTTTCAGTGTGAGCTAGTACTATCATGCCTCATCTCCCATGAAGTACTTGTGACGGAATGGTCTTTTTCCATACATGTATTTTTGTGTTTTAATGTATAAATTGTATAATTTTAATTACTTAATTATTGATTGAACACTCTTCTAATAATTGCATATGATTCAATTACCATTCGCGTAAATTGAATTCAAAACTCTTTTCGCATCATTCAATATTAAGAAAACTTGAAGAACATTCAATCAATATCTTTCTCATAGATACTTTCCTTTGATAATTTTGAGTCATAGTTCTAACTTTCAACTAAACTTCACGTGATAGATAAGACATCGTCGCGTAACACCATGTACTTGTGATGCGTCATAAGGGCAGTGCATGAACTCATTATCTATGGAGCAAAGTGCATCTTTCTAAGTGACCAAAACAAGTCTCTCCATGGTCGAGACTGACCATATAAAAACCCATGTTTTGGGCCCAAAAGTCAGTATTCGCAGTAATCGCATTCGCTCCAGTTCTTACACATCATCTTCAAGTATTCGTGTTCAACGTTCTTCTTTACTACAACTTGTTGTGTGTTTTCAAGTCTTCAAGTTAAATTCTTTTTCAAGGTGTTTGAAATATTTTGTGTTCCTTTTCAAGGTGTTTGAAATATTTTGTGTTCCTTCTCAAGGTGTTTGAAATATTTTGTGTTCTTCTTCAAGGTGTTTGAAATATTTTGTGTTCCTTCTCAAGGTGTTTGAAATATTTTGTGTTCTTCTTCAAGGTGTTTGAAATATTTTGTGTTCCTTCCAAGGATTATTGTGCCATATTTTGGATTTTTCTCTTTGTGAGTGAAAATTTGACTGAGTGAAGAAATCGTAATAATTATATTTCAATTTGTGTATAGAGCAACTTAGTTTCATCTCATATTCAAATACATTGTCTTTTAAATTCAACCCCATAGTGACGAAAATTGACTACTTAGAAAAATCTAGTTGGCTAGAATTTCTCAGATGTCAATTGAGTCTATCACTGATTAATTGTGTGGGAAATTCAGTTGGCTGGAATCTCACATATCAATTGGTAATTCCAAATTTAATTCACTCATGATTATTCGTGGGAAATTCAGTTGGCTGGAATCACACGAGTAATTGTTTGAACGTCAAAAATTGGTAGTTGTGGGAAATTCAGTTGGCTGGAATCTGGCAACTGTTAATTAGAGACTATATCAGTTAAAGTAACACCAAACAAGACAATGTATGTATTCTATTAATGGAATATGAATGAATTAAAAGCTGAAATTGAGCTTCTAAAGGATTGTATCAAAGTCAGAGAAACAAAGTTGCTTCGAAATAATTTAGATTATAAAATATGTAATGAAATCATTTTTCTTGTAAGTTTGAATTGAAAGAGCCGATAACCCCAATATTAAAGATGAGGTCGATATATGTATACAATTGAAATATGACTGATGTAGAACGAAGAGTAGAATATGACAAAAGTATGTTAAAATCTCTGATTCTGATTTAAAGTTATTGAAGTTGGCTGTAGGAGAATTGTTTCATGTAGAATTATTCAAATCTTCATTGTAATAAATCTTATATTTTTATAAATTCAATGTTTTTATTTAACTTTCCTCCTCCAATTGTTCTGTTTCTCCCCATCCTTGTCCATGACACAAAATAGGGGAACTATATTTTAAGGTGTTAATATTCTATATTAATTCCTTTGCCATTGTCATTGAAAGGAATATTCTTTGAATATCTCTGGACGTGACATACTCCTCAAATGTTGAATTAAATATTACAACTTCAATCATTTTCACAATATCATTTGTCCCAGCCAACAAAATCAAGGCAGCGCTTCTGGCAGTGGTGCTACCATTCACGTATACAGTTAAAAATCTTCTGTACATATATGGCTTCATTTATGTATGGAAATAGGAGCGCCTTGGTAGTATTTTTACTAGGAGCACTACTTGGTAGCGCTTCCTGATAATACTGGTAGCGCTGAGGTAGTGCTACGTTATAAATTGAATCATATATATGTTATGGTAGCATGCAGTCTTACGGTAATGGAAATGCTACTACGTTGCTACCACTAGCACTGCTAGTAGCGGAAACGTGAATTTGGAAGCACTTTGCTGGCTGGGGTGGAACTTTTTGAAATAATGTGTGACTTGCGGCAATATTCGACAAAATAATACTATCTCCCAGTATGACTTTTCTCTGTTTATATATGTATGTATGTATGTCTGCATATACTTCAATGTATATTGGAAACAAAATTAAATGAACATTTATTTGCCCTCTATCCAATCAATGTTTAATCGTCTCAATGAAATATTTTTTTCAATCAAATTACTTCATGTGAGATAAGTGAACAAAGTTTCAATTCAAGTGTACACTATACATTCCAACTATTTGAATGAATATTCATTGGATACAGCACAAATAGATGTTGACGTAACGCAAATGATTTTTTTTCAGTGTACAGTGGGTGGATTGAAACTGTAGAGGAATAATTCAGATAAGTCGACAAAGCTCCGCAATGATTTCCAATTCACCGTATTATATCAACATATCCTTATGTGTTCTTTTCAAAAACTCCAGTCGCACCAGAACGTTGTATATATACTATACATGTACACAGGATATTTATATGTACTGTAAACGTTCATTGTATATATACAACGTCGTCGCGGTACTTGGGAATGATGAATCGTCCCCAAGAGAACATGGGTCAGGTAGATTGATTTCAGATAAATTTACATTCAACAAGCATATGTTATTGAACATTCAATAAACCTTCACATGTCCATAGCTTTGTTTCAAATTTATCGAAGGTTTGTTGAACGTTCATGTTCTCTTCGGGGTGGACTGATATAGTGATGAATGACAGTTTCCAAATAACAACTGTATTGCAAAAATCCAGTTGAGAACTTAGGTACTCATCTAAAATCCCCATAGAGAGCTTGAAAATTTTTTGGAACTCCTGGTAATCCATGATGAAAATTTCTTATTTGAAAAAACAGAAGAAAATTGTCATAAGGAATCATGAAATGCAAGCAAATCCACAGGAAATCATCCGAACTTCTTACAGGAAAACGTGGGATTCCATCTGAATTTTTATATGGATTCTCGCCTGGATTTCTTCAATAGGAAATCAATTGTTCAACGAACTATTCGCTATTTAAATGTTCATTATTTTATAGAGCAACAGAACAAGTTTTTCATAATTCTTATTGAAGAGGATACAAAGGTCAATGAACATTTTTTCCCCAAAATATTTTGTTGTACGTGGAGAAAATGGAACATCAGTAAGTACTTTGCCGACCCGACTGGCTCGTGTTATGAAGAAAAGTCTAACACCATCGCTGACTTTTTCAATACGAATCGGTCATTTCTCCACAGTCTACTGTAAGACGCGACTGATTTATGTCCAAGTATAGTAACCAATATGATCATGATTTTGTTTCCATAACACGAGCCAGTCGTATCGAATAAAATACTCGCTAATGTTTCATTTTCTCTGTTCGCAATTTAGAATTTTGGGTTTTTTCCAACATTCATTACTATTTAGGTATTCATCCGTGAAAATTTCAAATTTCTCTCTGAATTCAGTTTTGAGTAATTGCATCCAAAAAGAACTCCATTAGTTTCGAATTGCAGTGCGTAATTTTCTATTTGGATTGTATTACAGGATGTATTGGATCATTGTTGTGGTTCACTTGTGAAATACTTACGATTTTTATTGAAACAGATGTCTGATCAAGAGAGCGAAGATGAATTGACGGCAGCGAGCACAAATGGGCAAGTGTAGAATCAGTGATGGAATTCATCTTGTTCCAAGTACATGGTTGGACAGTGAATGTGCAAATTGCCTGTGGCCAGCATATACCAACCAAATTCGTATAAATAAGGCGGTTCCAAACCGGGAAGCACCTCAAAAAAATTGGCAATGGCATGAAATAATCAAGATTTTTGGATATGCTCGTAAGTATATGGTTTTTTATAATTTAAGAAATTGACATTTTGAAACCATCTTTACGGGAAATGGGAAATATTTTATTTATGGTCAATTTATATTTCATTTTTATATTGGGTATAACTTTTATGTGTGACACTGAATATACCTTCACATTTTACACTGTTTCTGGTATTGATCGAATAGGCACAAAAGTGATTGAAAAAAGTTATTTGTGCACTACACCTTTGAAAACATTTCGAAGATTCTTTTCCCTAACAGCACACCACCAATTTCCACGTCGCATCTCCGTGGAGGCGAGGTGGATAAAAGGGAGACGTGTAAAAATATAAGGTGGTAGAACGGAGATGCGACGTGGAGGCGATGGAGAAATGTCCGGCAATCGGTGGCAGTGTTTTACGGGTTCCGAGATATCTACATTGAATTGAACTGAAATGATCGTTGAATGAAAAATTTAAAGATTCTTGAAACTTTTTTAAGATTGTATATGCTATCCCGTACAAAACCGAAGATTTCATTAAGATTGCAGAAGTCTAACGTTTAAAGTATTGAAATATTTCTGTGAGATTGCTATATGTCACACTGAGGTTTCAAACTACTTTCATAAACATTGCAATGTCAGTTAATCTTACATTCCAATACAATATTGCTTAATGATTTCTGAAATGTTTCAAGAATATTTATGAAATACTTCATCGTGATGTTTCGTTTGTAATATATCCGAGATACTGCAAATAGATAACATGTCAATTGATAGATCTTCGACATATTTCTATGAAAGGATATTGAAATGTAATGAAGGTGAAATATCGAAATGTAATTGAAACATTACTGAAAGCTATGGTGCTGTATGGGATGTCGTACATTTTGGAATCATTCTAAAGATTCATTTATTGCAGTAAGAATGAACAGAATACAAATCCGGTAGATTCGAATCAATTTGTGCGGCATTGATGAAATTTCATTTCAAAATTCTTCAAGAATTCTCGAAGAGTGCACTGTAAAAAAATTCTTTGTACAGTGACGTACTGGGGAATTTGGGGGTCTCCGCAAGTGCTAGAGACGGGGCGCCTGATCCAAACAAAACCAAAAACAAAAAAGGATCATTTTATAAAATATGATGCATGTAAATGTTGCTGAAGTTTGAATCGTTTATAAAACCAAAACGAAAATTTAAATTCATGGAATCTAACGAATCATCTGTATTCATTCCCTCGAATTGACTCTTCACAACGAGAAATATCATTTTAAGAATGTACTGCAAAATTTGGGGTCTCCAACAGCTGAATATTCCGTTGATTCGATTACAAATTGTTTCAAGAAACGATTCAAACTTCAGCAACATGCATGTAATTCTTGGGATTTTTGTTGATACTGCTTGGGCGCCCCCCCCCCCCTCAAAATGCAGGTGCTTCCCCTGCGACACTGATTGTAGATTTACAAAAAAGTTTGGAAGTTTTTTCCACAAACAATTTCTTCAGTGGATTCTCAAAAAAAGTTTAGAGAAAATCAAAAATTCTTGTTATCCAACCATAAATTTTTGGTTTTCTCCAAAATTTTTTTACGAATCTACAAAACGAATTTGTTTTTAAAAAAAACTTCCAAACTTTCTCGTGGATGCCCAAAAAATTTTTCACAGTGTGTGTTATGCCGGGATTCTCTCCTTGGCGACGCTAATGTTCCTCACTAACATTTCTGAATTCAATATCTTTGAGCAAGAAACTATACATATCATGCCTACAATTAGTTGCCCATGTATGTAGCTTGTGATAATGTTAGTAAGAAACACTAGCGCTACCAAGGAAAGAATTTCGGCGTAAATTGAGACTCGTCTCTAACGCCTGCGTCACATGGATCTAAAATTAGGAGAAAGCGAAACACGCAACTCTTGGTTGAAAGGAGAGGCGAATAATCACCTCTCTATTCAACCACGGGATCCGCGTTCCGCTCTCCGCCTTCTTTCAGCTCAATGTGACTCGGGCCTAAGGGTCACATTGCATACCCTGAGCAAAACTCACCTCATTCCACTTGGGCCGCAAGCTACACACACATCAAAATCTGTTCTTTTGCGCTGTTATTACATTATGTGGCATTCCTTCGGAAATTATCTACATAAAAGAAGAACGATATTCATAAACTCTTCATTCATAAAAAGAATTTCTTATGAACAATTCCATCAAATGAAGATCAACTCTGTTACAGCTGATCACAAGTCTGGGATGGTAGCACTCAAAGCAGCAGAAAGTATTCCCGACATTGAACATTACATCTCGGATTCTAAAGGGGATTTCAAAAAATCTCGACACGATCGGGCGAAAAAGGTTATAGAATCGGATTCTGACTCTGATTCATTGCACAATCATACTGCCCATCCTGAGAAAGGAATAAAAAAATCTCATCAAAGCCAAGGTACAAATATAGAAGCGAATAAACGTAGAATTGAAGAAGTCATAAAATTACCACCATTCCCTCCGGTAACGAGTAATACGCAGTCCATGCATAAATCATCAACAAACTATCAGTATAATACAACTTCAAATCAAGGTTTGTACTTGGTCCAGTTTTGCATGTTATTGAAGTTTGGATTGCTTATTGGAACGGATCAGTAATCCAATAACTAAATACTCAGCTGTTGGAGACCCAAAATCTTACAGCCTATTTTTTAGACGATGTTTGTACTCCTGAAGAGTTAAGGGGAGGCTCTCATTTGAGAGCCCCGAAAAAAGGTCATTTCCTCGAATTTTTTTTCTCATAGAAGAAAATGAACGAAGAACTCAAACTTTTTGTCGCTCCTTCAACAGTTTGAAAGTTATGAAAAAAATTTCTTTCATTGAAACATAATGTGATAATATTTGTTAACACCGCTTCTAATGTGAACATCTCAAAACCGTACTGGCCGCTGTAGCACTTGCAGAAGAGAATAAAAACAAATCATCGGAAAATTTTTGTGAAACATATAAGTATGATTGGAGCCCCTACTAGAATCATCAATAAAAGTCAAAAATTGAAACCACCGGAGGCATATGAATTTCTCGTTTCTTTTTGTAATGATTTTTTTCACTCTTCACAGTACTGTGAAGCAAAAACTAACGCATATATCACCTTGATTGTAGTAGGAACTCCAATGAATTGAATGTATTTTAAAACAAAGAAAAGGAAAGAGGCGATCTATCAGGTAGTTTTTGAGTAATCTTGGCCAACAGTTTGAAAAACTTTTTTATCGAGCAAACGCCTCTAAGGTTTCAGTATGCGAATGTCCTGATTAAAAAACAAATTGTTTGAATGCACCTCAAGACTCATTCAATAAGTGTCAAAGAACTCAAGTTCTCAATTTCCTTCCTGCTCTTCATGAAAACAAAAATTTAAGAACTTCACCCTTTTTCAAAGTTCGCCTGATAAGAACCTTCCCTTAATTCGAAGAGATAAACACCGATGATTTATCAGATTTTGTGTGTCGGAATTCCCGTTCTGTCAAGGGCGTATCCAGGGGAGGGGGGTCTGGAACTTCCCCCCCCCCCAATTTCTGAACTTCTCCCTTCTTATATATCTGTATATTTCATATATACAGATATACACCCATAATATGGACCCCTCCCAAAAAAAAATCCTCAATACGCCCTTGCGTTCCGTTTTTGTAAACGATTCAAACTTTAGGAACGTAGTCTTTCATTATATTACATAAAGACACGCGTTATGAAAAGTAGTACCTTTGGTAGTACCTTCTTATTTCAATGAACATTAGTTTTGAGGAGCTATTTCACTTAATTGCTATTAAAAAATTCAATGAAATGGGTGAAATCTCCTTACATATCAACAGTAATCATTGAGTACACTGAAAAAAAGGCAGGTAACAGTTATCAAATGATATTCTTGAATATGACCAATCAAATATTCGATATTATTAATCGAATATTCAATAATGTTGATAAATTATGTTTATAATTATCGAATATTCAATAGATATTATTGATATTTGATCAATGTTATCAAATATTTGATTGGTCATATTCAATAATATCATTTGATAACTGTGACCTGTCTTTTTTTCAGTGTAATATCAGAGTATTTCGATTCATTAGCCTCTGTTGGGATGAAACCATTGAAACCAATGGTTCAAAAATTTTGTCATTTTTTCGGTCAATGCGATTTTGATACTGTAAACATGTTTTGACCTGTGGATTCTGAACGGCTACAATTTGGGACAGCCCAACGTTCAATTATTCTGCCTCTTTCTAGCAACAGTTTGTGGGCATGTCTCTCTTGTACGTTTTTCATATATATTTCATCCACACTGTTAGAAATTTCTGCATTAATTTTAATGTATTTGCTGGAAGTTTTTTTCAAATACGCACATGGATTGAGTTTCATACACATTTTACATTAAATTCAATGTAAACTATAGCAAAATCTATATTTTTTCAATTTTTTGGTACATGAAATTTGTTGTAAAATGTGTATTGACCTGAATTCATGTACTGTATTGGGAAAAACTTCATAATATTCCTGACAGTGCAGTAACCATACACGCAGAAAAAAGTTACCTAGAAAATTACTACACATTAAAGTAAAGTAGGGACAAAATCACATGGTGAGGTTATGTATGATGTTCCGCCATCAAAATTACTATACTCTGTACTACAGAGCAACAGCCCTAGTGAAAATGAATCATATATGCCCCATATATGACCCATATATGCCCCATATATGCCCCATATATCCCCCACATATGGAAATTTTCAGTATCGACCATATATGGTCCATATATGGATCATATATGGGACATATATGCTGTACATATGGGGCATGTATGGGTCATATATGGTCATATATGAATCTTATATGGCTCATATATGTTCTTCATAAAATGCATATATGAACCATATATGGGTCATATATGGGTCATATATGATTCATTTCCACTAGGGAGGATTCTGGCATGTATTGATAGGAAGTATAGTAATTTTAATGACAAAACATAGAACAGAACCCTATCGTGTAATTTTGCCTCTACTTTACTGTGAAGTGTAGTGATATTTTAGGTAATTTTTTTTGCGTGTAGGCAAGGCCGCTCGTCTATTCGCTTTCAGTAGCCGAATGAGAAACACCACAAAATCGTTGGAGTCCACATCTGCACCCGTATAAAATCAGGGTACATGAAATCATTGTTCAACCATGTTTTAAAATCCCTTTCTATTTGGTTTAACGTCAATATCACACGTGTTCACGTCACTACAGATTCACCAAGTACAAGAAGTGGAGATAAATATATATGAAGTCGAATATATCGGAAGAAAGTTCCCCAAGCAGCATGAGGAGGAATGATAATGCGCACAATATACTATAGACATGCTCAGTAGATCATCATCCAAAACAATCTCATTTGGGGGTTCTAAGCATGTTCATATCATATCGGAAACATTCGTGTGCCTCTTGGGTCATAGTTAGCTCAACAGAATATTCAGTGCACTGTTGGAAATTTATGATTGAACTTCTAATCACATATAATTGAGGCAAAAGTTATACACGTAACTGAAAAATGTATTGAAATCCCAATTACATTTTAAGGGGGTATTCTGGTCTGAAAGCACGAATTTTAGGCGTTTTTTCAAGTGCGATAAAAAAAAACCAAGTACATTTTTAGTATCTATTTTTCCCTCAGATATTTATACATGTTCTAACAATAAACACTGAAATTTTCAGAAAAAAAATCAAGAATTAAAAAAGTTACAGATGGACAAAGTAGGGGGTGAAAAAAAAAATCATGCACCCTGGTTGACATGATTGCGGTGGTTCTAGTGATCTGAAACAAATAAAACCGGAAGATTCTGAATCAGTAAGGATGCCGTTATCGTCCGTACCTCGGAGAAGAAAAAAAAAATTTTTTTGGCAAAATAGCGGCTGTTTGAAAAGAAAAATTCAATTTTTGACCTGTTTTTTTCACTTTTGCGAATTTTTAAAAATAGTAAAAAACAGAATTTTTACATAAATCTGGTAGGGACGATAAAGGGATGTGCAGAGAAGGTCCATACCAAATTACAAGTGAATCGGTCCATTAGAATTTGAGATATCGTGTCATCCGTGTTGAAAAAAGTAGTTTTGAGAAAAACGCGTTTGAAGATTCGAGCACAATTTCAGACAATCCAAGTCACATAATGGCACGTTATACTTACATATTTTCAATCAGCGATTCCTGCTCCATACAATTGGCCTTCTTCCACTTCAAAAAAAGAATTTTCCGATGTCCTTTCTGCCAAACGAGCTGTTCTAGCTTCCTTAGAAGCATCAGAAGCTCGTAATTCAGAACGCTTGATACGGGTGTTGTCACGTTTAACATCAAACGCATGAGCTTCTGGACCAATTTTTATTCCCATGACGTTCATCATTTTCAAAATTGGTAAAAACCCTTCATTAAAAATGCAAACTGCTATATAATTTGCAATTTCAATAGTGCGTGTTCCCGCATGTATATGCTTCGGTGCAAAAGTCCATATCAATGAATTCAACGATTCATTATTATTTTGAGTTTCTGAACCCAAACATCGCAGCAATAAGCTCTCTGAAGACAAATTTTCGTAAATCGGCTTTATAACTTTTAACACTTCGCCTCTTAAAGGAGGATCATCGTGAACGAAGTCATCTAATTTATCTTCAGCTACTGCCTTTTGCCATTTACACCAACTCTCCGGACCAGGTGGACAATACATGTGTTGTGAACTTCGTCTGATATAGACAATCCTTTTTTTTCTGTGCAGTTCTTGAGAACTGTTTTGAAATGCTCTAGAAGTCAGTGTGCTATCTGGGTTGAAACTAAATTGGCAGAAATTGGCTTGAACCGAACTCTAAATATTGAACGATTTCGACAAAATACGTTACAACGACCTTTGAACATATATCGAATATTTGGGGGGCTTATGAGAGGAATTTCGAAAAATCCTTTTGAGAACATATTCTTGAAGGTCCAAACTTTGAAAATATGCACAAAAAAAAATCGATTTTTTCAAAATTCTAGACCAGAATACCCCCTTAATGAAATTTCACTTTCGGAAATATATATTAAGGTATGATAGAATACAGCAAAAGTTGAGAATTCAGTGACGTGTCAATGAATTCTTATATCAAATACCAAAAATGTGAAATTTCATGTACAAATTTCCTCGACAAGTATATTGAATTTAAAGACATTTCTAGCAGATTGAACTTGACCATATTTCATTAAGTCTATCGAATATTCTGATGACGCAGCTAAATACTTTAATTCGCTCTATTCAACTACCCAGCCAACAAAATCCAGGCAGCGCTTCTGGAAGCGATGCTACCTTCTACTTATACATTTAATAGTTCCTTGTACATATCTGGCTTGATTTATGTGTTGAATTGGAAGCAACTTGGTAGTATTCCTCTGGGAGCACTACTTGGTAGCACCCCGTGGCAATACTGGTAGCGCTGAGGCAGTGCTACATTATAAATGGAAATATATATATGTTATGGTAGCAAGTGTCAAAATCCTGGAATGCAAATTTGGGAGCGCTTTGCTGGCTGGGTACATATGTATAGATGATAGTATTTTTCTCTTCCCGGTGCTTATAACTGACCCTTAAAAAAATATTCCGTTTACAAAACTGAAAACTTACACGTATGAATACGATTTTTGTGCATTGCAGGATTGAAATTATTCAATGTGAATATTCTTCAATTCCCGATCATTTGATTTTTATTCTGATTTTCAAAATTATTCTGATTTTGAGACATTGATAATATTTCAACAATAGAGTGTGAGAATGAAAAAATTCTAAATCCAAATTATATGTAGTCTCATATACTTTTGTTTGAGACTTGCTGTTCACATTTTATTGTTGGAATACTATTGATATTCCAAAATCTAAATTGATCAACAAAATTTCAAGGTTACTTCGATTCAATCTTAGAGCATATACAGGGTGTCCCATTTTAATTTTTATATCGGAATAACTCAAAAACGAGGAGTTTTGGAGGAAAATGTTTCGAACAAAAGTTGTGAGATTCCGAGGGGGACATCTGATGGTGACCTTGACTTTGGCCTCGGATCTCAACTTCAAGGTCATTCAAAGGTCAACTTTTGTTTCTTGAAAGAAATTCCCTATTTTTGACTGCAGATTCAGATTTGACGTTGGAAAACAAGAAACTTTTTTCTGAATCATTTTTCCGAATCCCGGACAGATGGCGCTCTAATCGATGAAATATGAGTTTTATGAAACACTCGGAATCGCTTTCTGTGTAAAACGGCATTCAACTCTCCAGTGTTTTTTTTCAGCTTCTGAGGATTACCGTCACCATCGGAGTTACCCAATGTGCACCACGAGGAGGTTGAGCGATCGGATTTCACACATCTATGTGGCCCTGAAAATTTGATGAAACCCCATAAGTAAAAATCCAAAGTGGTAAGATCCGGAGACCTAGCTGGGATTTTCCATCGACCAATATTGACAATTATGTCTGTTCGCAGTACCGTTACTGTGAATTGTTGCCAAACACAAGTACACAACAATACTTGTGTTTATCATGAACAAGAAAGTTCATACTAGAGCATTGTTTACAAACATAAGTGAAACGGAATGTTTAATATCCTTCATTCATTCACAAATTCTTTTCGATATACGATTCAAACTTGAAGAAGATCTTTGATCAGTGTTGTGAAGGTCTCAATACCATGGATTATCCTTGGGGTGGAATACTTGATATTCTCCTGATACTAGGAGAATGTCGACGTAATTACGCTGCAGCATCAAGATTGTATGGAGAGAGGTATCCAAATAGACGCTAGCCTTCACTTCAGGCGATACGCTCAATAGAAAGACGAGTTAGAAGAATGAATATCCCACGAGTCAGAAGGCGTTATGATGGAGATCGTATGGATGCACGCTCAGTAGCCGTTTTAGGAATGGTGCACCTGAATCCTCACGTTAGTACCAGAGAAATCCAGCACCAATTAGGTATCCCAAGGTCAACGGCACACCGCATACTAAGATCTGGTAAATATCATCCTTACCACATTACATTGGTGCAAGCATTGAGTGAAGATGATCTTAGACGTAGGGTTGAATTCGGTCAATGGGCCTCGGAGCAACCGCCTGGTTTTTTCAATTACGTGATGTTTAGTGATGAGGCAACATTTCACAGTAACGGTGTCATGAACAGACATAATTGTCATTATTGGTGAATTGAAAATATCAGATGGCATCGACAAGTTGACAATCAACATCGCTGGACTCTGAATGTGTGGTGTGCGATTTTGAATGGTCAAATCATTGATCCTTATTTCTTCCAACATATTGTCAGTGATGCCAGTATTCCCTAGAAAAATCTTCAGATTTTTTGGCATTGGTCATTTCTTTCTAAATTGAAAATATGATTGGCCGGTTATACAAGAAATAACCAATCATCAGATGCTGAAGATTTTTCTGGGGAATACTGGCAACGCTGCATACTGTTAGGAAGGAAAATTATCTGCAATTGATTCGGGACAAATTGCCAAGGATGTTGGAAGATGTTGATCTCTACACACGGAACAGGATGTGGCTTCAACATGATGGGGCACCACCTCATAACGCTGCAATTGGCAGAAATTTCTTAAACACATCTTACCCACACAGATGGATTGGTCGCGGCGGATACATCGCCTGGCCGTCTAGGTCTCCGGATCTTACCCCTTTGGATTTTTACTTATGGAGTTTCATCAAAGATGTAGTTTATGAAAGACCACCAACGACCAGAGATGACATGAAACGCCGAATACAAACTGTCTGCCGAACAATTCCACGTCATGTGCTTTTGTCGTTAGGAGCACATTTTCAGAGACGAATTAGGTTATGCCAACAGGTCAACGGTGCAAATATCGAACATTTGATACGGTGAATTTTCATACATATTGCAGAGCGTTTGTCGTGAAAAATTACACACCTCTACAGTCCAGACAATCGACCCTTTTCAGGGCCACATAGATGTGCGAAATCCGATCGCTCAACCTCCTCGTGGTGCACATTGGGTAACTCTAATGGCGACGGTAATCCTCAGAAGCTGAAAACAAACACTGGAGAGTTAAATGCCGTTTTACACGTAAAGCAATACAAGTGTTTCATAAAACTCATTTTTTATCGATTAGAGTGCCATCTGTGCGGAATTCGGAAAAATAATTCAGACAAAAGTTTCCTGTTTTTCAACGTCCAATCTGAATCTGCAGTCAAGAATAGGGGATATCATTCAAGAAACAAAAGTTGACCTCGGAATGACCTTGAAGTCGAGATCCGAGGCCAAAGTCAAGGTCACCATCAGATGTCCCCCTCGGAATCTCACAACTTTTATGGGAAAAAATTTCCTCCAAAACTTCCTTTCAACTAAACTATAGAAAACGGGCTGGATTAGCACTCCATATATATATACTCTAACATTGAAATCGTGGGTTGGGGTCATCCATAGAGTTGCATCACCCTGATTTGAGCATAGGTACAGCACGAAAAATTTACACATAATATCAAATAATTTCAGTATGATCAAAGTATAATCGAAGTTGCTAAGGAATATCCATTTTGTGTACATCAATATATACGCCTGTCCTTTGGATTCCTCCCAACAAATTATTGTTTCTAAAAACGTGGGAATTGAACTTCAATTAGTTGTTGGATTCATGCAATCATGTCTATCAGCAGAAAAATGTCGAGTTTTTTTTTTTTACTAGGGACGCTGATTGTCTCAAATTTTCTTTCGAAAATCGCAATTTTTCTTCATTTTCATAGCCATTTTCAGTTTAGATGACATTGCTATCCGATTCTGCATAAAATTTCACTCCTTGAACAAGGGTTCAAAATTGAATTCAGATCATTATGCTTGAAGTTATTGTGAGTTGAAAATTGAAAATCCTAACCCTAGTAGCACCAGAACGTTGTGCATATACTATGCACATTCATAGTATATCTAGAAGTACTATGAACGTGCGCGGTACTTACACAACGTTCGGGTGCTACTTGAGGATTTGCACCCGTGTAGAGGCCGTCTGTGCTGAGTAGAGGTACCCCAAGAGAACACGGGCCAAATAGATCAACTGTAGGTTGATTTTAGATAAATTTACATCCTCCGAACGTTTATTTAACCTTCAAATGTCCATAGCTTTATTTTACACTTGATGAAGGGTTTTTCGACGTTGGTGTTCTGTTGAGGTACAGAGTTCTCGGCTTAATTTATATCCAATGATATGTTACACTGTTGAAAATCGTCTACTATAATCTCTAATTCGTTTCAAAAACTGACTAGAATAATATTCATTTCGTGGCTTACTGTCCCTCAAGAAGGAGCGTTTCCTCTAGAAGGACAAATTTACCCACTTTTCGATTGTCTTATAGTCGAACTAGTGCGTGGGTCTTCTTGAAACATACATTGAATATACAAAAAACATTATCAATCATATTGGAAGTAATCCTAAACTCTTTGATGATGAATTCAAAATGTGTTGCTGATAGAAACAGTTGGACTTTGATTAAATTCGGCTTTTGTTCATTTCAATTTGTTTGTCTCTAGCGTTTCTGGCAGGGATGTATTCACCAATGCAGTGTTGATAATTCTATGATTGGTTTATAACTTTTATTGGTGAACATATGCGAAATTATTTTTACTGAACTTATTGTACCTTACGACAACATTGAGGACAATTCGAACTTGGAAAATTATCAAATGCTTTTCCCTTTCCTATTTTTCTCAAAAATGGATCAATTAAATAAAAAATAATGAATACCCGCATTTTCTTCACAACTCAAGGGGAATGCAGATGTTCATTATTTCCCATTTAATTCATTCGTTTACGAGAGGATCTAGTAACTTCCTTAGGGTTTTTGCAATGCCCTCGAGAGCTTTCCGTAGAAAAGAGGGAGTGTTCCTACCCAAAATACTCGAAAATCATGCAATAAAATGGGATAAAACAATCAGTCAGACCTTCCACTCGTGTGGAGGAAAGTCCGGCTGTTTGTTTTATTCTATTTTATTGAATCATCTTCGAGGGTTTTCGATAGAGAGACCTAGTAACCCTAGGATCTACGGGATGTTCTCAAGGATTCAATAATCTTATTATTGACCTAATGTACCTTCAATAAATCCATCGAGTTTTCAATGTTCCACCTCAAAAAAGTGTGTCATACAATGATTTATGATTCTAACAATTCGCAATGTTCGGAGAAGAAATTTTTTTCGTTTAACTTATTGGAATGTTTATGGAATCACACGTTTCAAATATTCATTAGATCTCATACGTTTATTTGATGTTCGAAATTGTGAATCAAATAATGAATTCTTATGTAGATGTCCCTTCAAAGAAGAAAGCCAAATTAAGTACTCCATCCATGTCTCACCCAGAAGTTCTGAAAGTTCAGCCGACGCATGTTGTCAGTGTGCCCCATGCCGCGAATGGAACCAAAACTACTAGTACGAACAGTATTATTAGTAGCAATAGTACCGTCAAGTCGAGCAGTAATAATAATTCAAATGGTATTGATATAGGTAATAAAATAAAATATCTTAACTACGTATATTGCGCTGAGAAAATTGTAGAAGATACCACTATACTAGTATCGTAATTGCAACATATACTTCTGCTTTGCGGTTTGGCATGATACTTATGCTCATGGTTGCTAAAGGTACACGAATTACTTTTATACTTTAAAGAACTATGAGCATACAGTATACACTGAAAGAATTATACAACGATTACTAGAAAGAATAGTACTTTGGTGACAGATATTTCAAAATTGTAATAAGATTATGATAAACTGTTTAAGTTACCATGGAAACAATAGGTTAACATAAGAATGATCTCTGAATTGCGAGTCATCACTCACTTCCTATGCAAAAGTCGCGATGAGAACTAGAACGAATTGTAATCAATCCCATGCACTTTTCTCCGTGTAGTGCCTAATCTCATAGCGCAAGTATAAGTTGCTATCACGATACTAGTATGGTGGTATCTTTCATAAAATTTTCTCAATGTAAATGTTTCATGAGGACACTCATGCCCAAAAGTTGAGCACAATTAAATATCACAATATATGTTACATATTCATTGCAGTATTCAAAGAGGAAGTCATTCGGAAATTGAACATAATATATCATTACATGAAATCATTAAACAACCGTTCCGGTGCAATGGAAGCGAGAATGAATGTAATCCAAAGGAATGAAAACGAATTGAATTTGGAGGAATTGAAATTGCCACTGAACTCGGAATCTGATGTGACTGAATTAGAAGGAAATTTAAATGATGCAGAGTTCTTTAATAAATTCGTAAGTATTTCACATTGGATTGTGCATGATTTGTTCAAGAAAGTATGCTGCAAATATTGCATACGTATGATGCGTTCATACTCTAATGAGCAAGTGACTAAACTTACATCATCCAAACTTCTTCTGGAAACAGTCTGTGATGTACAAATACGTCAGAAAATCGATTGAAACACGTCCACATTATCTATTCGTGTTCACAGTAAACAAAATTTGCATGAGGTAATGGGTTTAATTGACAAACTCAAGACATCTATATTAATTTAGTTGGAATAACCGAAAACTTCGATCATAGCAATTGGAAAAAATTGTTGGATGAACTACCCTAGTAGCACAGAATATTCATCAAACATCCTAAAGCTGTTGATAGGATATTACATGTTCTACGGACATTCGTAGAATGTTTTCCGTAAATTGTTCCAAGAGAACATACAGCTTCTAGATGAAATTTAAGTGCATTTGTACGTACTGTTACGTCCAGGGAACGTCCAGTGGATCACCAAATGGCCATACGTACAATGAACCTCTATTCAACCTTCTTTGGAGCTTCGCGTTCTTTTGAGTTTCGTGTTAATTGGGTATGAACACAGGTTGTCGTGTTTTTCGATCAACCTGATCAGTTGAAATGACTGGAAATTTTCTGAGTGCATTCATTCAAAATTCCAGACAAAGTTGAATCCACTATCTATTGATTGTCCAAAACCGGGTGTCCACAGCCTGGAAATTCTAAGCGTCTCATTGGTCATTCTATTCAACGCGAATTCGTGGTTCGTCAACTTTATTAGAGTTCCAAGGATGCAGGAACCCTGAAAACGCGGCCAAAGTTTCCAATATGTGGCGTCCGAAGAGGGTTTATGATTTGTCTAGCGTGCCCTGACATGTCCGAAATACATCCGAAACCCACGTAACAACAGAAGTTCAAAGTATATACGAAATAGAAACGTTAGTGTAATCTACGAATCAGATACGAAGAACAATGAACGTTCATAGAATAACCGAATAAGAGAGTTTTAAATATACTTAGAACGTTCATAGTACATTGGAAATGTAGGATATTCATTCAATCGACGTTTGATTGAGGTACCGTCGTGTATTCGATCACATACATTCGATGAATAGCGCCTGTGAAGCGTTCTCATTGGAAGGTGTATAGTATATTCATAGTATATTCAAGTCCTACTTGGGAAATGTTTTACAACGTCCAATGTTCGTCCAGTTGTCCGATCGATATCCATCTGTTGCAAACTTCCGGACATTTATCCCATGTTAATCAATTGTCTCACGCTAATATACACTTATGGAAATCACAATAAATTGTGAAACCAAACGTGAATAAGATCAAAAAATCATACATGATGTACTCTTAAGGTGCGATTATACGCGTGCAACTGGCGCATGAGACCAAATTTTTCACATGAGAAGACAGAACAGGTCCCAAGCACCTCTATTTTCTTCTTACGGTTGTCGCATGCGACAGTCGCACGCGTGTAATGAACCCTCAACAAATAATAATCATTGTCACTTTTTTCACTAGGAATTACATTACACTCTAATTTTGCTTGGATGGAATAATTATTCCTTATGTATACATTTCCTGCTAGAAAGGAGCGTGATATGTGGGAAGTACTTTAGGGGTCGTCCATAAGCTACGTGGCCAATGAAGGGAGGGGGTAAGATGAAATGCTATGCTGACCTACGTGGGGAGGGGGTGGTTCCGAGCCACGTGGTTTTTTCAATCTTGTATTTAGAAGAAAATTCGGCACATTTACTCAGAAAAATAATTCATTTGAATATGAACTGGATAAGGAATTCCTTGATTTTGATCATTATAAAAATCATTGATTATTTTTTTCAGTCTAATATATGAATTACCATGATATATGGATAAATTGTCATTTATTGGAAAAAAAACTACGTGCCCATAGGGGAAGGGGGGGGGGTGAGACTAAAAGCCACGGTAGACCACATGGGGCGAGGGGGGGGGGGACAAAAAGTTGCAAAAATAGGGCCACGTAGTTTGTGGACGACCTCTTATTCGCATTTCTTTGGTTTTCAACAACTAATACCCTTGTGAAAACGAAGCGCTAACTTATAGCGTGGAAGAACCAAAAAATTTCACAATCTTCTTCTGTTGGGACGTGTAATACTCGCGTGCTGTGAATTGTTCAAATCATATGTTTCATATACGCTTTATAAACTGTCGATCCCGTTTCACATACGCTTCATATACCGTGATACGTGAAGAGAACATGAAGCTCCAACAAACGTTCAGAATAGATCAACATAGATCAGACTGATACTGCGTTGGGGCTCAAATTCAGATTCATAAACGTTCGACGAAGGTGTGATGAACATTGAAATGTCCGCTGGAAAATGGTTGCAAGAAAAGTTCATAGAACGTTCATGTAAGATTCGCCGAAGATTCATTCGACTTTCAATTTTTCAATATAAGTTTTTTTTCAGGTATGTTTTCTCCACGAAAGAATGAATAAATAAAGAAGTTGCAATTAAAATTATAATTCCCTCTGAAACATGCCAAATTGCCACTCAGATGAATCTTCGGCAAAGCTTCAATGAACGTTCTATGAAACTTTCTTGCAACCATTTTCAAGCGGACATTTCATCGTCCATCAGACCGTCGTTGAACGTTTATGAATCTCAATTTGAGCCCCAACGGAGCTTCAGTCCGATCTGTATTGATCTGTTCTGAACGTTTGTCGGAGCTTTATGTTCTCTTCGGGTACACAGAAAAAAAAATTTATTCCAATCAAATAAATATTTATTTGCCCTGTATCAAAGAAATATTCATTAGAATTAACAAAATATTCTTTGGGACAACAACAATTTATTTGAATCAAATGAACGATTAAAACTATTTATTTGATTCAAATAAATTATTGTTGACCCAAAAAATATTTTGTCAATCCTAATGAATATTTCTTTGATACAGGACAAATAAACATTTATTTGACTGAAATAAATTTTTTTTTCAGTGTAGTACATCACATCAAGCATGTGTTAATCATATCTATTCTGACTTCGAATAATATTCTTGAGTGGGCAATATCAACCACGGTTATTCATTAAATAAAATCCTCATCTGCCATGATGGAAGTCACCGGTTCGATTGTCACGAAGGGGTTTAATTATATTATTTGGGACTTTTTTATTTATTAATGGGACTTTTGACATTGACGCGCTTCCTTTGTTTCAACTTTCGTTTCAAATGCATCTCGAATCCCTTCTATTCTAGCTCCACATACTTCTCATTAATGATTCTGTTACGATCAAGCATGAACTGATTTGTTTACACTTCTCTTCCGCTTTCAGTTTCACTAAGGTTGACTTAGATTACTTTTTAAGCCTTCAAATATCGTACTGCAATGAAAATAATCCTTGTCACGTGTTCCAATAGGTCAATACATTGAAACGAATAGGAGGGAGCACGTATGAAGACCTCACGATCAATATTTTGAAAAAAGTAATAGCAAATGTACTCGCGGAAGAGTATAGTTTAAAGGGGTGGAAACATAAGAAACCCTTCAATCTTCTCACTCTCAATAAAGGCATCCTTGGTAAGTCGATTGAACATTTCATTATCAAAATAATACGTAAGATATAGAATGTTTCCGACATTCATGCAAAACTGAATACATGTGTCGTTTTTCTTGTTATTGAGTTTGGAAAATTTGTATTAATGTTGGAAGTATCCATAGTCTCCTATTGATATGCCTTATGAAATAGTCAATGTTGAGGTATTTCAACCCATACAGCATTGACGAATTTCAAAATCTTTAGAAAATATCCCCTTGGTGTTCCGATATGTGATATCGAAAAGTACATTCTATAAAACTTCGAAAACCTTATATTTTTCATCTATTGAACCCATTTAGTACCAAATGTCCTCGATTTCCATGCAACTTTCAACGCTGTAATTTTTTATTTGAACATCGTAAAAAAAATTCACAACGTTCATATCCGATGGTTTCAACTCTCCTTTTTCGAATACCGTAATCAGAATAAGGCTAGGATTTTATGGGAAAGAGTTATTCATGGTTTCGTTGAAAAAACCGCTGATTTTCATGATTTGTACACGAAAATTCTATTTTTTGATAAGGAAGTATAGGTACCTCCGGCCCCACTATGCGAAGCTAATTGTGTATAGATGCATTCAAAATATCAATTTCTTCAACGAATTATTCACACTTCATGAATTGTTTACTTTCTGTCAAGAATATGTTTCCGTATCTGTCAACTATCTGTTTTCACCACCGAGCGCTAACCTCGATCCATAAAGCGGCAAGCTTCAAATCAAAGAAACGACGACACTCGTATCAGTGTCGTGATTTTCTCTACACACACTTTCTTTCGTACTAACCCAAGGCTTTGGTCTGGTTTTTCAATTGTTTCCATTTTATTGAATCAACTCTGAATTAAATGAGTGAACAGATCTAGTAACTCTAGGGACTACAGGGCCAGAAACCAAAACGAACGAGTCCATGATCGCCCAATCTAATGGACACAATGCGATGCATGAACAATGGGCCAATGTTTGTACCATTAGAATGGCTAGTACATGAATATTATCAATTATTTTACAATCATTGATGTACAACAGTCGCATAGAATTCATTACTGATTGTGCTATAATGTGTACACTTCTCATATTATTAATTGTACAATTTCGTATCAATTCGCGATTGGGCATTGATGCAGAAAAAATGTACTATCGTATTCTAGTTGTGATCAGTGATCTCAGATGAGCTCTGAAATGAGGGGAAGAGTATCCCTCACCACTAAGCCATATATATATGTAACATATGTATGGGTGCCACCAATACATATGTTACATATATATGTCATAGTGGTGGGGGATACTCTTCCCCTCATTTTGGATCTCATGTGAGACCACTGGTTGTGATTAGAAGTGGAAGATATTGTGCACAATCAGGTGTGATAAAAATCGAAGAACAAAACTCAATTGATTATCGTATAATTTAATGTTTATGATAAATATAAATGTGAAATAGACAGTAATTAAGTGCATGTCGGAGATTGAACTCTGCAATAAATATAAATTTGAATTCCTCAAAAACTGTCATTACTAGGAAACGACATTATGAAAAATTTTCGACATTTCAAGGGTACTGATTTCACAAATTCTCTTATCGTCGTAAATAATCAGTGATAGATGTGACAGTTATTATGCTCAAAAAATATAAGCTTGGAAGTAAGGAAGAAATTCTTGAAAAATTACGTTTGGAGCACAGCACTATATGGTTGCGAAACTTGGACAATGGGGAAAACTGATCAACGAAGACTTGAAGCTTTTGAAATGTGGTGTTATAGGAGGATGCTCAGAATAAAATGGATAGACAAAGTCAAAAATGAAGAAGTACTCGAGCAGATAAATGAAGAAATCTTTTGAAACACATCGTGAAAAGAAGAAGCAATCTTATAGGACACACATGATGGTTTATATGGCATGAGAGTTTATTGAAAACAATATTGGAAGGGAAAATAAATGGTAAAACTGGTAAAGGTAGACCTAGAGCAAGTTATATGAAGCAAATTGTACAAGACAAGGGATGTAGTAGATATGTAGAAATTAAACGTTTGGCGGATAATAGACAGGGGTGGAGGGTTTCATCAAACCAGCCGTAAGACTGATTACTTCATGATGATGATGATGATGATGATGATAGATGTGAACGATGATGATAGATGTGAACTCATATTTATAGTCTAATTCTGCTCTGAAATTTTATTATTACTCATTGAAAATTTTCGGTGAACGCATAATTTATGAAAAGAGTTGGTGCAACCATTTCAAATATTCAATGTAATGTATAAATTATTTGATAATATGATTGAGTCTTTACAACGCAATCCAAGTGTGTTTTTAAACTACGTGTGATGTACTGAAGATGATATAATGATGGAAACATCATGCGGTCGTCTACAATACCTGCATGATTGGTCAATGATGTGTTCACTTCTCATATAGCTAATTATTGAATCGTGAACGATTTTAAAGTATTCATGGTTGTACAGTAGACTCTCGATTTAAGCACCATCTTTGTCTTTTTCTCACATGAGATTGCATCCCAAGTAGAATAAGGACACGGATGGTGCTTAAATCGAGAGTCTACTGTAAAAAGATTGGCCCATTTTGTTTTCTTGGGGATACTTTTAATTTTGTTCCACAATTTAGTGATATAGTTTTTTGTCATTATTGAATTGTTTTGGGCAGCCAGGTGTGTTACACATTCTACTGTAATAATACATTCTTCTATTATGTTTTTAGAAGCCGTAAAGTCAGCTTTTCCGAGTACGACCGACCATGGAATTTCTATTGTTATAGCAGGTTGGTTGGTGAGAGCAAAGGCGAGGAGGATCCGACAAGAGACCAAGTAATTATAAATTTTTCAAATCAGATCGGTTATGGACCCTATAGTAAAAATGATCTACATAAGACCACTTATAAACCAGATATGGTCATATATGGATAAAGGTTTCATATATGACCGCATATAATATTATCAAAATATCTAATTCAAATATCATCCATATTTAATGAATATACGGCGCGTGTGTGAGCCGTATATGCATGAAGATTGAAATATATATACCGTATATGTGGCATATACCTATGCATGAAATATGGATTAAATATGGATTACATGTGAACCAGTGTTCTCAGATTCCACTCAGCAATGTTACGACGGTATGAGCAGGGTTCGAAAAAACGCGGCTTCTATCAATTTCATCCTAGCCAGTGACAAATATTGGTTTAAACCAGAGAGGTGAAATTCCCATATAACAATGCGTGTTAAACATAAACATGGTTTCTTATCGAAATTTACTCGATTCCGCCGCTTGTAGCGCTAAGTATCCGATTAATGACATGATGGAATCACGTGATCTACACTGCCGTGCTTAAGAAAAAGGCAGTAAGTTAATTTACTGCCTTTTATTAATTTTGATGCCAATGTATTTCTTCAACGATTTTCTACATATCAATCATAAAATGAGTTATCAAGAATCTTAATTCAAGAAGATATTAATTGTTTAAGTTTGTCAAATATGTCCAATTGATTACATTACACAAGTGTAAAAGCACTAAATATATGTTCCAAAGGGAAAAAGCAGTAGTATTCAAATTATCCTGCGTTCATTCATTGAAACATTCAAGTACTGCCTTTTTACGCTACCGTTGTTAGGTAAAAGGATCAACCTTCAATTGATATAATTATTTTTATGAAAATTTCCAAAGTTTGAATACTTTGGTCATAGTTCATTCACAGTACTATTCCCACCTTGGACAGACGGGGACGTACTAATTGCAGAGATGTATGGATACACAATGCCCTTAAGGGCCATAGAGCATCAGGAGATTGATAAATTTTTGCTACGTAGTTTTTCAACAACTGAGCAATGGTCACAAATTTTGAATATGCGCTGCTAGGAACACAGCACAGAATACAATGCACTGCTAGGATTACGCTCTGAATACGAATCCAAAGTCCAGAGTAATGCCTGAGCGTGAGAAAACAAGTTATAAAACCTATTGACATTTGTAGATTCGTGTGTTGATAATCGTTTACATTATTTTGATGAATCATTTTACATTTCGATTTTATATTTAAAGCCCAATTTCATCAATTTACTTCATCGTCACATATTCACAATTCATATTTATTGATTAGTTGTTTAGAAAGTACGCTGCAGGAATTCGCCCGTTCCTATATGGACTGCATGGGCCTTAAATCCTGAAAAATTTGAGCTATTGAATTTTTTTCTTAGCGAAATCACAAATCTCGATACCAATTGCAAGTCGAAGTTCATATATTGCTTTTTTATTGATTTTGATACCAATATCTTGTTTCAATGGTTCTCTACATACACGGAGGAAAGAATCTTAGCTTTTTCGCATGAAGCGTTCCGTGCGCATAACTCATGGCAACTACTCTAGCGTTTATCGCACAAAGTTCATGCCCCAAGCGCGAGAGCTCCATGCCTTTTGTCCACGGCGCCTTGCGTTTGAAGCATGAACTTCGTGCGATAAACGCTAGAGTAGTTGCCATGGATTATGCGCACGGAACGCTTCATGCGAAAAACCCAAGATTCTTTTCTCCGTGTATCAAATTGAGCCGTCGAAAACAATAACTCGCATAGCGTTCGAATACGTCCCGGCATCTGATACAGGCTACCAGTGAAAAAAGAAAATAAAAATCTGTCAAAATGAAAAATGAAAAATATAGCCTGTTGGAACTCATCAAAACACACATCTTTCGTATGAAACATTTTTTTCTATCATCAATAGTTTATGAGATCAAAATTAAAGAATGAAAATTTCCGTTTCCTTAAAATCAATACAATCCAAATTATATGTCGCGATTACTCAGTGAGAAGTCATTGGAATGACTTGAAATTTGATATTGTAGGCGATTGATGGGTACGCAACCCTATTATGTAGTGTTATATTGGGCTATATTAGAATATGCCTCAAGAGAACTGCGCCTTTAGGGTGTAAATGGTAGGCAACGCGCATGATAGTGGCGAGAGAGAAGCTATGGTGACGTCGTAGGAGACGGACGTCGCTTGGTAGCACAAGTATTTGGAAATTGAGACGCCATTGCTGAGTGCCGGGCGTAAAGAGTATTCGACACGCGGTCGACGTGATTTTGTATTTCATATTCGCAGTATGTGTGAGTGTGCTTTGTCTTCGCTGTATTTGATTACTAATGCTTAATCTAAGTGTTACGGTGAAGTTTAACACGCAGTAACCGAAAAATCTCTCGAGTTTAGCGTTTAAGGCTCGTGCGTGTCTTTCGCGATCAGTGTTTGTATAAAGAAAGATGTTTGATCTTGTGATTCAGGATCTCAAGGATCTAGTGTCAATTACATTAATAACGAGCTGTACGGATAAATTGAAATAGTTTGTATTATCTCGCTTAAATCGATTAAACCTATTTATGTTAGAGATTTGATAAATCACGCCCTCTGTTCATCAAACGAAAAAATAGTGGATTTATTTAAAAAATCATTCAGAAAAGCCTGCAATATGAAGCTTCAACAATCATCCCTGTACATAACTATGCAGTTTAATTTGTTGGAGGTAAAGAAATTTTCGGCCCGCCGAAATGATCACAAAGCTTCCTTCTGACGAGAAAGCAAAAGTGTCGAGGGAATTTTCAGTTTCCAAAAACTCACAGCGACATAGTTGTTCGACAAAGTCCGAAGGAGTTTTCCTGAAATTTTCAGATCAATCGAGTAAAAAATGTGGGAGGGACCCCAAGATAACACAAACCTTCAGGGAAGTCCAATAGACGTACTTGAACTTCTATTGGACGTCCAGTACGTGCATTGGACGTTCCTGGAGGTTTGTGTTCTCTTGGGGTGTTGAACAATATTTACGATACCGCGACGCGCGTATGAACTGTCGAGTATATTGTGTCGTGTATCGTAGTTGAATAGCATTACTGTGACGGTAAACGAGTCGCGGTATCGTCGATGTTGTTCAATATCTCCAACATTTTTCATTCAATTGATTCGAAAATTACCGGCAAACTTCTTTGGACTTTGACGAACAACATCGTTACTTTGAGTTTCTCCGAATCGAAAATTCCCTCGACACTTTCTTCCATGGCAACTCGTAAGCGCGTGTTCCCCACAACGTTTGTTTATTATATTAATTATCCATTGGATGACGGAATATTTCAACAAATTGAACTTGATAGTGATCATTAGGGATTAGTGATAAAGCTTCGTACCAAATTTCAAGTCATTCCAATGACTTCTCACTGAGTAATCGCAAAATATAATTTTAATTGTATTGATTTTGGGGAAACGAAAATTTTGGCTCTTTAATTATTATCTCACAAAGTATTGATGATAGAAAAAAATGTTTCTCACGAAAGATTTGTGTTTTGATAAGTTCTAACAGGCTATATTTTTCATTTTCCATTTTGATGGATTTTTATTTTCTTGTTTTACTGGTACCCTGGA